>CM018033.1:15013016-15365516 GCA_008638375.1 Nyssa sinensis | reverse complement strand
TTACTAAGTAATTGTAAGTTGATTAAGAATGTTTGTTCATGATATGTTATGAGTTTTGAAGAGCTTGGTTGTTCTTTGTTGATGGCGTTACAACCTCGGTATTTTTGGGGAAATGAATTTGAGTTTTGCCCGAAGACGAGCAAAAGTTAAGTGTGGGAGAATTTGATAAGAATGCAAAATGTCATACTTTTCTCCCATAATGTTTAGTCTTTTATCCTTATTTGGTGCCTAAATGTAATCATTATAGTAGGACTTAGGTATTTTTATTTTAAGATAATATTTATAATATCTTTAGGAGTTCTAGTAGGCTTCCAACACTGAATTAATGTGTAAACGGAAGAGGAGATCAGATTTGACCCCTCTCTCTTTCTCTCTCCCCTTTTCTCTAATTTCTCTTTTAAGTTTTCATGGCTGTCTGTGGCTAAACTTTTATAATTAGTCAAAGGAAACGGAAGCCTCGAAATCAATAAAAATGTGAGATCTAATTTATTTTTATTGTTCAATTTATGCTTTGAGTATTGGATGTTCTTCTGTGCTTATTTTCATAATTGTCTCGTTTAATTACTAGGAGGCCTACTAGTTTATTATTCGTTGCAATCTATTGCTAGGTTAGATATCAAATCCGTAATTGTTTGATCCCTCTAATTTGTGAAGTAACTAAGATTTAATGATTTGTTGCGTCAGAAATTACTAGATCTTAGGAAGAACGTTCGACTAAATTAAATACAACCGCTTATGCTTGTGTTTTTTAGCTTCATCAATCTCTCTAATTCTTAAGGCTACTACTAGATTAAACCTTTAGCGTTTGTCTTGGGTTGCTTAGTAGTTAGGGTTAATTAGACCGCTTGTTTTCTAATTAACTGCGACTAAGGAGAGATAGGAAAATAATTCCAATGGTGAATATTCAAAGTGTGAATTGATATATATATATATATATATATACATCAATGATCAATTGTAAAATTCTGATGGTGGATGTTGATTTAGACCAATGTTTGTTCTTTTGATTGATTTCAATACTTTAATTTGAATTATTCCTTAGTTGTTTTTTTTTTAAATTGTTTTCGTTATACTCAAACCCCCCCATTATTATTCACATAGCATAAAACTAGGCTAGACACTCTCCATGGGAACGATCCTTACTCACACTACTACATATACTTTTAGGAGTTTAGGTTTTATTCTTTTGGTTGCCTGCGACAACACACCACTAACTCCTTGGCATATTTTGATTGAGAAATAAAAATCCCATCTCTCATCTGTTTTTAACTTGGAATCCTAAGAAAAAACTCAACTCACCAACCATACTCATTTCAAAACCTAATTTCAACTCTTCAGCAAACTCATGAGTATGTTTAGTACTAGTGGAACTAAAAACTATGTCATCAACATAAACTTGTGCAATCACAAAGTCCTTACCATTCATCCTCACAAACAGTCTTATCAGTTCCCCTTCTTGAAAAACCTTTTTTAAGAAGATATGAAGATAGCCTCTCAGACTAAGCTCTAGGAGCTTACTTTAAACCATACAAGACTTTTTTAAGTCGATAAACATGACTAGGACTTTGTGGATCCTAAAACCCCCTAAGTTGTTCCATATAGACTTCCTCCATAAGAATACCATATAAAAAGGCACTCTTAACATCCATTTGATAAAGCTTGAATTTTAAATGACATGTTATGGCTAGAAGTAATCTCACACTTTCTAGTCTAGCAACTGGAGCAAAGGTCTCATCAAAGTCTATCCCCTTAACCTAGGTATAACCTTGAGCAACTAACCTAGCCTTGTTTCTAACAATGACACCATGTTCATCTAATTTATTCTTAAATATACACTTGGTACTATCTCTAGGCCTTGCTATCAATTCCCAAACATCAAGCTTTTTGAATTGAAGTAACTCTTCTTGCATACCAAGAATCCAATCATCATGAAGGAGTGCTTCTTTCACATTCTTGGGTTCTATTTGAGAAGTGAAGCAATGAAAACTCAATTCACTCTCAATTTGAGCTCGTGTCGTGACCCGATTCTTGGGATTTGCTATTATGTTGGAGAGATCATGAGCTCTTTCAACCCAAGTTGGAACATTTTTCTCACTAGTGGATGAATTATGCTATCAATCTTTTAACCCTTTATCCTCATTATCTAAAATGGGCTCATCAAGAAAAATAGGGTCATCCAAATTTCCTAAGGTATCTATTTTTTTTAAGTCAATGATTACAACATTGACTGACTTCATAATAGTGAAATTTCTAAAATTATAAGCTCTACTATTGGTAAAATAACCTAAGAAGATACCATTATACTCCTATAATCAAATTTCCCTAAGTTCTCTCTGTCTCTTAAAATATAGCAATAACTACCAAAGAGTTTGAAATACTTAAGGCTAGGTTTCTTACCAGTCCATAACTCATATGGAGTCTAACTCAAACTTGGTCTACGATAAACCCTATTAATCGCATGACAAGCCGTACTGACAACTTCAGCCCAAAACTTTCTAGCAATAATCTTTCCAAAGGGCATGGCTCTTGCCATTTCTTAAATGACTCTATTTTTTCTCTCAACCACCCCATTTTGTGGAGGTGTATTGGGAGCTAAGAACTCATGTTATATGCCTAAGTTATCAAAATAATCAGTGATAGTGAATTTTTCAAATTCAATATCATGATTGCTTCTTACCCTAACAATTGTATAACCTTTCTCATTTTGGATTCTCTGACTAATCCTAATGACAACATTAAACACGTCAGAATTTTCTCTAAGAAAATCTACAAAAGAGTATCGAGAAAAATCATCTACCATAACTAAGATGTATCTCTGACCACCAAGACTCTCAATTCTAATAGGACCCATCAAGTCCATATGAATTAGTTCCAATAGCCTTGAGTTTGATAATAAGGAAGACTTTTTATGTGATACTCTAGTTTGCTTAGCTTTTGATACGTACCAATACACATGTAGAAGTCTTACCTAGTTTTGGTAATCCATGGACTATGTCTTTATTTGACAAGATCTTCAAATCTTCAGAGTTCAAATGACGTAATCTCTCATGCCACAAGTTGTAACTCTCAACCTTAGCATTATTACATATGAAAATGGGATTTGGAATTATTCCATAACAATTATCAATTGTCAGAATCCCTTGCAAAACACGCCTACCTTTTGTGTCAAAAACTCTACACTTCTTTTTATAGAAGTGGACTGCATGACTGTCATCACACAACTGACTTATGCTAATTAAGTTAGCTTTTAGACCATCAACATAAAGAACATTTTCTAGTTTAGGAAGACCTTCAAGAAAAACTAGACCCTTTCCTAACACACTAGATGTACCACCATCACCAAAAGTGACAGCTCCATCATTGTACTTCTCCAAATGAGAAAATAGGGACTTGTCTCCAGTCATGTGCATTGAACACCCACTGTCAAAGTACCATTGAGTGATATTTTAAGCACTCAGAGTAGTGTGAATAACAAGACAATTCAACCTATCTTTTCTAACCCAGACTTACCTGAATTTCCTAGGATGAATCTTGTTATCATTAGTTCCAATCTTAGAGTTGTATGATGATCTAGAGTAATTAGTCATATTATTGACTCTTTGAGCTAAACTCTGAGATTTCTTGTCACGCCCCGAATTCCGGCGAACCCGAGGCGCGACTGACGAGACAAAAGGAAAATAAAATAATAAAGATATAAAGGACAATCAAGTACAGTTCAACACTAATTTAATCCACCATTCCGATACAATACATAAAGTCTTGTCCATTAATTCATAACATACAATGACAGGAAATAGTCTAGGGTTTATGCCCTTGTACAATATTAAATACGCCCTACGGACCAAATATAATCCTCAATCAAAACATCTCTAAGTCTAGCACAGCTGGAGTGTCATCTGAAATGTTTTTCCCACGAATGGGTCAGCTCAACTGCTGGTACAATATAATGCTAATGCAAGAAACAAAATTAAGGGCGTAGTATGTGCAAGTGTACAGTTATTTCTACATGTCATTCAATATCATCCATACAACGTACTAGCAATAATCTACATGCCATCCAACTCGTTAACATAACCTAAGGCGTGGCATGTGCAAGTGTATAGTTATATCTACATGACATTCAATATCATTAATGCAATGTATGAATAGTATGCGTGACGCACCCATGCAACTCTATGCCCATCCATGTCTCGGTTTACGGACCTTCCTCGATGGTATGCAAGTACCATGTATGTCTCGCTTCACGGTCCAGAACCCGTCAGGCATGCGAGTACCTAATGGCCAATTTTGGGCTTTTCACCACAAGATCTGCACCCTCATAATGCGCACCACGTGCTCAACTCACACCATGTTCCAAGGAATCACACTATACCAATATGCTCTGATTCCATCATGCCATCATGTAATCTCAATAAAGCATCTTATCCACACATGAAGCATGCTTTAGACAATGTATTACATATTAACATTCCAATCACCAAAACCTTTCATCAAGGTTACATGCCACACATAGTTCACTTAAACACATACTTTAAGTTACACATTTTATAATCTCTACAATTCTCGAAAATATAATTCACACATTATGCTAACACATGGAATATACACATAATCATGATCCACATTCATCACCCAACTTTCAGTAAGATAGCATGAAACACATAGGCATGTGAACAATCTACAAACATGTGAATCATCAAGTCAACATGGCAGTTATTCCTAAACTTAATTCTATTTCTTACTTAGCACAATATATCATAGCGGATGGGTCAATCTCAACCTCAGGAAAACGTACTCGTAGTATAGCAGAACCACAGTAAGAATACCGAAGGTCAGACCACCTTCTCCTTGCCTTTCCGTGTCCCTAAAATCATAACATATGACTCAGTCCATTTGTTACTTGAATTATGCTATTTATCAAATTTTATGTCTTTATTTTATAAGTTTCTATTTTGCCAAATTAAACTCTACTATTGAGTCCGAAACGTTGAAGAAAATAAGTTTAGGCTTTCGTGAAATTCAATTCAAACATCCGAGCTTAAAAGGGTAAAACGGTCATTTTGTATTTTTTTCGGGTCCTTACATCTAGAGACCTCTTTTCATAAATCAGACTCCACGGTTGAGTCTGGAATGCTCGAAACAATCAAGTTTCACTATTCGTTTACTTCATTCGGAGTTCGTTTGACTGTGTTTCAATTCAGGGGCATTTTGGTAATTTTAAATGTTATTACGGGTCTTTTAATTTTTGGAACCCTGTCTCGTAAAATGGACCTCACCATTGGCCTCAGAATGGTCGAGATAGTCAAAATACACTAATGACTTATCCCATTTGGACTCCGAATTATTTTGGAATATTTAAATAATTTAATTAATTGATTAATTAATTAATTAAATTAAATTAATATTTTATTCAGGTGGTCAAATTGTAATTACTTAAAATTTTAGGGGTCAAAGTGAGATTTCTAAAAGTTTTGGGGTCAAAGTTAATTTCTAAAAAGTCCAAGGGTTAAATTGAAATGTCCAAATCTCTTATCCTTAATTCGGATAGCCAAACAGTGGCTAATCCAAAACAGGGATAGGATATCCCTGTTTTCAATTTAATTCCAATTTTGATTTCATAACCCCGTAGCCAAACGGCCCCTAACCCATTTTTAATTTAAAACATCAAGCTGACACGTGGCACAGGTGGGTCGGCCTTGGCCCGACCCAAGCCTGAACCGGACCCGAACCCGACACGAAACAGCACCCCTTTTTCCCCGTTTTTTCGGTAGGGTTCCGGCGCCTTTTCCGGCATCGGCGAGATTTTTCCGACTAGTTTTCAAAGTTTTAAAAATGTAGTTTTCTTGGGTTTTTCATGTAGATTTCATCCCCACCCTTTGTTTTTTATTTGGACCAGTAGATCATCACGAATAGAGGGTCAAACCTCTTGGTCAACTCTCCGGCCGACCCTTCTTCTTTATTTTCGTGACTAGTTGGTTACTGTTTGGACTTCCGTCTTACCCCAATGTGATTCTGCACTCATGGGGATCATTTCCCCACCATTTAAATCAAGTTCCACACTCAAAATATCAAGTCTCCTTCCCGAAACTGTGCCCTGCAACTCACTCTCTCTCACTCATTTTCTACCCTTTTCCATTCATTCTTTTTGCATTATGTTCCATTTTTCATACACTATAATACCCAAGAATTAAATCTAAACAATATGCTACAAAACAGATTGGACATATATGAAATTTCTAGAGAGAGAAAGTAAGTGGGTTTCGGATTCTTACCTCAACAGTGATGCCTTCTCTCCCCTTAGTTGGTTTCTAACTCCCCTCTGATGCGTCTAGGGTGGGTCAAGGTCACATGCAACCTCTCTTCCTCCTTCTCCTTCCTTCTCCCTTCACTTCACAGTTTTCACTCTCTCTCTACCTTACTCTCTCTATATCTCTCTCTCGCTTTCTCTCTAAAATCCGACGACTGTCTGGTCCCCCTCAACTTTCTCCACTCATGCATACATACAGACCATACACACACACACACTACCTAATCTACCAACCCACTTACACACACCTCACCTCACCATGCCACCTTTAGTGTGGCACACTCAAGCACACACCCACCACACTGCACACCCACACACACACGGCACTACACATTGCACACACAATCAGATTTATATATATACATATACACATATTATTATACACATACATATATATATATACAATGTTTTCAAACATATATATATATACATGCACTTCACACAATTACACACGTATTAATAATAATAATAACAACAATAATAATAATAACCAAAAAATTTATATATAAAAAAAAAAAAATTTTGAGGTTATTGCATTTCTAAACTAAGGTGTTCAATTGTTGTTTTATGATTGAAAATTCAGATTTTGGCACACTAGAGATTTGGTGATATTTATCTTTCCTAGCCTCTTTACAATATTGCCTTGTGTGTCCTTCTATCTTACAATAACTACAATACCATGCATTCGGTTGAGGTACAACCAAAGACTTTTGAGCAGGAGATACAAACTTGATTGGCATTAAAGTAGCCTTTTAAGATTGATTGAACACAGTGGGTTTTTTATAATCATGAACGATATCATAACCCAGACCAACCTTGTTACTTTTGAAAGTGACAGTGTTCAACATTTCTCCTAATGTATTAGACTTATCTTCAAGAGTAACCTTAACTTCCTTAGCCTTTTTAAGTTCGACTTCAAGATTATGAATTCGACTTTGGAGATCAGTTTTTTCAAACTTAATAGAGACAAGCTACTTTTTTAAATTATTAATCTCCAAACCTAAGGAAATTCTCTCAGTCTCGACTTCATTCAACCTCTCAAGAAGAATAGCTCGATCAGCCTTGAGTTGGCTAACAAGAGTCTCACTTTCAATATTACCACTCTTATTTTTTCAGCTAGTTTTAATATGACAGCAAGCTTGAGATTAAATTTCTTGATTTTAAGTGATTCTTCATACAATTGATCATAAGATGCATGTATATTATGATCAATTTCACAATCACTTTCACTCTTTAACGAATCTTTACCATCAAAATATTTTTACTAAAATCATGGGTTAAAGAAATCTCAGGGATATTAGTGGTAAGAGTGAAGGCAAAAAATTGTTGTTCTTCTTCTACTTCATCGTTACCTTCACTCTCCTCATCCTCTTCATTATCATCATCGATCAAGGTTGAGGTCATTGCCCTAGAATTACTATTCCCCTTATTTTTCTTTTTGTTGGGACAATCTACTGCGATATGACCATACTTATGGAAATCATAGAATTCTATGGGAGATGGACCAAATGATTGATTTGAGGCTTTTCTCCTATCACTGCTCGAGGTTGATTTACCTCTTGAGTTGTTTGAGATTAAATTAGACTTCCTAGAAGAGCTTCCTTGATTGGATGAATTGTTTTTCCTACCTTTAAGGAATCTATTGAATCTTTTGACAAATAGTGCTAGGTCATCATCATTAAGAGGTGTAGATTGTCTTGTTCCTCTTTAGATTTTTCTTGAACAATTTTCAAGGCTACGCTCTTCTGTCTCCTATTCTATTTACAATTCAACTCATAGGTCTCGAATGAACCTACCAACTCATCAACTCTCATGGAGTCAACATCTCTGCTTTCTTCTATAGCAATGACTTTTGGTTAAAATCGCTCAAGTAGAGATCTCAACAATTTGCGCACATTTTTTGGTTCCTCAATCCTTTCTGCAAGATTAAAAGAATAATTGACAACATCACTTAGTTTTTCATAAAAATCATCAAAGAATTCAGACTCATCCATTCTAAGTGATTCAAACTTAGAGGTCAACATTTGGAGTTTGGATCTCTTGACAGCAACAGTACCTTCATGGGTAATCTGTAGGATTCCCTAGGCATTCTTAGATGTCTCACATGTTATAATATGCCTAAACTCATCAACACTAACGACATTGAAAATTTTATTCAACCCTTTAGTATTGTAACCACTCATTCTAAGTTCTAGTTCATTCCATTCAATTCCTGGTTTAAGTTCAGTTGGTTTTCAGTAGTAGCTATAATGGTGGGATGGGTCCAACCACTAACAACAGTCAACTAGACACGTTCATCAATAGATCTAAAGAATGCCTTCATCCTAGCTTTCCAATATGAATAAATACTACCATCAAACAATAGAGGATGAGATATAGAACCTCCTTCACGATTATCCATATAGACAAATATAGGATCAACCTAATACCTAAAATTAAGCTCTGATACAACTTTAAGGGGTCCAATCTAAGTCTAGATGTCGATAATTAAACCTAGAGGGGACGTGAATAGGTCTCAATAGCAACTAAAAATTATTTCTTTAACTATGTTAAAATTCAATTGCTAGTAGGTGTAATCAAATTCAGTGATATGCAATGATAAACTATAGTAATAATAAATAAATTAATAGTACAAAGATAGAGACAATGCACTAAATTTGTTGACTAGGAAACCGCCAAGGAACAACTAAATCTGCTTTGGAAAACCTCGGGGTGCTGACCCAGATGTGAATCCACTAAAAGAGGTTCGATGATTACAGACCTTATACAACTCAGACTTAGTCCATAAAGCCATGTTGATAATCTGAATCTTCTCAAACTCGAATCCATAAGTATCCTCCAAGTGTATCTGTCGCTTCGAACTCCATGAACGACAACCCAAGCACAATTGCAAACTCCATGCAACCTTGAACTATGCCGATTGCATAAACTTGAAATCCACAAGCTTGTACTCCACGAACATTGTAGAAGAAGAAATTTAGGTTCTTTCTTCAAGGATTTGATCTATGTGTGTAATATGCATATGAATAAAAATACTTTTGGAAAGTTTAGAATCTCTTTTTGATAGCAACCAAAAGTCACCCCACGAACTAGGGATCAAATCCTTATATAGGATAGGTTTTGGAAAGGAAATCGCATTGTTTAAATCCAATTAGAAAACTGATCTATACGACATTCGTTCCCACTTATTGGGTGTTCGCTTGCACGAACCTCAATTTGTTTGAACGAACTATCGAATGAGTGATTTGCAAGCTATTGGAAAATTCGTTGGATCATTTGTTCGAACGACTATCCCACGAATGGGTTTTTGGAAAATTCAGTCAATTGAAAGATCGAATGAATATTTCATTAATATAAACGAATAAACATACTAAAATATTCGTGAGAACGAATTCATGATTCGTTCGAACAAATATTGTGAAAAACCCTATAATTTCCAGTTTTAGGTCAATGAAATATAATAGCCCACTTAAATAATCTTTAAGTACTTAGGCATAGTCAAGTGAGCTACTATTATTCATTGTACCATCTTCACTATACACTTTTATATATTAGAATAGTAAATCAAACTTAATGCATGAAAGTGTGTATGTGTGTGTGTGAGATAGATCTAATCCAAACTCACCAAGTGCATACCAATCCTTTGCCATATGAATATGTGAGATTCATGCGGAAATAAGATAGCCTTTAACTAGAAGCAAACACGTTCTTCAATAGTCACAATGCTTAAGGACTTTAAACTCAATAACTTTGTGAACTTTACAACTCAATGACAGTTTTGTCTCATAGATTAGCCAATACTTATGACGAATAGTTCTAACATGAGTAAATCCAGAGTTTATGAAGTGGCGATATTGTAAGCTTTTAACCATAAATGTACTTTTGTGAGTAACCATAGCATTCTAAAATTGTGGTATTTACACTTAGTTTTTTTCACTCTATTTATAACGACATTTGTAAATAGTTGTCAACTTTGGAAATAAAGCTGTTTTATGCTTAAAATTCAATTTCTTGAAAATATGTTTTATAACTCGATTTTGAGGTGATGACAATTCTTAAAAATATCTCGTATATCATATAAGATATTGTCTACTATGAAAATTTGATTAATAAGCATGTTTACTAATTACTTTGAAAATCCATAGACAAGTTGAAAAGTTTCTTTTATGTATATGCCATTATACGAAGTTCTGCTAGGAAATGCATACCAGCATTCAGGTAAGTCATGCTGGGAAACGCATGATGGTAGACCCATAAGTGGTCAGGGATCTCTTCAGTTAGGTCTTATATTAACCTTCTAGCATGCTTTTGTTTTGTATGTTTTGTTATAAATAATTAGGTATTTTGTTGAATTTTTGGTCAACATGATTCTGTTATGATCTATTTGTATAATTGGTATGAAATAATATTATCTTGTATATGTTCTATGATTCTGATATGCACACTTTGTTTAAATTATGTTTTAATTATAACTATTCTTTTATTATCTAGGGTAATCTATTATATTTTACTATTAAAACCCATCATAGGGGCTGGACTTATTCACTAAGCTTTATTTAGCTCACCCCATCCTTCTAACATTTTCAGGTATTGTAAGGGGAGTATAGAGAAATAGTAAGCTCAATAAGCTTGACATAGGGAATGAAGTCCAACGGTCCAATGCTAGTGATAATTTTACTACAGATACAAAGAATGAGTAGACTACCATTATTTGAGATATTGATCAAGGAAAGTGTAAGACTCCCCTAAGTTACGGTTGTTGAAGAAGAATAGGTGGCCATGGTCGGTTGTTAAGATACAAAAAAAAAAAGATAGATTATGCTCTTATCAGATGTGGATGCATTTATTTGGATTAATGTAATGATATTGTTATAGGGTAGTAAAAGTGAAGCTTTTGCAAATAAAAAAAGGTTTTCATATAACTCATTTGATTCTATTTCGAAAGTCTTTGGACCAATTGCGCTCTAGATTCTAAAAGAGGTGGGAATTGGGGTATGATATCACATCTACCAAAATTTTAGAGAGATAATCAAATTAATGTACCCACAAAAATTTGAAAGAGAAAGAGAGTGAATTATAGGAAAATTAGACAAACAGTGGCTTACAATTCCATTTTGGTGAAGTCCAATTTGAGAGAGTGAATCAAATTAATAGACCCACAAGATCAATTTGAAAGTGGAAGAAGTGAATTATAAACAAACTAGACCAACAGTTGCTTAAAACTCCATTTTGGTAAAGTCTAATTTGGCAGATATTACTTGAGATTGAATAAGGCAGTGTTGACAAGTTGAAAGTGTTGGGTTGAATTGCTTCAATGAACCCATTGTATTGTCCTTGTTGAAGGAAATACATAATAAACACAAACGAGTGTCCAACCCGGTTACCTCTTCGGATCAACAACAGCGAAAGCGGAAGCGGAAACAGAAACGAAAAAGGCAACTTATATTACGAGATTTCTTAAAACACATCGAAGATCCTTGGAACGTAACAAGAGATCGTCCTTGTCATAGGACGGCTACAATATCAAGTCACCTATATATTTTCACGATCCAAGACTAAGGGCACTATGATGGTCACCCAAGAAGAATTTCAAAGAGAACTTCACTCAAAACCTCACATGATAATTTGAGAAACTACACATGGATGGATTCATTACGCTTAACCAATGCATATATGTTTATATCCCATGACCATAACTAATGGGATAACCCACAAGACTTACGTGATAATATCTAAGTTGGTCAAACCAACCCAAATGGATAAGAATTTTAACCGCATATAAACTCCTATCCTAATTATCACAATCCGCATAAATCTAGTGGATGCCAAATGGACTCGCATTCACATGACCCAATGTCTAACACTTGTAAACAACTATGTCAATTGAGAGATATATTTTACACTGAAAAATTGAAATAGAGGTAAAGAAATTGAGATTCATATCTAGTTTGACAAAACCTTTCACTAGAAACCAAAGTTGTCTTATTGGGCTTGTGATAACTTGGTATACAATTGGTTCTATCAATCCTCAAATATGATTACCAACTTTGTTTGTATTAAGCAATATGGAACGAGTAAAATTGATGACAAGATCAGAAAGGTTCTTCTAATTGAAATTGAAGAAGAAAACCACTTATTGAAAATCCACATATATATATACATATTATGTATATATATATATATAGACAAAGATGAGATGGATTGCCGAAGGAAATCGATAGATCAAGAAGGGTAAATAGTAATTTTTTATTTTAAAGAAATGGACATAATAATATTTTTACTTCAATCAGTATGGATATCTGCCACCTAGCTGCCATGTCAGTGCCATTTTAATTTTTCTTTTTGCAGTTAACAGTTCTATAACGATTTTATATGTACAAGAACTTCTTCTCGTATGTAGAATGTAAATCTTATGGTTCATTATGTACCACTACTTATTCATAATGTAATGAGACACATTGCATATGGTTGCAGGCGAAATGCATTTAAAAATAAAATACAATATATATATATAAGTAGATCATGATATATGACATTAAATATGTGTATACAGAAAATATTATATGATGACATAACGAAGCCACAACTTTATATTAAGTCACTACAAGAAATAAGGATTTTAGCAACGCTTAGCCAAGCGTCACGAATAAAAGTGTGGCTAAATGTCACCTTTTGCTACGAATGAAATACAGTGTTGCAAATAATGACTATAAACGACGCTATTAATACCAACGTCGTAAAACGTAGCCAAAAACTATTATTAGCCACGTACTACTAGGGCACGGCTAATATTCATAATTAGCCACATTTACTCATCATTACTAATAATTTAAGAATTAATAAGGGAGGAGTAAATAAAAGTAGCTTTAGGAACGCAAGAAAACTGTGGCCAATGTGAGGTTATTTACCATGTTTTGGATAAATGTGGCCAACAAGTCCTAATTAGCCACTTAATTGACTGTGACTAATAAAACATGAAAATAATTTTAAAAATAAAATAAAATTGGTAATTGATTTTTATGGCAGGGAGTTGCCAACATTTTGTAGTGGTGGCAAACAATATTTTATTTGCCACACTATAATACAGTGGGTGTTAACTAATATCTACCATGGTGTTTTTTATCGTGGCTAATAAATTTTAATAGCCACGTTTGTAAATGTCGGTAATGTTAAGGACACTTAAACGACCGTGTTTTAATCCCAAAAGTTCCATTGCTGCCTAATATTCATTTTCGTGCGGGTACTCCTATTTTAGCAAAAATATTTTGGCTCTAGAACATTCCCTGAAGAAAATATCTTACTGTTTCTCTCTCTCTCTACTCATCTTTTCTTTCTTTCTCTTTCGCTCGAAACGATCTGCACACTCGAAACTGTTTTGCCCTCAGTCGATCAGTCCATCTGCAATTCCTTAAAGGTTCTTCCAGTGAGATGAATACATTACTCGGCCTTTTGAAGCAAAAGTGACAGTCGAAGTTCCAATCACCTCTGTCTAAACTGGTTCACGACTCTCTCTATCTCTGTCTTTGCATATCAGATTCATTTTTTTCTTATTTTTCCTCTTCTTTGTCTTCCATTCTCATTTTCTCCAGTTTTATGTATTTAGTCTTGGCTAGAACCCTATTATTTGGAATGGATTGAAAAAGGGTTCCTCTTAATCCATTCACATTATAGTCGGTTGCCATTTGTGGGTTGACGAATTTATGCTTAGCGTAGCTTCTTCACTTCTTCTTCTAGTTCAGGAGTTAATAGGGATTGATTTGGATTTTATTGGGAAATGTGTTTATTTTGTTAGGTATGATCAAGGGTGTCACGCTCCGAATTTTCAAAACCCTGGGAGTGAATGAAAAATGAACTAAAAGAATTAATTAAATACAATTAAATGGATTTGGTTGATTTCATATTAATTTTCCCATGTTTCTCAAACTTAAGAATAAAAATTTGCTAACTAGACTCACCCAAGATGAGTTCCAAATAGTAGTCAAATATTTTTCCAACCAATGGTCAAAAATAGTCCAAGTCATGTCCAAGCATGACCTCCAAGATGGCCTAAAAAATGTCTCTAATGTGGCTTGAAACAATGGCCCAAAATGACACCAAATGCCCAAAGGCATAAACTAAGGATAGGTCAAACATCCTACCTAAAGTGGTCTAAGGAAGTGGCCAAACATGGCCTTGAATAATGATTAAAATGTGTCCCAATAAGGTGCCCAACATGGCATAGTATAATGGCTAAAAGTGGCCTAAAAGGGGCTCTAAAAGGTGGTGTCAAACATAGGAGAGAATGACCTTAAAATGGCCATGAAAGGCATGTCATGGCATGCCCATGGAGCAAGAGCGCGGGGCGCGCAAGCAAGCACGCGGCCCGCGGGTGCACGCACGCGCGTGCGGCTTGGGGACATGGGGGCTGGCTGGTTCACTATTCATTGCTATAGTATTCTCGTAGCTAAAATGCTACAATACCAAAATTTCAACATTTGTCCAAAAATCTTGGTTTTGACATTTTTATACCCATTTCAATTTATTTCATTATCAAACTTGGTGTGGGACCTTATGTCACGCCCCGAATTTTCATAAACTCGGGAAGTGAGTAAAATGAATTTATTAACCAAAAAAAATAAATAAATAAAGTTAAAGCATCCTTTAATTCTCAGCGGACAAATTCATTATTCCATACTCTAAGGTCATTAACCAACCAAAAAAATATTTGAGAATCATTTGAATACATTCTGAAAACTTTGTTAGGCCTTTATATCTTTCGTGGTCAATTTCACCCAAATATATTTGGAGTCTCAAAGTGTAATTAATTTTAAACAAAAGTACTCGTCGAGACAATCAATTTAGACTTTTGAATCACTCAATTCAGATTTAAAATGAATTTATATGAAAATCGGAAAGTTTGAAACAATCAAAAAAAAAAAAAATTAATTTCGGATGAACAGTAATCTGATAATCCAGCAGCTAAAAATGAACAATAACATTGAAAGTTACTGTTCACCTGGAGCAAAATTGAACTTCAGAAAAATACTACACCTAACCCTTTGATTTAAATCGATTTTTCTCTCATTCTACAGATCAAAATGTAATGAAATCTATGCCAAAATCGTCCTTATTGAGTCTAGTTTCTATACCATTTTGAATCACTCAGAAAGGCCATGTAAAACTCAAGTTATGATGAAAACACTACCAATAGGTCAGATTTTGCACTCTTGAAGCAAAATCAATATAACTTTCTCATTTTAAAAGCTTTCAAAGTCTATGATATATAAAAAGAAATCTAAGAGATAGGCCTATCTAGAAAGGTAAGGCACCTTAATTAATTCAAAATGACCAAAAAGTTATAGTCCCACGAAGTGGGCTGATCTACAAAAATGATTTTGCAGAATCGAAATTAAGGCATGTTGTATCTCGTTCTAATTCTTCAAGCTATTTAACCCAAACTTTTTAACCATTTTTCTCACCTATTTAAAGGGTGTTTTACACATTTAACAAATCTTTTAATTTCACAAAATTTCAACATAACCTCCTTTGTTTTCCAAGCCTTTTTCCCACCTAATTTTCATAATACTTCATATGTATATAACCACATCACAATCCATCCTCACTCGATGGCCAAAATTTCATAGAAATTAAATATACATCATTTAATTATACAATCTATCATACATTCACATGAACTTGAACTTAAAGGTCACTAACTTCATATTTATTACAATTATATAGTCATTTCCATTCTTTTCATAATACACAATTTTTCTACTACACCATTTCATATGGTTTAGGGCTTATTCCCTTGTACAATATCAAAACATGCCCAAAGGGCCAAAAATCCTCCGTGGTCCATGTCTCCTCTGTTCTTCAAGACTTCATCAAGTGTCAAACACTAGGAGCGTCATTTGTAATATGATATCCCACGAATGGGTCAACGCAACTGCTGGTATGACACGATGCTAATGCTAAGAACAAATTTAAGGCATGGCATGTGCAAGTGTACATTTTAAAGTTACGCATACCCCCCTCTATTCATCAATGCAATGCAAATGTGATATGCATGACACACACATGCAAACTCTATGCCACACCCATGTCTCATTTACAGATCGCTCCCAATGGATCTAAGTACCAACACCCGTTTATGGATCGCTCCCGTTGGATCTGGGTACCAATGCAATGGCCAATTTTTAGTTTTTCACCACAGGATCTACACCCTCATAATGCATAGCACCGAAGTGCTCAACCCACACTATGTTTCCAAGGATTCACACTATGCCAACATGCTTTGATTTCATTCTTTTACAATTCAATGAAACATTTCATCAACACATGGAACATGACTTAAAATATGGCTATTTCATAAAGTAAAGTATAACTTCAAATTCACAACACTTTGTCTACATGTATGTAAGTCACAATTCAATGAATTAAACATATGATCAAGTCTCACGTTCATCACTTTCACAATTTCTCAAAGAAAATACAAATGCACACAAACTACCAACTCATGGAATAATTCATAACTCTCAAACCACAAGAGTTTCTCTACATGAACATAAGCTAGAATATAATAATCCAAACATATAAACAAGTTACATGTTCATCACTTTGACAAATTCCAAAAGACCACAAATTACATAAAGCACCAACACCTTAAATAAATCATAACTTTCCAACTACAAGATTTTGTCTACATGAACTTAAGCTAGAATACAATGAATTTCACTTATAGTCATGGTTCATGTTTTTCACTTTTCCAAATTCCCAAAGAACACTCAAGTACACAAAAGTACCTAAATTACCAACTCTAAGTTTTTCAAAGCAACTACCACCTAAGTGATTTTCTAACATCAAGTAACTACCTAAATCATTCAATCAACACATATAAAAGCAAGGAAATTCAAATCTATTCCTAACTTAGTAAGATATCATACCTAGAATAGTTTTTCTCAAACCGAGGAAGTTGTGTTCGCTGCACAGCTGAACCGATTATTGAGAATATAGTCCTTGTCGAGAGGAACAACTTCCTAGAAGGAACCTTTACGAAAATCCAAGCTTAGATATGTGTTTTGGTGGCTTGAAACTTGAAAACCCTAGGTTTTCCCACCATTTTTCTCCCATGGACGTGTTCTGCTCCTTCTCCGGCCCAAAAATAATGAAATTATACACTAAGGGGCTGTATTTATAGTGGAGGAGCAAGAGGGGCAAAATGACCCTTTTGCCCTTAATGAATCCGGACCCCCTTACACTACAACCCATCCCGAAACACCTCAATTCGATATTTTGTTTTATCCAAAGTTCTTATAATTATTTTAAATAAAAATTTACAAAAAAATAAATTTTCTCCTGTGGCCGGGTTTGGCCGGATCCACCCGAGCCACCCTGATGCCCTTTGTGGTCCAATTTTTGAAACTGTCTCCGAATAGTGTCAAATTTTTACACGAGGTGTATTTTAATATTCTAAGAATATTTATCTTCTATGACATACTCAAAATATGCTTCTAAATATGACTTACAGTTAAATGTGAACGTATAGCGCCCTACCAGCAAACGGTGCATGAATAGTGCCCTACCGGCAAAAACAAAAAATTTATCCTCATTTTTCAGATCTCTACATCCTTCCCCCCTTAAATAAATTTCATCCCGAAATTTAATAAAAAAATACCTCTAGAAACAAACAACTCCGGACTCCTAGCACGGGTTTCAGTCTTACATTCCCAAGCAACCTCCTCGACCCCATAATGGCTCCAAAGAACCCTGACCAAAGGGATGGTCTTGCCCCGCAAAACCTGGTCCCCCGAATCCAATATCTCTACAGGCCTCTTATCATAAGAAACACCACCCTCTATTTCAAAATCGACCTAATCTAGTATATGTGAAAGGTGAAGCTCATACTTCCCCAACATCAATACATGAAAGACTTCATGAACCCCAGATAACTGTGGCGGTAGCGCCAACCGATAGGCTACTTCTCCAATACTTTTATCAATCAAGATCTTGCAAAGACCTATAACACTCATGCCGAGTTCTCGATTAATTAAAAGAGTTCGTCAATCATATGGAACTTATCACATTAGTTTCAAATCTAAGTTAATTTAGTCACTATAATCAACACCATCAGAAACCATTCTACACATCAGATTCATCATTTAGTCATTTTGTCATAAGTCCTTAAATTGAGTTTTCAACTCATATAATTTCACAATCATCACAAAATACATTATCAAATCATTCTAGGGAGAATTCACTCTCCCTACAATTGTAATCTTCCAAGTGAATCCTCAGAATGTCCCAATTTAATTCATCACTATTAGTGTTCAGTCATCATGTAAATTTATGATTAAAATCTATCATCCATCAACTAGGGTAAAACAAAACAGGCATGCACAGGCCTTACTAACAAATGACTTCTATCATCAAATAAATATAATAGAAAACCTCACCCTTGAAGATCAATCCAATCACCATGTGGCCAAAATAAGAAATAGTCATAACAAAATTTCTAGCACTTTCATACTCTACTAAAAATCAAAAGCCTTCAAATGCACTATTATAATTCTCAGTAGCCAACCACAGTTCAATATGCATATCTACAAGTCACTCCTTCCCCGAGACATACTATCTCTAACTAATCTTACATTCCAAGAGTATCCATCAATATTGATAGTAAATCATAACCAAATATCAACAATAATTCACCATTTCTATTCACAGTCATTGGACTTTCACAAGATCATCCCATTTCCAAATTAAAATTTTCATTCTCAAATTACATATTAAACGAAAATTTAAAATTACACTCACCACAAGTTTGACCTAACCATGCCATTCACAATCCATTTGTCATGCCCCGAATTCCAGCGAACCTGAGGTGCGAGTAACGAGACAAGAGAAAATAAAATAATACAAAATAAAGTACAATAAAAAACATTCCCAACACTAACCAAATTCCCTGTTCTGTACAATCCATAGGGCCTTGGCCCTTGTTTTCATAATAACCAGGGTGTTTTACACACTTAACAATCCTTTAATTTTTCAAAAAATTTTGACAGAACCTCCTCTGTTTTTCGAGCCTTTTTCCCCCTAATAATCACAATACATTATATATATACAAACACATCACAATCCATCCTCACTTGATGGCCACAATTCATGAAAATTAAACACGCATTCTTTTCCTTTAACATATATACATATAAGATGTAACACCCCGATCCTATATAATTAATAATTAAATATTAATTATTAATTAATACCGGCTCAAAGAATGATCAAGGGAATTAACCCTAATCTCCCAACGGTCAAGATAGACCGATAAAACAATTAAAACATGTTCGAGAATAGGGTACAATACCCGAACCCAATTACCAATTAATTAGGTGAAATAATGTCAATTTAACACTGACGGAATTCGAATTAATTAACCACGGAAATCCCGAATGACTAATAAATGACACGGAACCTCTGACACTGTAGATAACTGAAATATGAAACTCTCGGAACAAACCGCATCGAAAAAGGAGTTACGGAATGAAAGTTATGAGGCAAACATCAAAAACTGAATTAATGCGCAGCCAAACAGAGCCTTAGCCCAAAATGGTGAAAAATGGCCAAATTGGTGGTCAAGGGGAATTGAACCCTTGACCTATGGAAAGAATGAATTCCATCCAAAAATTAAACCAAGTGGCCACCAGCACCTTTGTGCCCATATACACAACTTAATGGTATATAACACTGAATTGCCCCAAGCTGCCACCCAAACTGACCAATGGCAACCCATGCAAACCCCACATGATTGACTGAATCACCCCTACATCAGCCCACCTCAGCTCACATGACTCTCTGATTTTCAATCACCTCAACCCTGCACATACATATAGAGATATATATGTATAAGTGTATATATATTATACATAATATTGTGATTCATTTTGGTCACAAATAGGTTCTGTGTATAAACCAGAATAGAGGAAGTGAGGCCTTACGTGCGAGTGAGACTGATTGGTTAGAGGGAGAAGGCTGCATGTGTGTCCATGGCTTGGGGGTATGCAAGCTTGTGCTTGCCTACGGTATCCATGGAATGAAATGCACAAGGGAAGGAAAGGAACTGAAGATGCACGACTGACTGAGGCACACCTGGAGTGCCAAAAATCAGGAACCGAGCCATGGAGGAAAGCAGCCACTGTCTTAAAGGTAAACACCAAAGTTTGCCAAATTTCTGTTTTGATTTGTTGGTGTTGTTCCGTAAATTTTAGACCATATAAACTGTATACATAAGCTCCTGTGAGACCTTAGAACTGTCATGAACTAACTGGGAGGGTCGAATAGGGCAGAAAACACAAAATCGTGTATCAACCTCCATTAATGGACCATGGAAATTGGGTCTGATTCGACCTCACAAAAACTGAGTTTTGATGGTCTAGAACTGATCTAGACACTGAGAGGGTTTCAAATATCATCACCCGCGACCCAAAATCGCATGGGAAGGCCCCAAAAACCGAACATATGGGTCTCCGCCATGGAACCCAAAATCTGAAATAGGCTCTTAAACTGAAATTGCGAAATGGGATGTTGATCCCCATGGACATACGGTCACAAGGAACCAAACCGTGTGAGATTTGGTTGAGAAATAAGGCCCACGACCGAACTGAAAACCTGTATGATAATCGGTTATACAGAGCTTAATCCTTGGATTCGAAGCTCAAGATCGATGCCAAGTTGTTGGTCTAGACTCTAGGAACAGTTTGGAACCAAAATCAGTTGAAAACAGCCTTCGAAAACCCACGAAATTGGAAAAACTTGATGACTGCAACTAGGGCTACAGTACGCTGATTACATGGGGAAGATGGAGTTGACTAAGCCGAGTTGACTGAGCCAAGCCGAGCTGACTCATACACGTGTCAATGTATGAACGTGCCACCCCATTTATTAGAACAGCACCATTTGTAAACTGATTTGTTTTAAATTGAATTCAGCCCGTTTGGTTACGGGTTTTAAAAATTAAAATTGGGGAATTTGGAATAAGCTGACCGAGGATAAGGATCAAATTAGGGATGCCAGGGATATGTTATCCCGGTTTTCTGAGGGTCACAAAACCGGTTGGTTCACAGTGACTTTGAACCGGTCCAACAGTTTGAACCTAAAACCCTTTGGTTTTTGAACCCCAACTTTATGTAATTACGATTTAACCCCTGATAGTTTTAAATATTGTCACAGTGGCCCAAATTGTGGGAAAATTGTACATTTAAGCCCCTGAATAAATTAATTAAATAATAAAATAATTATTTTATTATTTTATTAAATAGGTAAAATTACACTTTTACCCCTAGACATTAAATATGTCAAACGGAGTCCAAATAAATTAAATAAATAGTGTATTTTCACTATTTCGGGCATTCCGGACTCAATGACACAGTCCGATTTGGGAAATTAAGTCCCAAAAAATACAGACCCGTAAGTGATAAATGACCGAACTGCCCCTGATGGTACCCAGACCCAAATAAAAATATCAGATAGCCTATTTTGACTACCTCGGGCATTCTGAACTCAACGGTGAGGTCCGTTTAATGAACTGAGGTCCCGAAAAATACAGACCCGTGAGTGATAAATGACCGAATTGCCCTTAATGATACCCAGGGCCGATTAAACATAACAGACAGTCCAATTTCACTATGTTGGACGCTCTGGACCCAATGGTGAGGTCCATTTTATGAACTGACGTGCCGGAAAATACGACACATGAAATTACCAAATTATCCCTAATACCGTACGAGACCTAAACAAAGTCCGATTGGGACGAAACTGATACCGGTAGGAGCCCAGACACTGGTGAGACTGTATACTTAATTAGATGATGAATCGGGGTCAGAATTACACAAAACGTAAAATGACCAAAATACCCCTAAGCACTGTAAGTGCAAAGTAGAGGTCGAATAAAGGTCAAACTAATCTGATAAATTATCATAGGGATAATTATGAACACTGAGGGCTAAATAAGACTCCGAGACAGTCAACGCGTAAAATGAGAAATGACCGATGTGTCCCGACGATCTAAAGCAGATACCAAATGAAGTCCAAGGGACTTACAAATTTATACATGAGATATATGGGACGTTCTGAGGACCATGATAGGGTCCGGGGCAAAAATGACAAAATTACCATTTTGCCCCTAAGACTAAATAAGTACCCAACTGATACCGATTAAAGTCTAAAAGACTTAAAACTTCATATATACGATATATGGGATATTCTGAGGACCATAACAGGGTCCGGGATAAGAATGGAAAAATTACCATTTTGCCCCTATGGTTAAAATGAGAACCTAACTGATACCGATTGGAGTCCAAAGGACGTAGAAATTTGTACTTAAGATATAAAGACTATTCCGAATACCACGACAGGGTCCGGGACAAGAATGGTAAAATTATCATTTTGCCCCTAAGGTTGAATGAGTGCCTGACTGATAACAATTGAAGTCTAAATGACTTAGGATATAATCCTAATAACTGCTAAGCCTAATTAAAGAATGAAATAGCCTCGGGTGAGACCCAATGGAAGGGTGATAGGCTACTAGGCTATCTTAGGTAATCCAATAGATACCTAAGATGACGAATGAGACCTGAATGGATGAGTTCTGATCTGTCTGTGATTGATGATTATTATTCAGGATATACATGGAGATGCCTGACGTACCTGGAGGTTATCGGATTATTTATGCAAGGAAATAAGCGTAAAGTTTGTGAGTAACTTCTGACACTATTTTGATACTGTCCCTTGATCTACTGATTCATTTTGAATGCCATACGGTTTAAATGCATGCTTTTCGTACTATATCGCTTATGACATGGTTTTAGTCTTTTTAAATAATTGACTATATTCCTGATCCCTGTGCTAGCATCCCGTACTGTTTTGCCCATTTTGAACTGTTGAGATAAAATGGATATATTGAACCATTATTTCCGAAACGATTAAATAAACCATGTGATATAAGCAAAGAACAACATTTTGTTGTATCGTACCGCTTTGTATAGTATACTGTCTGAATGCTATATTGTTTAAATGTATGTACTTAATGTACGCCCTTTGTACCACATTCCACGTGATGTGCTTGTGTCCTTCGAATTAGGAATTCCATTCAGTTCGGTTATGTGCTGTCCGTTAATGATATGTCTGCCTCGATTGATATGTTCCGTCCGGTTCTGACATGTTCCGTCCGTTAATGATGTTAAGTCCGCCTTGATTGATATATAGTCCAGTTCCGTTATGTACTGTCCGTTGATGATACGTCTGTCTTGATTGAAACATTGTTCAGTCCAGTTATGATTAGTTCTGACAGTGATGTGTCCCTAACTTGATTGTTATATTGTTTCTACCCAGTTCCGTTATGTTGTGTCATGTTCATGATTTGCCTGTGTCTTGATTAGTGTATTGTTTCCGTTTAGTTCCGTTATAATTTTATCCGTTCGCGATATGCCTTTGCTTGACTGATGTATTGTTTCTGTTCGATTCCGTTATATTTCGTCCGTTGATGATATGTCTGGCCTGATTGATAGATGGTCTAGTTCCGTTATGTTTCCGTCCTGTTATTGGTATGCCTTGACTTGATTGATCTTGTTCAACTCCGCTGTGTTCTAGCCATTGATAATATGCCCCTGTCTTGACTGACTTATTGTTCCCACTCAGTCCCGATTGTGATTCGTTCCGTTAATGAAAAGTCTGTGTCTTGACCGATATATTAGCAATAGTTATTGTTTTGACCGATTGGTTATGTCATGTTCCGATCCGTTTGTATTGTTTGTTCGATTCTGTTTTATTGTACTAGACTGCTTATGAAATGGATTTAAAAAAATAGTTATTTTTGTAATGACTAAATTATCCATGTGCCTTGGAAGCACAAAACTGGTTTTGAAACCCATGATAGGGAATCTGTGTTACTCATTGGGCTTATTTAAGCTCACCCCATTATTCTGACATTTTTTCAGGAATTACCTCCATTGGATTAGAAGGTACTATGACATGACGTGAATAGGCCAAGTGGCATCGCAAGTAAGGATCTGACGGCACTGAATTGTAGAGACTGGTTTATTGTGGATTGAACCTGGTTATTCCGGTGAGTGGTACGTTATGACTGACTTGACTGATATCTACTAGATAGACATGGTTCATGGAACTAATGGTACTAATGGTACTCTAGAGATATTAGATCTGCTCTGTTGTTATATGCTTGATTTTAGATATGCTCTGAGATTAGAATTGTTGACTGACTGGATTTAGTCTTACTCTGTGATACATATACTTAAAATGGATAAGTGAGTTGCATTCCCGTGACACAAAGAAAAAGTTTTAAATTCCGCTGCATCTGACCCTACAGTTGGAGTGCAATTCGTCGAAAAGTTCAGAATTTGCCTTTGGTTGGTCGCGTTGCGACCGACTGGCAGTCACGTCCTCGACATCCGCGTAGGGTGGGGTTCGGGATGTGACATAAGATACACTCAACAGTCATCTCCTACATACTGTTTGGGCTTAAGCCCCTATATTACAAAAATATACCCCAAGGGCTAAATACTCATCCAAATTTATTTCCTCTCCTTCCTCCAAGACTTCATCAAGTCCCACGCACCAGGAGCTCTATCTGAAACCTGTGCCCATGAATGGGTCAGCGCCAACATGCTGGTATGATATAATACTAATGCAGGAAATAAAATTAAGGCGTGGCATGTGCAAGTGTACATTTATCTCTAAATGCTTCACAATTCCATTAATACAATGTGATGAAAGTATGCATGTGATGAGTGCGCAAAAGTGCACTTTAAATACTCTATTATTAGATTAAATTGCTAAAATATGAGTAGAAATATTGGGTCTTAATTGATATTATTTAATTTAATTTTTATTCACAGTAAAATGTGTTTGAGCATTATATGATATTTTAAATTTCAAATGTATGCATTAAATAGTCCTTGAAAATTTTATTCTTGAACAGTTGAAAAAATTTATTATTTGTTCGCTTGCATAACAGAACGACAAAAAGAAAAAAAAAAAAAGAAAGAAAGAAAGAATGAGGCTTGGCGTGCGATTTTGAAGAGTGAAACGGAACAAGGTGCTGGTTGAATGAGAAGTGGGCCCACACTGAAGAAATCAAAAGGAAATAAGAAAAAGCAACAAATTGAAGTGGGCCCAGGCGTGACATAGCTGAAGAATAGAAAGGAGATATAGGGGCGGCTGGCTATGGGCTTGCGGCTGTTCTTGAAAAATAATAGGCGGCTGATTGGGGCGTTGGGCTTGGCTTGAGGCAGTGCAGTGGCCTGATGCAGAATTGATATATGGGCTTGTTGCGGCTGCTGGTTTAGTGGTGGGGCCCGTTGGCTTGTTGGATAAAGGCGGTTGTTGAACTGGGCTTTGGCCGTAAAGCGGAGGCTTGGTGCAGCGGCTTAAGGCACTAAGTGGCGGGGTCTATGCATGAAAAGAGGAAACAGGCGCAAGGCTGAATCAGCTTATGGGGCCCAGGCGCATGAGGCGCTGAGGATGGCAAAGGTGTCGGGCTTGAGGTGCTGTGGGCTTGGCGCAAGGCGTGTAGGGCTTAATGCGCTAAGGGTTTGAAAAAGAAGAGATAGAAAAATAAGAGGCGGCTGCAACAAGAACAAAGAGCAGAATTGCGGCTGCTGCGCAAAGGAGAACAGAACAGAAAATTCCATGAGTCAGTTTTTCTCTGTACAATTTATGTTACCTGTTCTGAATAATTAAATTTTTAAGTGGAATTAGGAATGAACTTGCATCATAAATGATTATTTTAATTTATTTTTGATTCCTGTACGTGATGTTTATTTATTAAATTCTTTGATGATCATTCATAATTTGTTGTTAGATTTTATTCTCTGAATAATTAAAGGGTTTAGTCCGTTTATAGATTCATTCATGCTTTTTGGGATTAGGAATGAACTTGCATCATAGATGATTATTTTAATTTATTTTTGATTCCTGTACGTGATGTTTATTTATTAAATTCTTTGATGATCATTCATAATTTGTTGTTAGATTTTATTCTCCGAATAATTAAAGGGTTTAGTCCGTTTATAGATTCAGTCATGCTTTTTTTATCGAATGGATTCATGTTTTGATTATTTTTGGAACAA
Organism: Nyssa sinensis; assembly: GCA_008638375.1. Classification (NCBI taxonomy): domain Eukaryota; kingdom Viridiplantae; phylum Streptophyta; class Magnoliopsida; order Cornales; family Nyssaceae; genus Nyssa; species Nyssa sinensis. The sequence goes on along the minus strand of CM018033.1, from coordinate 15,339,086 downwards.
TTACTTATTTATATTGATTCAATTCTCTGCTGCAATATTACTCGTTAAGTATATTATCGTCGTTGGGTTTTCTCAATGTGAATAATAATTTGAGTGACTTAAAAGTGTTGAATGATTGTTCAAAAGGTTACTTTCAGTCTAATTTTGGTTCATAATTTTATATCTTCCGATTGAGGTTTTTGGAATTTAAATTCTCAATTGAGTTATCAGTGAATTAAAAATAATTAAAATACCAGATATGTGCAAGGGATTCCCGACACTCCACTGTTTGTTAAATTTGAATATTTTCTTCCATTAATTAATTTGTTTAATTATTAATTTGCATTCAAAAATCACTTTTTTATATTTTTATTTTCTCGTTAACCGTCTAATACTTTCTTTAGCTTCAGAGATTCTGTTTATTAATCTTTTAATTTAGTCTCCTTGTGGAATCGACACCCCAGAGCTACACTACAACTACCGCGTTATTCTTTGGGCGTAAACAACATGACACACCCATGTACTCAATGCCACACCCATGTCTCATTTACGGGTCTTGCCCGATGGCTCGAAGTACCAATGTCTCATTTACGGGTCTCGCTCGATGGCTCGAAGTACCAATGCAATGGCCAATTTTGAGTTTTTCACCACAGGATCTGCACCCTCATAATGCAAAGCACCACGTGCTCAACTCACGCCATATGCCCAAAGAATTCACCCAATGCCAATATGCTATGTGTTCATCACACAACAACATAATCTCGATGAGGCATGCTTTCCATGATATACCACATTCGAGGCAACAATAATATTTAAATCACCAATTCATTCCACATGAATACATATCTCATGCTATCAATCTAATCACATGGCCATAATCACGTTCATCACTTTACCAATTCTCAAGAATATAAGAAAACACAAAACACGTAAACAACCAATCCCAAGTCATCAAATGAATATAATCCGAATAACTCCATAACAACAATTAAACATACAAGTCATGCAATTCATTCACAAAATGTTCCTAAACTTAACCCCATTTCTTACATTAGCAAAACACCGTACTTCTCATTCAAATAAATTTCCTAACAATTCAAAGAAATACATAAGTGCACAAACAACCAATCTAGGGCTATCAAGACAATCAAATTCTAAGTGATTTCCTAATAGCAATTAAGCGCAGAGAACATTCAATCATCTTACCAAATACTCCTAAGCTTAACCTTATTTCTCACATTAGTAAAATATCATACCTGATAGGGTTGGTCACAACCCTACTAAGCTGTGTCCACTATGTAATCCAATCAACCAGTAAGTAACTCAGTCCTCCAATGGAATCATATCAAGCTTATGTTTATCTCCATTCATAGATATCCTCCAGATATGTCGTTAGTTACTCATCATCCTGATGCTACTGTAATATTGTTTAGGGATTCTCCCATGCCGAATTGCAACTTGGAGAAGAATCAAGAAATGCCTTATATGCAGGCTTCGACATGGCAGTTGCAGCCAACACACCAACAGGTTCGCTAGTAGCGAAAAAACTCTAAGGCTTTGTACCAGCCTTAACCCTATACTCAAATTGGATAATCGAATTACCACATACATTCCTCATTGTGCCGTCATAACAAATTACATCACCCCGAAGGAGGGCCATTAAGTTTTTGAATAAAGTTCCAGGCTTAGTCAACCCTCTAGATGAATGGAAAATAGCTTCTCTACTTGAAAATGAGTGAGCCATCTTCCAACTGTAACTTTTCCAACCAGGTTGCAATACCAGCAACTTTCTTATGTGACTCAGTCCCCTCAATCGTCCATCCAATTCTAATCACAATCCGTCCTTTCCAAGCCATTGTTTCAACCCATGAACACCAGCCGCAGAACCTAATCAACAAATCCACTCCAAAATTACATCAACAAGACCAGTATTTAAATTTCTCACTAAACTCAGTCCATCTTGAATAGTAGGTGCTGCCGCACTCCTGCAGTACTCACATTCACCAACTATTTGAAATTGGAGCTCAAACCATCCAACACCAAGCATCACTCACACTTAAACCCTTCAATTCATCACAGTAGTCACAAACCAACAAGCTATACAAAAACAACACCTCTTGACCCAACGTGTTTCTGCCCCTAACATAACTCCAATTTGATTCTCAATTCCCGATCTACACCTGAACCATTCCACAAGTTCAATCGCTACATAGATTCGTACATATAAACACCACCCTGTACCATAACTCCTCTAGCTGTAGCCATTCACGATTCCGAGCTACAACCGTAACATCTAACCTGCTCAATCTCCTACTCTGCTTCAAACCCAAACAGCCACACATACACATCAACCAAGACATTCACAATTACAAAACATCAATTCTATTCCCCAATCCAAGCTGCTGTAACCTTCCTTACACTGCCATCAATACATCCACAAATTCAATCACCACCAACAGCCGCAACATCTACCAATACGAACCCTCAACATCCATGACAGCCATCGTAACCCATTCTCCTGTTCCGCACCGCTACACTGCTCCACCAACACGCACACATGCGTATACATTCACATACCCCTGTTCGAATCAGATTACGGTGCAACGTTTTCCCAAATCAGCAGCTCTGATTACTGCCCAAATTCAATCTCAAGTTCAGCTCCATCCATGCCAATACAACCGTGCCATCATCCTCTGTCGACCATCGTGAAACCCATCTGCCTTGATCAAAACAAGGGATTTCGCCAACTGCTGCTTCCCTTCTTGCGATGTTCGGTACAGAGTTGAGAGATCAACTCAGCGATGACTCCCCGACAGATCCGTCCCAACCCATCGCTGCTGCTTCGCGTCCCTCTAATCCGCAACACACAGCCCCAATCGCCCTAGAAAATCCAAAAGCCATCGCCACTCTATCGCCCCCTTGCCTCGATCCCCCTCGCAACCACCGCCGTTTCTGCTTCTTCCCTTCCCTCTCCCTTTCTCTCTTTTTCTCTTTTCCTTCCTTTTTCTTTCTCTCTTTTCTTCTCCCTTTCCTTCTCCCCTATTCTGCCACTCTCCCTCACCCGCGATTTGCACCGCCCCCCTTCCCTCACTTTTCTTTTCTTTTATTCATTTTCTACCACATATATATATATACATACACACACACACACATATATATATATACCATACTTTACATTTTTTTTCATATATACTATCATACATATTTTTATTTTATTTTATTTTATTTTTCATATATTAATTATGAATGTCAATAAAGTTGGCATAAAGCCGGCTCAATATCAGTATTATTTGTTTTACCGTCTCTGGGTGTCCGTTCGCGTCTTATGTCATTTTTATTTTTATTCTTGTAACTACGATTCGTATCAGTCCCATTTATTTGTCCCGGCACTCGGTTGACCGCGTTAATTATTTTCTGAACATTTATCATTTGTGTTCTGGATTTAATTTATTTCTTCGAAAAATAATCCCGTTATGGCTTACTGTTCGGATCATTTATGTCACAGAGTCCTTTGGTCAGAGTGTTACAGCCAGTACCTTATTAAAAAAAAAAATTCACCCTAAATTTTCAAGTCTTTACACCATTCTCTATATCATTCAACACGATCACCATACTCCATTAACTAATAATTCAACAATCCAATTCCTCAAAAGATAAATAAATAAATAAAAAATCTCTTCCTTTCTACCCCAGGTATATTTCCTACACATTCCCACATATACAAAATAATGGCAGGTGTCCATCTTTACCTTTTCTTATTCACCTCAGCTATTTTATCTTAGTGTAATTCATTTCCATTCATACCACATATTATTAAAATTTTTCCATTTTCATCTCCTTAAGCTTTTAAGCTTTTAATTTTATGCACTATCCAAAAAAATGTTCCAAAATGCAATATAACATGCAAGCATGTATGTACCTAATCCATAGGTGTTATAAAAATGAAACATGCAATACATATCTCTTACACATCAAAGAATTTAACATACTTCATTTATACCCACATACCTTACACATACATTAAGTAAAAAAAAAAAAAATCTCATACTTAACACATATAACAAATCAATTAAACCTTGACAAATACTGAAAATGCATTACGTTTCCATCATATAATTAGTACATACTCATGCAAGTTTGCCTTAGTTAATTCATTTTTTCTTGTTGCCTTAAATCGTCTTATTAGGCATCTTTTACCTTTTTCCTGTATATAACTAGGCGATAACCCTTCATGGATCACAGCTCCTTTCGTTACTGGGTGATGGATTGGCCAATCCATACACTTGTAACTCAAAACCTGTTACCAATTTAGTATATTCATAATACAATTTCAAGTGATCCTAACCACATGGGTTTATGACCTAGTATATACATTTCTACATCATATGCTCATAATAGTTAACATTCATTTAATCATTCATATATACATAACATGGTTATTATATACTATATAATCACGAAGAAACAGATCCTAAGCACGCAATCATGTATACTAATCACAACACTCTATATATATATATATTCTAAGCAAGAATATACTCAACATATACTTCATGTATATATATATATATATATATATATATATAAGTTTTCAATAAGCTATTCATGTCCTTATAATCTTTTCATTTTTCAATTAATTCTTAAACACAAAAGTTGGTTCAAGCCATAAGCACGTTAAGCATATCATGTAATTTATACACATAATCACCTATTAGGTATTTTATTCACTTCATCAAGTAGTCAAGCATACTAACAGATACAAGCACACTCCATGCATCATGATTAAACCAAACCATGCCATACTTAATTAGGTAAGTCTTCTAGAAAAATATTTGAAACTCCCCCACAATTGGTGGTAGCATTAACGACACCACCTCACTACCATCATTTCTAAGACTCGCAAAATCTGGCTACCCCAAGTCGATGAATCATACAGTGGTGGAACATGGCCTTCATCACAAGCTCCCAAATAAAATAAACAATCCCCTGAGTATAATATTTATTTTCTTGGTCTAGATAATACAATTATTTATAATTTCATCCAAACCAATCAAATTCATTCATAACTTTTTACCCACATATTTTTTTTTTTTTTTAATGACAAGTGAAAACCACCATTCACTTATAAGTTATATAATAATCCAAGTTCTCAAGTTCTAGTGCCTCTACCACAATATTTTCACTGTAAGTATATTCACACGATTCGCATCTTAAATACAAGATTCATATTCAAAAATTTACATCATCCAACTCTTAACCTGATATAAAATTTCCTTCAAAGCAACAACTAATATTTATCCTTTATTCAATCATAATTATGTAATCACTCTTACAAACTATGCTAGAACTAGGTTCATAATTCACACCTCAATTTGGCCCATTTTATGCAACTCATTATTTTCACAAAGCTTACATTCACAAGTTCATTTAATCAATTCATTATTCTCATAACAACTAGTATCGATCATCTTATAGGACTAGGTAAGTCAATAGTATCCATCACTAGGTCACCTCCACAGGCCACCACAAAATAACATATTCCAGTTAAATAAAGAATTCATTTCAATCCCTAACTTTTAGATTCACATCACTTAAATTTATCAATATTCGTCCTAAGCACGAAATCAAAACTCAATTACATCATAATCCAGACTAATCCACAATAATATTTTTCAAACTATTCATGTTTATACAATTTCCTTAAAACCAGAGATCATCAATCATCACATGATAACCTAACACATCCTGTAGACATACTTGCTTAATCATAATTTACAAAACTCGCGTCAACCACTTCCACCCATCGTTCACAATAACAAATAACAAGTTCTCACCCAACTTAAATGTAGTCTTTCGCCATAAAATCCATTTAAGCAATAGAATATACACATGTCCAAGTCATGCTAGTATTTAACTAGTCCAACTTACCTAAGGTCTAAACCCCATCCACTATTCCAAGACATTAGATCACATATCATGTTATCACATACGGTCATACCAATCATCCATATCATACACCACACTGCATCACATCACGTAATCACGCATCGTAGTATATCATCAACTAACACATAATCACAACAAATCATGCATCCAGTAAAAATAACCACATAGCACACAAGATCTTACCACATACCACAGACAGCTTACACTAAGTCAAATGCTCTCCTCAAGGGTCCCATAGTGTTCAACAACACCTATCATCACCAAGTATTCTCAAACTAGAACTCTAATACCAAGCTGTCAAAACCTACACATTACAAAAGGTTCACACAAATTTCAAATCATGCATCATAGTCCCACTGTGTTCAACAGCACCCCACGGTCTCTAGGTATTCGAACCTATACTCTGATACCACGTTGTCACGCCCCGAATTTTCATAAACCCGGGAAGTGGGTAAAATGAATTTATTAACCAAAAAAATAAATAAATAAATTTAAAGCATTCTTTAATTCTCAGCAAAAAAATTCATTATTCCATACTCTAAGGTCATTAACCAACCAAAAAAAGATTTGAGAATCATTTGAATACATTCTGAAAACTTTGTTTAGGCCTTTATACCTTTCGTGGTCAATTTCACCCAAACATATTTGGAGTCTCAAAGTGTAATTATTTTTAAACAAAAGTACAAGTCGAGACAATTAGTTTAGACTCTTGAATCACTCAATTCAGATTTTAAATGAATTTATATGAAAATCGGAAAGTTTGAAACAATCAAAAAAAAATTAATTAATTTTGGATGAACAGTAATTTGATAATCCAGTACCTAAAAGTGAACAGTAACATTGAAAGTTACTGTTCACCTAGAGCAAAATTGAACTTTAGAAAAATTTTGAGCCTAATCCTTTGATTCAAATCGATATTTCTCTCAATCTACAGATCCAAATGTAATGAAATCTATTCCAAAAGCTTCCTTATTGAGTCTAGTTTCTACACCATTTTGAATCACTCAAAAAGTCCATGTAGAACTTAAGTTATGATGAAAACACTACCTATAGGTCAGATTTTGCACACTTGAAGCAAAATCAATATCACTTTCTCATTTTAAAAGCTTTCAAAGTCCATGATATATAAACGAAAAGCTATGAGATAGGCCTATCTAGAAAGGTAAGGCACCTTAATTAATTCAAACCAAAAAGTTATAGTCCCGCGAAGTGGGCTGATCTGCAGAAATGATTTTGTAGAATCGAAATTAAGGCATGTTGTTTGCTGTTTTCTAATTCTTCAAGCTATTTAACCCCAACTTTTTAACCATTTTTCTCAACTATTTAAAGGGTGTTTTACACATTTAACAAATCTTTTAATTTCACAAAATTTCAACATAACCTCCTTTGTTTTCCAAGCCTTTTTCCCACCTAATTTTCATAATACTTCATATGTATATAACCACATCACAATCCATCCTCACTCGATGGCCAAAATTTCATAGAAATTAAATATACATCATTTAATTATACAATCAATCATACATTCACATGAACTTGAACTTAAAGGTCACTAACTTCATATTTATTACAATTATAAGGTCCTCTCCATTCTTTTCATAATACACAATTTTTCTACTATACCATTTCATATAGTTTAGGGCTTATGCCTTTGTACAACATCAAAACATGCCCAAAGGGCCAAAAATCCTCCGTGGTCCATGTCTCCTCTATTCTTCAAGACTTTATCAAGTCTCAAACACCAACAGCATCATTTGTAATATGATATCCCACGAATGGGTCAGCACAACTATTGGTATGACACAATGCTAATGCTAGGAACAAATTTAAGGCGTGGCATGTGCAAGTGTACATTTTAAAGCTATGCATACCCTCTTCTATTCATCAATGCAATGCAAAGGTTATATGCATGACACACACATGCAAACTCTATGACACTTCTATGTCTCATTTATGGATAGCTCCCGATGGATCTAAGTACCAACACCCGTTTACGGATCGCTTCCGTTGGATCTGGGTACCAATGCAATGGCCAATTTTTGGTTTTTCACCATAAGATCTACACCCTCATAATGTATAGCATCGAAGTGTTCAACCCACACTATGTTTCCAAGGATTCACACTATGCCAACATGCTTTGATTTCATTCTTATACAATTCAATGAAACATTTCATCAACACATGGAGCATGACTTAAAATATGGCTCTTTCATAAAGTAAAGCATAACTTCAAATTCACAACACTTTGTCTACATGCATGTAAGTCACAATTCAATGAATTAAACATATGATCAAGTCTCACGTTCATCACTTTCACAATTTCTTAAAGGAAATACAAATGCACACAAACTACCAACTCATGGAATAATTCATAACTCTCAAACCACAAGAGTTTCTCTACATGAACATAAGCTAGAATATAATAATCCAAACATATAAACAAGTTACATGTTCATCACTTTGAAAAAATCCAAAAGACCACAAAATACATAAAGCACCAACACCTTAAATAAATCATAACTTTCCAATTACAAGATTTTGTCTACATGAACCTAAGCTAGAATAAAATAAATTTCACTTATAGTCATGGTTCATGTTTTTCACTTTTCCAAATTCCCAAAGAACACTCAAGTACACAAAAGTACCTAAATTACCAACTCTAAGTTTTTCAAAGCAACTACCACCTAAGTGATTTTCTAACATCAAGTAACCACCTAAATCATTCAATCAACACATATAAAAGCAAGGAAATTCAAATATATTCCTAACTTAGCAAGATATCATACCTAGAATGGTTTTTCTCAAACCGAGGAAGTTGTGTTCGCTGGACAGCCGAACTGATCAGTGAGAATATATTCCTTGTCGAGAGGAACAACTTCCTAGAAGGAACCTTTACGAAAATCCAAGCTTAGATGTGTGTTTTGGTGGCTTGAAACTTGAAAACCCTAGGTTTTCTCACCATTTTTCTCCCATGGACGTGTTCTGCTCCTTCTCCAGCCCAAAAATAATGAAATTATACACTAAGGGGCTGTATTTATAGTGGAGGAGCAAAGGGGGCAAAATGACCCTTTTGCCCTTAATGAATCCGAGCCCCGTTACACTACAACCCATCCCAAAACACCTCAATTCGATATTTTGTTTTATCTAAAGTTCTTATAATTATTTTAAATAAAAATTTACAAAAAAATAAATTTTCTCCTGTGGCCGGGTTTGGCCGGATCCACCCGAGCCACCCGGATGCCCTTTTTGGTCCAATTTTTGAAACTGTCTCTGAATAGGATCAAATTTAATAATGACTTCAGTGTTTGTGTTTGACCAAGTAATCAAAGTCTTACAGTTGGATTACTATATATAATAACATAAGATGCATTTAATACAAATGAGGATTACATATAAAATGTTCATGACGATGAAAAAAGTTAAGAGTTGTTCGGTCAAAGCCGAAAAAATCACAGTATCTTCTATAATTTAATATTAATTTGATGTTGTTGTTAATCCTTTTCCTTTCCCCTTAAAATATGTGATATAGGTAGATTTGGAATGGAGACTTCAATTTTGTGAAGACTCAAAGACCACACAAGAAGTATATCGTGAAATAGCACATTATAGTCAACCCTCTTATAATTAATAAGCTTGAAAGATAAAAAATTTATTAACTATTAGAATTATTAAATATTAAATTAATAAATTTTCAATATTTCTTATATTGACATTTTATGTTATTGCCCGTTTCAACTTGTAAGCCTGGAATATTTAATCTTTTCATTCGACTATGAGAATGTTTAGTTTTAATTCAAAATACCATCTCGTACTTTGTGTTTTTTCTTAGTGCTAAATTATTGAAGTTGATTTCTCAGACATGTTCTTTTCTTGAATATCAAGCTATTTTTTTATTCATAAATCTCATTGTATCTCGAAGGAAAAGAAATTATAAAATAATGTTTGGACACACAGCAAATTATAAATTTTTATTAGCACTTTAATAAACCATTTAGTTTAAAATAGAATTGTTTTTAAAATTATGAAATGGCTTATAACTCATAATTTGTCATAAGCTGAAAAGCCTTAATCCTCTCTCGGCCTAATTAAGGTCCTAAGGCGATCAAAGAAAATCTGTTAAGGAAAAAAAAATAGTTCTTTATATATTTAATATAGTGATTAAGAAATTTTTAAAACTAAGATATAAATATGTATAGGAGTTATAATTCAATGTTTTGAATGAAAACATCCATAGTAATTCTTTTATTTGTATGGGAAAAAAAAACGAGAGGAAAACTAATATTTGTATGGCATGATGTGTTAGATTCACATTCTGTCACGCCCCAAATTTTCATAAACCCGGGGAGTGAGTGAAATGAATTAAGAAAAATTAATAAAAGGTAATTAAATGGATTTGGTTGATTACACATTAATTTTTCCATGTTTCTCCAAAATTAATAATGAAACCCAAGATAAATTCCAAATAGTAGTCAAACACCTCCCCTAACCAATGGTCAAATAGTCTAAGTCATGTCCAAGCATGACCTCTAAGATAATCCCAAAAATGTCATTAATGTGGCTAAAAAATAGTGGCTCAAATGGACCCCAAATGCCCCAAGGCATAGACCAAGAATAGGTTAAAAATCCTACCTAAGGTGGTCTAAGGAAGTGGCCAAACATGGCCCATAAGAGTGGTCAAACATGGTCCAATAGGGTGGCCAAACATAGCCCAAAAGGATGGCCAAACATGGCATAAGGATTGGCCAAACATAGCCCAATAGGGTGGCCAACCATGGCCCAAAATGATGGCCAAACATGGCCCAAAAGGGTGGCTAAGGGCTGGTGTCAAAGGGGGTGTCAGGGCTGGGTTGGGCACGCAAGAGGAAACGCGTAGGCGGGTAGTGGGCGCCTGGGGTGCGTGCCAGCAGCAGGCGCACGGGGTTCGTGCAGGCATGCTACGTGGGTTCGCGCAAGCGTGCGGTGCGCATACGGGTGTGCTTGGGGCTGGGTTGCTGGCTGCTGCTACTACTATAGCAATAGTGTATTTGCTGCAAGCTATTTTCTCCATTTTTTGAATTTTTTTCCAAAGTGCTGCAAGCTAATTTTCCAATTTTTAACTTACTTCCTTAAGGTTTTTAACCCCCACTTTTTGACACTTTGCCCACTTATATATGGGCATTTTACACACCTAACAACTTTTTTTTAAAATTCTCAAAATTCTGACATGATCTCCTTTATTTTCTAAGCATTTTTCATCTAATATTTTATAACATTTTATATACAAGTATATGCACAATCCACCCTCACTTTATGGCCACAAGTTTGTAAAAATTAAACATACACATACATTATCGAGTAAGTTCAAGGCTCAATCCCTACTTTCGTAACTCCTCATATACCAACATTCATACTTGCATATAATCCTTACCATGGCCCTTTTTCTTACATTGTTCCCAACATATACATGTGATGCATATTAAACAAAAATACCCTATTTTTCATTTGGGTTTAAACCCTTACATCACAAAATGGCTTAAGGCCTATAGTTCTTCGTTTTCCAAATTAAACACAAGCTATTTGGGTTTATGCCTATTGTTTCAATACTATAAAAAATTTTACAAGTTAATACATATGTCTTAGGGCTTATGCCCTCATACAACCAAAAATATGCCCCAAGGGCCAAATGTTCTTTAAGGTCCATTTGCCCCTTCATGCTTCAAGACTTCATCAAGTCTCATGTGCCGGGAGTCTCATCTGTAATATCTAATCCAGTATAGAGTAAGCACGACGGCCCAGTATGACATAATGGTAATATAAAGAACAATGTTAAGGTGTGGCATGTGCAGAGTGTACATTTATAAGTTATATGCCTTTCAATTCATCAATGCATTGTAATGGTAATATGCATGACACACATATGCAACTTTATGCCACACTCATGTCTCTCTTCACGGTCCTTCCCAATTGGTACGCAAGTACCAATCGTATGTCTCGTTTCACGGTCCGTCCCCGTTGGATCGCGAGTACCATAGCCAATTTTGGGTTTTTCACCATAGGATCTACACCCTCATAATGCATAGCACCAAAGTGCTCAACACACGCCATGTTTCCAAAGATTCACGTATGCTAAGATGCCTTGATTTTTCTATGCAATTTCAATGAGGCATTTATCAAACACATGGAGTATGCCTCAAATAATGCATGATACATAAGGCAAACTATAACTTTTAAACCACAAAAATTTGTCTACATGAACTTAGCATATTATCCAATCAATTACACATATAATCATGTTACATGTTCACAACTTAAACAAATTCTCAAAGATTACACAGGCACACAAAGTACCAATACATTGAGCAACCATAACTTTCAAACTACAAGACTTTGTCTATATGAACATAAGCTAGAATGCAATTAATTATACATATATTTAAGTTACATGTTGATCACTTCATCAAATTCCTAAAGAATACATAAGTACATAAGGTACCAACCTTAGGTTTTTAAAGTAACTATATGCTAGGTGGTTTTCTAACAACAAGTAAGCATGTAAGTCATACAATCAACATATAAAAACACTCCTAAACTTAACTCTATTATTTACTTAGCAAAATATCATACCTAGAAGGGTTTTTCTCAACCCTAGGGAGTTGTGTTCACTTTAATGTCGAACCAATTGGTAGGATTGTAGGCCTTGTGGTGGTGAACAACTTCCTAGAAGGAAGCCTTGTGAAATTCTAAGGCTAGAAATAAGTTTTGGAAGCTAGAAAGTTGGAAAATCTAGGTTTTCTTCACCTTTTCTCTCCATGCATGATCTGCTGCTCTTTCTCAGACCCATTTATGATAATTTTATCTCTCAAGGGGCATATTTATAGTAAAGGGATGAAAAGACCATTTTGCCCTTAATGAGCTGCGAGATCCTGTTACACTACAACCCATCCCGAAACACCTCAATTCGATATTCTGCTTTAACCAAAATTCTTAAAATTATTTTAAATGATCTGTTTCCAAAAAAATTATTTTCGCCTGTTGGCGGGTGCGGCCGGGTCCACCCGGGCCACTTAGAATACCCTTTTTGGTCCATTTTTCAAACTATCTCTGATTAGGCTCAAATCCATGTGAGTTGGTTTGGTATTATTCAGTTGATTGTTTCTTCTCAATTTTAATAATTGGTATCAAAGTGAGATATTGTAGAGATCTGAATTTTTTTTTAGATAAATTTTTTTTATTTAATTAAATATGAATATATGTGTATGTATGGAAGGTGTATTATATACGTGTAGATGTATATATATATATATATGGTATAATGTAAGATATACATGTATACAATTACCTATATATATATAAAGAAAAAGAAAAATGGAAAAAAAAGGAAAGAAGGGGGGAACAGCAAGCATGCAGTAAGTGTGTATGTGTTTGTGTGTGGGTGATTCGGCTGAGTAGTGTGTGTGTGTGTGTGTGTGTGTGTTGATGTGTGTGTTTTAAATATAATATATATATATATACACACATATGTTGCGTGTGAGTGTGTGTGTGCAAGAGGTGGAGTGTGTGAGTGTACAAAATAGGTAGGGTGTTGAGTGTGTGTGCAGGTCTGATATATATATATATATATATAGAGAGAGAGAGAGAGAGAAAGAGAGAGAGAGAAAGAGAGAGAGAGTTGTGATGGTGTATATAGGTGTGTATACGTTAGAGTTAGAGAGAAAGTAGAAATGAAAAGGGAGAAGGCAAAGTGAGGAACTGAAGAGGTTCAGAGGGATTCAAAAGAAGGAGAAGGAAGAGAGCAGAAAGTGGAGAGGAGTGATACGGCTAAGAAAAATCCAGAAAAAGGTATGTCTAGTTAGGTTCTGTTTTAAAATTTTGAAAGCATGAACTATATATTTGAGTTAAGGGACTAATAGAGCACGAAATAAGGAATTAGTTGCAAAAAGAACCAAATGAAATAGTGAAGAACTGAAGGAGAAAACTCAGGTTGCAGGTCCTTATGGATAATCGACTTTTTTGAGTTTTGTACCTCAAAACCTTGTTGAAATGATGGGGAGATATCCATATAGAGTGCAGGAAGAATTTAGGAAACAAAATGGATGAAAAACAGTGAAGGAACAAGCCTAAAACTGGGAGGAAAGGGTTGGCCGGAGGTGCAAACCTCCCCATTAGAGAGATCCTGTTAGTTTAAATGGAAAACCAAAAGTGGGGTTGAGATTCCCATGAAAATCAGGATCGAACCGCATCGGTTTTAAGTTGTGATTTCAGCGAAATTGGGTCGCCGTCATCGGAGATGGCGACAGAACCCTAGTGTTCCTTTATCGGAAGATCGAGGGGGAAGACCACACTGTTCGAGTCGGGCTCTAGGTCGAACTCGGGTTGGGCCCCGACCGAAATCAAATGGGTACCCACTTAAGTAATGCTACTTTGTTTTGAAGGAATATGTTTTTAAAATTTAGGGCTGACGTCAGCATGACATGTTGAACTGGTCAGACCGGTTGGTCCAATGAGACCCTGGACCGGTTCACTTAAAACTAAAATAAACCCACCAGTTCAATGTTAAATTTTAAAAATAAATAAACCAAAACTTTCTAAAATTTTGATTTGACCCCAGACTTTTAGGAAATTCTGTTATGGCCCATATTCTGGACAATTTATTTAAATAAGCCCCTGAAAATAAATAAATAATAAAATAAATTATTTAATTACTTTATTAAATTGGGTAAAATGACTATTTTATCCTTGGGTCCTAAATAGGCCAAATGAAGTTCAAAATGAATAAATGAATAGTCCATTTTTACTATCTCGGGCACGACACAATGGTGGAGTCCAATTGGTGAAATTAAGTCCCAAAAAATACAGACACGTAAATCATAAATGACTATATTGCCCTCAATACCCAAGGCTGTTTAGATATAAAAGATAGTCCATTTTAATTATGTCGAACATTCTGGACTCAAAGGTGGAGTCTATACTAACAAACAAAGCACCGAACAATACAATGCGTGAAAGAGTAAAATGACCAAAATGCCCCTAAGACAAAGTGTAGTCAAACGAACTCCGATTAAAATAAAAGAATAGTGAATTTTTATTATTTCGAGCATTCTGGACTCAACCGTGGAGTCCGATTTACAAAAAGAGGTCTCGAAAAGTAAGAACCCGTAAAAGTGTGAAATGACCATATTGCCCTTTTTTAGTACAAATGCCCGAATTGAATTCCGCAAAAGCCTAAATTGACTTTGTTCGACGTTTCGGACCCAATGGTAGAGTTTATTCTAGTAAAATAGGAATTCATGGTATAAAAATATAAAATTTGATGAATAGCATAATTCAAGTAGAGATAGACTGAGTTGTGTCGCAATGATTTTAGGAACACCGAAGGGCAAGGAGAAGGCAGTCTAAACCTTTCGATTGGAGACAGTAAAAGGGACTGCATTCTCATTGATTAGTTCGGCTACACTGCAAGCACGGGTTCTTAGGGTTGAGACCAACCCATCAGGTATGGTATTTTGCTAAGTAAGAAATATAATTAAGTTTAGGAATGATTCCATGATTCGTATGTTTATTCGATTGTTTATGTGGTTATGTGTTCCTTGTTGTTTCCTTGGGAGTTTGGTTAAGTGATGAACGTGAACCATGATTATATGTATGTTCCATGTGTTGGCACAGTATGTGATTTATATTCTTTGAGAATTGTTAAGATTGTGAATGTGTAACTTGAATATGTGTTTAAATGGAAGGTGTATGACATACACACATGAGAAATGGATTTTTGTATATTGTATTATTTTAAGCATGCTTCTTGTGTGGATAAAATGCTTCATTGAGACGGCATGATTGCATGGTGGAATCAAGGCATATTGGCATGGTGTGATTCTTGAAAGCATAGTGTGGGTTGAGCACGTGGTGCTATGCATTATGAGGGTGTAGATCATGTGGTGAAAAACCCAAAATTGGCCGTTGCATTGGTACTCATGGATCTATTGGGTGTGTTCCGAAAACGAGACATGGGTGTGGCATAGAGTTGGCATAGGTGTGTCACGCATACTGTCTTTGCATTATGTTGATGAATTGGATGGAATGTAGATTATAAATATACACTTGCACATACCATGCCTTAATTTTGTTTCTTACATTAGCATTATGTCATACTAGCAGTTGCGCTGACCCATTCGTGGGATATCATATTACAGATGATGCTCCCAGCACTTGAGACTTGAGGAAGTCTTGCAGAGTGGAGGAGACATGAACTTAGAAGGATTTTTGGCCCTTGGGGCGCGTTTTGAGATGTAAGGGCTTAAGCCCAAATGACAGGTGAACAATATGTTTATGGGATGTGTTTTATGTGGTTATATGTTGAAGAAAATGAATGTTTGTCCAATTGAATTCATTAAATTGTCCTTTATTTTCCTTTCTTATTTCGTTTCTCATTCACTCCCCAGATTCGTGAAAATTCGAGGCTTGACAGATATTATGTGCTTAATAATACTGAGAAAATTGAACCATATCTCGTGTCAGTTAACTATGTTCCTCAAATTTGTATTAAATTTTTGGATACAATATCTAAGATAATGTGCTTCCCATACTCCTATGCTTTTATATAATGTGCAGGTCATGAGAACACAAGGCCTATTCTTTGGTAATAGGAAAGTTTTCTCAAAACTATATCTATTTTTGTTTTATGTATGTCATCGACTAACAATGAACCATATATTGATGGTGATGGTTCACACTCGACCACTGCTCCAACTTTGTCCTCGTCGCTAGGGAAAGTGGTGTAGGTAAGATGATTATGTGCCCATTTAATTAAAGTCTTTTTATAATTTTATATTATTTTAACTAACCCAAACGTTGTGTTTTTTTAATATTTGATGTCCAGCATCAACGTCCTCATAGAGAGAACGTGGGAGGTCTTTAAATAATGCTTTAAACGACCACATTAAAAGGACTGGTGAGAGGCCAACAATAGTCATACCATTAGATCTCAAAACTCTAGTGCGCACGTGTGTGTGTGTGTGTGTATGTGAAAACAAATTGGTACATGCACAATTGCTACATGGGGAAGGACATCGCCTGGGCCAACAACAATGGAAGTTGCAGCCATTACAGATGGCCAATGAAGAACATTACCTTCACGGCGAAGGCGATGACAGTTTTCACAAGCGATTATCTTCGATTGAAGAGCTATAAAAAGACCTCTCAAACCCATAAATAACAACTTCAATCAGACATTGCCAAAAAAACAATTAACTCAAATTCAACTACTTTTGCTACTAATATGTAACGTATTTCATTGAACAAAATAATAATATATAAGAAATAAAATATATTACATTATGAATAAATAGTTGTTTGAGAGATTTTAATTTTAACTGCAAAAAAAGAAATTAAAAAAAAAAAACTGACGCTAACATGACAGTTAAGTGATGAGAGTGATATTAACTTTTCATCCAATTTAGATTAAGTATAAATTAATGTATCCTTTTTACAATTAATTTT
The DNA here is from genome assembly GCA_008638375.1 of Nyssa sinensis. Classification (NCBI taxonomy): domain Eukaryota; kingdom Viridiplantae; phylum Streptophyta; class Magnoliopsida; order Cornales; family Nyssaceae; genus Nyssa; species Nyssa sinensis. Next base: position 15,321,689 of record CM018033.1, on the reverse strand, counting down.
TTAACTCCTTATCTTACCTGCAATTTCAAAAAATTTTAATGCCCAAATGTAATTTGTGGCAGGAGTCTACCTTAGCTATAATTTTCTCAAAAAATAATTGAGAAGGTTAGCTTTCTCTCTAAATATTGAAAGTCTATTATTTTTCCCTTCGCGGTCCATCGCCAAGCTTAAGATCCCCACCTGATTAAAGTCTAACAAAACCAAAGAAGAAAGAAATTTCAAAATTCCAAGACTTCCAATGTACAAAGATGCATAATTTTGGTAAACAATGTATCACAAAAAACTATATTCAATCTACAGAAGTTTTTCACGCATTGCTGCATTGGAGTCCAACTTCGTCCATGAAAACACCCTAAACATGACAAAACCATTTGGGTTTTCCCCAAATACTGAGGCGGCTTTAGCAAGCAAAGTTGCTTCAGTCTTGCAAGCTTGTCCGGGCCATTCTGTGCTTCGACAAGTCCAACAAGTTCATGCACAGATCATTGTGAAAGGATTTAGATACACAAGTCTGCTGGCTACTAAGACCTTGGGTATGTATGTTCTTTCTGGTAGTTACGTAGACGCCAAGAACATGTTTTATCAACTTGAATTGTTATATACTGCGCCTTGGAATTGGATGATTAGAGGGTTTAGTATGGTGGGTTGGTTTGATTTTGCGTTGTTGTTTTACTTTAAGATGTTGGGTTATGGCACTTGTCCTGATAAATATACTTTTCCTTGTGTAATTAAGGCGTGTGGTGGTTTGAATGCCGTGCATTTGGGTAAATCGATTCACAAAATGATTAGGCTGATGGGTTTTGAGATGGATGTCTTTGTGGGTAGTTCTCTAATTAAGTTCTATGCAGACAATGATTGTATTGATGAAGCCCGCTTCTTGTTTGAAAAAATTCCTCAGAGAGATAGTGTTTTGTGGAATGTGATGCTAAATAGTTATGTGAAAAATGGGGACTCAGCTAATGTTATTGGATTGTTTAGGGAGATGAGAAACACCGCAATTAGGCTCAATTCAGTAACATATGCATGTATACTGTCTGTATGTGCCTCGGGAGCATTGGTTAATTTTGGTATGCAGCTTCATGGGCTTGTTGTTAGATCTGGATTGGAGATGGATTCTCCGGTGGCCAACACATTGCTTGCAATGTATGCTAAATGCCGATGCTTGTCTGATGCGCGCAAGTTGTTTGATACTGTACCACAAACTGATTTGGTGACTTGGAATGGGATGATTGGAGGCTATGTCCAAAATGGGTTTATGCTTGAAGCTTCAGAATTGTTTCGTGAGATGATATCTGCTGGTGTCAAACCAGACTCAGTCACCTTTGCAAGTTTCCTTCCATCAATTTCTGAATCAGCAAGTTTAAATAAAGGTAGGGAAGTTCATGGTTATATTGTAAGACATAATGTGCCATTGGATGTGTTTTTGAAGAGTGCACTTATTGATATATATTTCAAGTGCAGGGATGTAGAGATGTCACACTATGTTTTCAACCAGAGTACTGCAATAGATGTTGTCATTTGCACAGCTATGATATCAGGGTATGTCCTTAATGGTATGAACGTTGATGCCTTAGAAATTTTCCGGAGGTTGCTTCATGAGAAAATGACACCCAATGCAGTAACACTGGCAAGTGTTTTACCAGCTTGTGCTGGTTTGGCTGCTCTGATTTTGGGTAAGGAATTGCATGGTAATATCCTCAAGAATGGGCTTGAAGGAAGGTGTTATGTGGGAAGTGCAATCACAGATATGTATGCAAAATGTGGAAGATTGGATCTTGCTCATCAAACCTTTATAAGGATTCCCGAAAAAGATGCTGTCTGTTGGAACTCAATGATCACAAGCTGTTCCCAGAATGGAAAACCAGAAGAGGCCATTGGTCTTTTCCGCCAAATGGCTACAGAAGGAGCCAAATATGACTGTGTTAGCATATCGGCTGCTCTTTCTGCTTGTTCAAATTTACCAGCACTCCATTATGGGAAAGAGATCCATGGTTTTATGATGAGAGGTGCATTCAGCTCTGATCTTTTTGCTGAGAGTGCACTAATAGATATGTATGCTAAATGTGGAAACTTGGCCTTAGCACGACGTGTATTTGACATGATGCAAGGAAAGAATGAAGTTTCATGGAATAGCATTATAGCTGCCTATGGGAACCATGGTTGCCTCAAGGACTCTCTTGATCTGTTCCATAAAATGATAGAAAAAGGATTTCAACCTGATCATGTCACCTTTCTTGCCATAATATCTGCTTGTGGCCATGGAGGCGAAGTTGATGAAGGAAATCACTACTTCAATTGCATGACCAAGGAGCATGGCATTGCAGCTCGGATGGAGCATTATGCATGTATGGTTGATTTATTTGGGCGAGCTGGTCGTTTAAAGGAGGCCTTTGAAATCGTTAAGAGCATGCCCTTTAATCCAGATGCAGGTGTGTGGGGGACACTACTTGGGGCTTGTCGGGTCCATGGCAATGTTGAGCTTGCAGAATTGGCATCAAAACATCTTTTTGACTTGGACCCACAAAATTCTGGCTACTATGTATTGATGTCGAATGTTCATGCTAATGCTGGAAAATGGGAGAGCGTTCTTAAAATACGGAGCTTGATGAAAGAAAGAGGAGTACAGAAGGTACCTGGTTACAGCTGGATTGAGGTGAACAACACCAATCATATGTTTGTTTCAGCAGACACCAGTCACCCGCAATCTGCTCAGATCTATCTATTGTTGAAGAATCTTCTTCTAGAGCTGAAAAAGGAGGGATATGTTCCTCAACTTTATCTTCCAATTTAGCCGCAAACTGTTGGGGTATGATTATGAGCAAAACTTGATAATTTCTGATTTTGGCGGCAACAACTAGGCTAGGAAAATAGTGTTGGCCAGTAAACCATGGTAAGTGTGGCCATTTTATTCTTTCTTTAGGTGTAATATATTCTTTAGTTAGGCTTTTCACTTGATGGATCATATTTTGCATCCAAAATTGGTCAAAGAAGACCACCACAATGAAACCTCTGATGAAATCTTGTCATCTATCTAAAAATGTAATATTAGAGAAATAGGATATATATTGTTTTATACTCCACAGATTCTATACTGATCTTGTCTTCATTTTTTTTAAGACAAAATAAAAAGCTTTATTTAAGATTAGAGCGTATTACAGTCAGGAACGTGGGAGACCTTCCTAGGTACTGTACAAGCTAAACAATCCAATGAGTGGGCTCATTACAACATGGGGTGGAGGGTTGCGGGAAGCAGATAATATAAGTTCTGTCGCAGGTGCCATTGTTGCAGATTTGGCCAAAGCATCTGCCACCATTTTCACCTCCCAGCAACAGAAACATAGCTGAACTGTAATAAAAGTCTTTGAGTAAAATGGATACAGTTTGCGTGAAGTCCTTGATGCCTGGGGTTCAGAGCATGGCCTTTTGCCAAACATGGATAAGAGTCACCACAGAGTCAAATTCAATAATGGATGTGTTATATGCTACTTTGCCATGTGAAGTCCTTGTCATCTATGAGTTCAGCCACCAACTTTGTGGTAGAGCTAACATTGATAACAAAACCTGTGTGAATGATACCAGTTACATAAGATGCCTCCAGTGGTGGTTAGTCCCTGGGTTGTCATGGGCTGTTCCAATCACATTCAATTTGAGGCAGCGGGCCAGCTTCTGCCATGCTATGTGGATAACTTGACATACTAGGTGCAAGTTGGATGAAAACATGAGACAATTGGCCTCGGAAAAATTATAAGCATGCTGACATGAAACGGTTGAGAAGCGTGAATGAAAAATTGGCTGTTGAGAAAAAAATGAAGGCATAATGTGCTAGCCAAGTGTGCAAGCTGCAGCGGAGGCTGGGGCCATGGTAGTATGTGCACGAGTGGATGCAATCGGACAGCAAGATGTGAATAATATGGGAATGCACTCCAGATTTTTTGTAGTACCAGAGTGCATGCACCAAGAATTTTAGAGCTTGTTCTGCGCTTGACAAAGGATCTACTACATTGGGGGGAAAGATGTTGCATGTAGCAAACAGTTGATTTGCTGGGAATCGTTCTTGGTTAAGAAGCCACATGAAAGTCTTTGTTTTGGGCAGCATAGGTACTGCCCAAAGGGAATGCCAAGGAAGAGGTGTTGTGTGTTCCTCTAGTAGTTGATCCAGCAAGCACTGATATACTGACTTGACATTAAATACTCCTATTGATCCAGGTATGAGTGTCAGGTAGGTTGAGTGGAGGGGTCGCAGTTATCTGTTGAATGGTGTTTTGGGGGGAGATAGGGTGTAAGATGGTCAATGTACCATTTCTTTGTGTTTATCACAATAATGAGCAACATGATGCTGAACATCATGACCGGGCGGAGGAGAGGCAACTTAAGAGATGAATGGATAATGACAAAGCCAATGGTCAGTGGAAGAAAGTTGATAGCTCATAAGGACTGAACCAATGGTTAGTTGAAAAGTTGATAGTACATCCAGTGCTAATCTTTCAGTAATTTTTCTTTTTTGTACTTGTAAAACCTATCATACAGTTTGTTGAAGTAGTCTTGTTTTGAAATAGTCTCTCTCTCTATATATGTGTGTGTGTGTGTGTGTGAGTGAGTGTTTCTTATCTGGGTGGTGTTTTCTTTTGATTATTTTTGGACGGTTTTGAAGTTTTGCTTTGAATTTTCTTGTTTGTTGATATGGGGTGAATTGGGATGAAGGAAAGATAAGAGCCATTGAAAGAACTTAGAATTTTGGAGTGGCAAAGCTGGTCAAAGAAAAGATGACAAAGGAGCTTTTTGCTGTCAAATAAATAGAAAGAGGGAAGAAGGTACTTTTGTTGTTACATCAAGTTTATGTATGTAATCCTGCCAGAGCTAGTGCTTGGAATAGTTGTCTGACTCTGCTTGCATGTCTCTCTCTCTCTCTCTCTCTCTCTCTGTGTGTATATATATAGAAATTGCTTATTTTTTTATTTTCCTTATTGGATGAATTGAAATTAAAACTGTGTTTGTGTTATTGATTTGTTGAAATAGATTAATGGACTTTGTTTGAATCTGAGTTTTCTGTTCCTATTTGAATTTGTCGTAATTTTAGTGTATCGAACATTGCTCTCTTTGGGTTTGTTAGTGGTCAAAACCACCGATGCATGTTTTTCTCATTCTTTTACCTGGAATTTATCGAAGCCTATACTGACATAAATTGCTTCTAATCAGACAGACAAATCTATGTTGTTGTTGGGTGGTGGGTTGAGAATAAAATTGAATTGCCTTAAGAGAATGCTAAATTCTTTGAGAATAGCTGGAATAGGATTGTTTCTCTCTTCCATTCTTGTTTCTTTACACCCTAAAGGTCTAATGTCGAGCAGGTGGCACAAACACTATTATTGTGTGTGTTCAGTGGAGGTGTCGATGCATGATTCTTAGTGGGGCAACTTTGTTGGTCTAAAGAGTTGGGGGTATTTGTTGAATGGAGTTGGTTAGGCAAGATTACTAGTGGAGCTACCACCAGCTATTAGCTCGATCTCCTGCCACTCGTAAAGGGAGAGAGAGGTACATGGTTGAAGTCCTAGTTGGGACATATGGGTGTGTGTTGCTACCTATCAAAAAAGAAAAAGATTACTACTGGAGCTACAGTGGTAGGATTTTGGAGTTCAGTGGATTGTAGTGAAGACCCTAATCTCCCACTTCTTTACTATAAAGTGGTTATGCCTTAGTTAAGGAGTTGTAGCTTGTTGGGGTAGGGGCTACCCCTCTAAAAGGGTTTGGGGAGTTTGGTGGATTATTCCTCATTGCTTGATGTAGTGTATTTGAAAGGAGCAAAATCATAGTTATCAGAACTAAACCGAACAATGAACTAGAGAAGGAGTTGATTCACAGTTCACTAGTTCAACCGGTGGTTTAACCGGTTCAACCGATTTTATAATTAATATAAAAGAGTTTAAAGTCTATATAGTTTATCCGTAAAACCTATGTTTTACAACACCCAATAAAAACTAGCCTCCTCAAACTTTTATGTTAATAAGGAAATAAAACTGTGTAAGTGAATAGTATTGAAATGAATTCTTTCCCTAATCATGGAAGACTCCTCTCATGGCCACGACTTTATCTCTTTCTTTGTAGTTGGGTTAGTTGATCATGTCTCTTGTTTTTCTGATGATGAAACAATATAAATTTGAGGGAAAGCATTCATGAACAGTCACCTTTTTTAACAAATAAACTGAATAGACTTTGAACTCTAATTCTTTTACCAACATCTTTTCATATAATTCAAGAAGCAAAGTTATGCAATCGTATATCAGAATACATATTCAAACCTATCTACATCTATGGTTCATTACTCCTATTCCATTGTCTTATCAAACAACAAAACTTTTCTAATAAAGTTAATACAAATGATAAGAACACACTTCTAAAATACGAGACCAAATATAGGTACTGATTGATGAAATTAATATAATATTGAGATAAGATTTGCGAAGGAAAAAGGAGAGTGATTGACGAAAATCCATTTGCAAAAAAGCTTGTTGTTCATGGATTCTTTTGGCTCTGATATAAACATTATTTTCATATGTTATTGTAGTATTCTTTTGATGTGATCTTTTCATTGGAAGAAAAAAAAAATTTGAGCACAAGCAGCAAGATGAAGCTCTCGCTGGATAAACGAAAAAGAAATTGGAAAAGAGTCCCAACCTATTGGGATTCGATTGCCGGAGTAATGGAAAGGACATTGAAAGGGTCTTTAACAATTTAAGAGGACTTAATCTAGTGTGATACACTTGCACAGTTTTTTTTCTCTTATCTAACATAACAAGCTGATGTGGCGACTTTGAATTGGGTGCTGTAAAGCCCAACTTTTATAGATGAGCCGTATAAACTTTAAACTCAAATGAGTTTTAGGAATATGCTATGATAGATAGTTATTGTTTGAATTAACCATATATTAAGTTTGGTATAAGAAAACTGGCCAAGGTCTGGTTCCAGTTCAACTCGTGGAACTGGCCAGTTCGGTCTGGCTCTGATACGAGCGAAATAGGCAAATGTTTGATGATGCGCAATTGTCTTTGCCTAGGTCAAAGTACAATTTTCTAGCGACTATTTATTTTTGGAATTTTGGGTATTTTGCAGACTCAATTTACACTAGTTTTTGGGAGATTTGTATTGCACAGTAGGAGTTTGGCTTCAGCTCCATTGCATTTAATTTTGTACGTGAGTTTCACCTTTTAGACGTTTTTGAATAATTTACTCTTTTTACTGGTCAAAGAGAAAAAAAAAGATATAGAAATTAAGTTTTGATATTCTGGGGGCAAGTGCCGAATTCAATCCACTTGTACTTTACCCCTCAATTGGTAACATTTTTATTGTCATATGTCTCCATCTGCAGTCAAAGTGGCAAGCTTTAGCTCTAGCAAGTGGTATCAACGGTTCTAGTTGATGTTAATATTTTGGGGATTCAGTTTGTTTTAGAAGCAAGGTGCACAATGTGAATAGTGAATTTCTTTGAGTGGAAAATTGATTAGACAATGTCTGGTTTTTGTTTTGAGTAGTTGGATGTCTTGTTGAATTTTGGATTTTCGAAATTGGCAGTTCATGATTTGTTGCTGGTTATTCAAAAAGATTTTGAACGTATACCGAAGGAGCATAGATGCAGAAGCAGGTTCAGCTGTTAACTGTGCTTAGCTGATGAGGTTTAAATTAACATGATGAGAAACAACTGTTTGTTGTGATAAAAAATTAAAAAGAAAAACCTCTATATCAACCAAAGTTGTAGAAAAAATAAAAAATGCCTTGAGAGAATGTTAAGTTCTTTTGAGAATAGCTGGAATAGTAGTATGTCCGTAACACTTAATTTTTTAAAATGGCTTTGCCTACACACTAGAAAGCATTGGTGTGATGAACGAACATGAATACAAACAAGGTGGCCATACTACTTTGTACTAAGTTTGGATCTTTTGACTACTTGGTTAGAGCAACTTCAAGGAGGAGTTGCATCAGGCGTGGCAAATCCTCAACTGCCGGTAACTGCCGAAATGCCACCCCAAATTCAAAATTTTCCACTCCAATGGGGGTGGCATCAAGGGTTGGAAAATGGCAGCAAGGCTCTTGGGGTGGCAATTTTCCAAACTCTATAAAGAGAAAGGGAGAGGTTGCATAGAGTCGTTCTGCCATTTTCAGATTCTATTGTTCCCTCAAGGGCTCTATTCAACTAAAAAAATTATATAAAATACAGAAAAATTTTTAGAGATTTTAAAAGAGAAAACTTACCAAAGGTCGGAAAATCGCTTACCGTGAAAATCGTAAGTTTCCTTCTCCCTGCTCCTAATTTTTCTTCAAATCTTATGGTTGGTGATGACAGATCTGAACAAGGAGGCACAAAAGGAGGGAAAGGGGAAGGAGGCGCAAAAAGGAAGGCGAAGGAGGAGGAGGTGCAGAGGGTTTTTGCCTGGAAAGAACGGATCGGCTCAAGGGGGAAGGGAATACAGTGTCGTTCCATGTTTTGCCCCTGTTTGGCCTTTATGTGCCATTCCCTGTTTATTTATTTATATATATATATATATATATATATAATTGATTTATATTAGTTAATTGTTTTAGATTTTAAATTGAATTTTTAAATTAATTGAATTTGTGTAATTTAAATTAATTGTTTTAATTTTAGCTTATTTATTTATGTATATATTTTTGTTAATTTAAGGTGATTTATTTATTTAGCTAATTTTTATAATTGAAGAATTTTTTTCTATTTTAGTTAATTGTTATTTAGAATTTAAAATAATTTTTAAAATAATTTAATTTCTATAATTTAAATTGAAAGTTTTAATTTTAGTTTATTTATTTATTTATTTATTTTGTTAATTTAGGGTGAATTGATTTATTTAGCTAATTTTTATAATTGAAGAAATTTTTTCTATTTTAGTTAGTTGTTATTTAGAATTTAAATTTATTTTTTAATTAAATTAATTTTGTAATTTAAATTGAATGTTTTAATTTAATTTAATTTATTTATTTATATATTTTTGTTAATTTAGGGTGAATTTATTTATTTAGCTAATTTTTATAATTGAAGAAGTTTTTTCTATTTTAGTTAATTGTTATTTAGAATTTAAATTGATTTTATAATTAAATTAATTTTGTAATTTAAATTGAATGTTTTAATTTTAGTTTATTTATTTATTTATATATTTTTGTTAATTTAGGGTGAATTTATTTATTTAGCTAATTTTTTTAATTTATGAAGTTTTTTCTATTTTAGTTAATTGTTATTTAGAATTTAAATTGATTTTATAATTAAATTAATTTTTTAATTTAAATTGAATGTTTTAATTTTAATTTATTTATTTATTATTTTTTTTAAATTTAGGGTGAATTTATTTATTTAGCTAATTTTTTTAATTTATAATTTGTTTTAATTAAGGGTGATTTTATTTATTTTTTAATTGATTATTTTATGCTCATTCTTTAAATTGATTATAATTTTTTTTTTATAGATGGATTCGCAATTTGACAGTTCTTTCACTGATTTGCTTATTAATGACACCGATTTATATGATGATGCTATGCAGACGAATCTTGCAGTATTGGCGCCAGTACAAAATGAAGGCGCTCCAAGAGTAAGAAAATCGCAAAGGACAAAGAACTTCTCTCAAGAAGAAGATAAATTAATTGTGTCTGCGTGGCTTAACACGAGTAAAGATGCAATTACTGGGAATGAACAACAAGGTGGTGCTTTCTGGCATAGAATATTGAAATTTGTAGAATTTCATGAAGGCAATCAAAAAAGTGTTCGCAAGCTTCTATTAAAAGTCGTTGGACTGATATAAATGCAAAATGCGGCAAATTTGTCGGTTTTTATAGTCAAATTGAAAGATTGCGACAAAGTGGACACATCGAGCAAAATAATGTAATGATTGAGCTTTTTTAGATAGATACTACTATGATTTGATATTTGAACTATTAACTGAATGATTTCATATGTTTTTTAGGTTGATGAAGCGAAAGAAATGTTTGCTAAGATCATTGGAAGACCATTTCAATACGAGCGTTGTTGGAATATATTGAAAATGGAACGGAAATGGACTGATAATCTCACCAGCAATAAGAGAGAAAAAACTTATTCAACTGGTAGTCCTGCTGAATCAAATCATGTTGAATCTTGCCATTCAACTCCATATTTAGGAGATGACACTAAACTCTCGTCCACTCCTAACCTCGATAGGCCATTGGGCAGAAAGGCTTTGAAGAAACAACTTAAAAACAAAGAGAAGCAAACCGAGGCTGAAGCATCACTAGATCATCACCACTAGAATCAAGGAATGGAAAAAGAACGACAAAAAGTTGAGCGTCACGACAAAATGTATGCTCAACAGGAGATAGCATTGGAGCAACATCGTAAACAGTTAGAAATTGAAGAAATGCAGAATGAAATGAAAATCATAGAAACTGACACTACTGGCATGAACCCAATTTCTGCAACATATTGAAATAACCTGAAGATGGAGATTATGAAAAAACGGGGTTTTAATTTTTAGTCAGTATTTATTATGTTGCTATTATTTTTAAATTTTTAGTCATTATTTATTATGTTGCTATTATTTTTAAATTTTTAGTCATTATTTATTATGTTACTATTATTTATGAAAAACTATGTATTAAGTTTGATTGTTATGAAAGTACTTCTGAAATTGAAAATACAACTTGAAATTGAAATTGAAATTGAAATTGAAAATACAACTTGAACTTGAACTTGAACTTGAAAATGAAAATACAACTTGGAATTGAAAATACAACTTGAAATTGAAATTGAGAAAATTATTCTTCGCCATGTCGTTCCCACAAATGCTCGATAAGATTTGACTGCAGTTGAAAATGAGTTGCACTGTCCCTAATCTGACAATGGGTTTGCATGAAGTATTCCAATTCTAGTTTATACACATACGACACTTCTACAAGCGATTTGCATTACTTCCATCAAAGTCATTGTTACCAATATCTCCTTCATCCTCAATGACCATGTTATGCATTATTATGCATGCTTTTATAATATCTGCAAGTGTTTCTTCATCTCAAAAGCATGCTGGTCCACGCACAATTGCAAAACGGGCTTTAAGTACCCCAAATGCCCGCTCTACATCTTTTCTTGCCGACTCTTGTGCTTTAACAAAATGTTTTTTCTTCAAACCTTGTGAACAAGGAATTGTTTTTACAAATGTAGACCAGTTTGGATAAATACCATCAGCTAGATAATATCCCATTATATACTCAAGGCCATTGATTGTATAGTTTATTGGAGGAGCATGACCATTTGCTAATAATGCAAAAACAAGGGACCTATCTAAAACATTTATGTCATTCAGCGAACCATAAAGCCCAAAGAATGCATGCCATATCCAAAGATCTTGAGAAGCCACAGCTTCCAAAATGATTGTTGGTTCGTGACAATGACCAGTATACATACCTTGCCATGTGGTTGGACAATTTTTTCACTTCCAATGCATGCTATCAATACTCCCTAACATGCTGGAAAAGCCACGTTGTTCCCCCGTTTGTAGCAATCGAGCAATATCGTTATTGTTTGGTGACCTCAGGTAATGTTCGCCAAACACTACAATAACAGCTTTCACAAACCTTCTCAGACTCTGTATGGCAATGCTTTCTCCAATTCTGATGTATTCATCCACAAAATCTGCCGGTGTTCCGTAAGTTAGAATTCTATAAGCAGTTGTTATCTTCTGAAGGGATGACAAACCGAGAACTCCAACGGCATTTGTTGTTTGGATGAAATATGGATCGTGTTGTTCAACCTCATTTACAATTCGGAGAAAAAGAGTACGACTCATTTGGAACCTCCTTCGAAAAAAACCTTCATATACACAAGGGGTAGCAAAATAGTCACGGTAAAGTCTTTCGTGACCTTCAACTCTACCACGATTAACTATTCTATGGCCTGGAACGGAACCACGATGCCTTTTTATCCGTCCCTGACTAGACCCTTCTGACCTTCTAGTTGCAGCATACAACATATCCAATTCACCATCATCTTCTTTCTCAATATTGAGAATCTCTCCTAAAATATTAGGATAACGATTCATATAGATTGATGAATGAAAATGTGAAAGGATAAATAGTCAAAGAGAAATGAGATATTGAAAGAATTTATAGAGAGAATGTAATATAGATGGATGAAAACATGAGAAAAATGATCATATTTACAGACGAATTTTACTTTTTTCAATTTTTATTTTGGCGGTTAAATTTTCAAATTTGAATTTCAACGATTGAATTTTGAAATTTGAATTTCGGCAGACAAAATTTGAATTTGAAATTTGAAATTTTGACTATAAAAATATATCCGTTAAATTGCGATCATTATAAAAACTATACCCGTTCAAATATAATCGTTAAGTTTAATTATATTTTTTAATAAAAAATATTAAAATATTAAAATGCCACCCCATTTTAGCGCCTGTCATTGGAGCAGATTTATAATTCAGGGGTGCCAAAACACTGTTCAAGGTTGTAAATGAATGATTTGGCACCCCAAAATGCAAACTCTCTTTGGAGTTGCTCTTATGACTTTTAATTGATCGAGCCCAATATTACCTAGAACACATATTATTATGGTACGTGGAATGGAAATAGAATCGTAATACACTACATACTCTAAATGCAGTACGATCTAGGGTAGGCTTATGTAGATGACATAGGTAGAATATAACGGGGATGGTCTTAACTGCAAGAGTGTTTTCTTCTTTTTAACAAAAGATGAGTAATGAGAATTAGTATCATTAAAATGTATAAGTTTTTCATGTAGTTAACGGAATTTTATTATATTAGAATGAAACATGTAAAAGTATCCAACTAAGCACATCTATTTATGTTGATCTCTTAATTTAGGTTGGTCTTTTTCCATTACTTCTCTCTTAGGAGGAAAGTTCAGGAAAATTTTGGAATGTAACTGTTCCATGCTTTGGAACGCATGTACCAAAAGGGAAATCGCTAAGGTATTAGCATTTTTTGGTAACTATGGTTGAGCACTTGAGCCTTTCCATAGTACTCCAAATCTTTAAGCTAAGATAGCTTGGTTTGACCCATGGACTCGATAGCAACCCTAGTGAATGAGGTTTCATTTTCATCAATTTGAGTAGAGTATGTGAAGCAGGTTGAGTTGACAGTCCAGAAGTCATACATGCAACTTAGCCCTCCATTGTGCATAACATGGTAACGAGGTGGCCATCCGGTTACGTACTCAGTTATGTTTGTGAAATTCTACTATCTTACCAAAGAAGAAAAAGTAAAATTCATGTGTGGATTATTATATACTTTGCATAATTGAAATGCACAAAATGCAAGGAAAATAAAGTAAATATATACAGGCGTCTCATATTAGTAATGATTTGGGATTGAGAAACCAAAATATTATGTGTGAATTAAGCCATTCTCTGCCCTAGTCTTAATAGTTCAGCCCGTAATATCATCTTCTTTAGATTGCATACTGTTTTCATCAACATGGTCTGAACTAATTAAGAACGTATAACAATAAGATGACAACTCAACACAATAGTAGGAAGAACAACAAAATACTTATACGCATGAAGTAGGCAATGCAAATATAGGTTTAGAAAAGAGAAGAAAAGGTTTTTTGAAAGTGTAGTGGAACCCATCATAGTAGTTATTGTGTCATCCATGTAGTCCATACGTAGAGGTCAAATAATATTGTACAATGCCGCTATAGATGCTGTGCATTAGTTTTTTCTGGATGATAAATTGCAACTTGGAAGAGATGTTTATAGCACTTTTGGATGTTTCATGAATACATAATCAATTAATTGAGTTATACATGTCATTGAAATGAACCCACTCTGTTTGTCACTGTTTCTTCAAATATTTGTTTAAAACAAATGTCTTTTTAGATTTCAAGGAATGATTTTCTCGCATTTCATCATTTGCAGTCATAATCAATTAATTGAGTTATACATGTCATTGAAATGAACCCACTCTGTTTGTCAATGTTTCTTCAAATATTTGTTTAAAACAAATGTCTTTTTAGATTTCAAGGAATGATTTTCTCGCATTTCATCATTTGCAGTCAGGTTCCATTTTCGAAAATGATTCCATTCTAGAGGATGGATTTTGAATTTTTTATCTATGTAATTTTTCTTTTCTTTTTCCCTCTTTTGCCTTCAAATGCTATGAAAAACCAAATTGAGTAATTTGACTTTCTTGGATTATCCAAATACACCCTAACTGCATGTACTTAAATTCTGCAGAGTAGTTGTGCTCAATGAATTGCCGAGCATACCATGGTAATTTACAAATGCTGCTTATCAAATTTTAGCAGTCTCAGTCGTTGTTACTATCTTTTGGTCATCATTTTCACTAGGCTGGGTTGTGGAAATTGATGTCAAGCAAGCACTTGTTCCACATGCAAAAAGTTGCTGGATTGTTGTGGAGTTTTGAGGTTGTTTTAGATTGGGAAATCATCACTTTCTACTTTTCTTGCTACAGTTGAAGAGGACTGGTGTGCAAATATGGTGTTAGGTAAAACTATAATAATGTAACATTGCAGATATGAAGTTAACCTACTTGAGCACCAATGCCTGTTTGGTAGTGCTTTTGCTTTTAATAGTTTTAAATTTTCATTTAAAAAACAAAAATTTCAAAAATGAAATTGTGAAAAAAATAAATTTTTTTTTTTAAATTTTCTAATACGATCAAGTTTTTAAAATTGTAGAAAACCTTGAAATTTTTTCAAAAATAGTTCTTGGAAATGCTACACCAAATGTAATTTTTATTGTCATTTTTATTTTGTTAGTTTGATGACAAAAGAACATTTCAAAAATGCTATGAATCCCAGAAAATCAAATCCCTTATCCCAGAAAAGCAATTTTCTAATGTTGATTAGGTGGTACTATCACTTTATTGTTGTGCATGTTCAGTGAAGGTGTCTAGGCAAGATTCTTAATGGAGTAACTATGTTGGTGATATACCACTATGTGACACACCAACCACTGCATGACACGTGTGACTGCGAGATCGGCTCGCGACCAATTATACAGTTCACGCTCGGCCATATAATCTGTGCTCAGTCATTCAGTATATGCTCGGTCATCCGGTTCATGCTCGGCCACATGACTTATGCTCGGTCATTCAGTTCATGCTCGGTCGTATACCTCACCCTTGTTCAGTCAAAGGCATTACCCATATAAACCGAGCTCATAGTGTCAAAGCAAGGCAGCTCTCCTACAAATCTGCAATAACAGCAAATCAATAATCAGATCTTATCACTGCCTCCATAGGCTCCAAAGCAGAGAATAAGGAAACTGTTTCCAACAAGGAAACTGCCACATTAAGTTACCATATTCAACAAGGTAACTGATATCTCCGAAGATCTAATCCCTATATTCATGGTTCCAAATCCTAATCAACTTGGGAGAACAACCACCTATAAATTCAACCCTTAAGGTACGCTTTACTTTCATGCTCATTATTTTGGCTTTCATTACAAGTCTTTCAATTCGGTTTATTAACTTAAGCATCGGAGCGGCTACCGCCGGAGCCAACCCGGTGGTCCTCTGATTTTTTGTGTCGAGTGTTTCGTAGGGAGCCGAGCTTGGATCTCACGTGGGCCAAAAAGTGCAGCATCAGTTTGGCGCCGTCTGTGGGAAAGACAATCACCAAGTGCTCTACTCAATCTAAGCTCATCTTCCGTTTTTCAAAAGGATCATGGCTCCCAACTTGCGACCCAGGAAGAATACTCAAAACCCTCATCCTCAACCAACTGCCGGACGAGGAAGAGGGCGAGTGAATAATCCTATACAACAAGAACTGCTCGAAACTAGGCGGCAGAACCAGTTGCTATGGGAACAGCTCTTGACTATGTCCAGGACCCTGGAAATGTTCACCCAGAACCATGAAACCAATCCTCAAAATCCACCCGTTGTCGCAAACACTCAGGAGGAGCAGCCTCCTGCGGCTGCCGGTATTCATGGAGATCCCCAGCCGTCGATGGCAGCCGGCCGAGGAGTTCCCGCCTTTGTCCCAGAGGTCCATTATCGAAGCACTACCCGACTCCCCATCCCTGGGGCCTCGGGAGTAAACCACGTTCCACAAGGGTCACCTCCTCGAGTGGTTCCTGTACCACCAGTGCCAGAGAATCAAAACGACCCCCCAGTAATGGGCCAAGATCAACCTACCCATGTAGGCCCTGAGGTCATGAGACCTGCCTCACAGCAGCCCGTCCTGCCAAGGGGGTCAGTAAGAGCCGAAGAAGTTGCTGAATCAATGGACCGTACTACCGTCATAAGAGGTGCCCAGTATCCGGAACAAGACGAGCTGGCCAGACTACTCGGGAGGTCGGCCACCCCGTTTACCAATGCTATCATGGCTGAGGAAAGACTCAAGAAATTTATCGTCCCTAAGTTCACCCCTTATGATGGGACTGGGGACCCGGGGGACCACCTCTCTCACTATCAGCACACCATGGCTTTGCACGGTACTTCTGATGCCTTTCTATGCCGAACGTTCGTGACCAGCCTCAATGGTATCGCCCTGAAGTGGTTCCACCACCTCCCGCCGAACTCAGTATCTAGCTTCTATGAGCTTGGCAGAAGGTTCTTGGACAGATTCATGACTAGCAGGAGGCTAAGAAAGGGTCCGGAATTCCTTTTGAACATAAAGCAAACAAGGAAAGAATCACTCAGGGGGTATATTGCACGTTTCAACGCCGAGCTCACCGAGGTGACAGACTACAGCCCTGGTTTCCTAGTGGCTGCTCTAGCCGCTGGTCTTGCACAAGGAGGCTTTAGAGACTCCCTGACCAAAAATCCCCCTACGGATATGGCGGCTCTCATGGACCGTGCAAGGAAGTACATTAACCTGGAAGAGGCCAGGGACACCTCTAGAAAGGTCAAAGAGCAAGCTCAGAAGGACGATCAGAAGAAAGATAGTCAGAAGAAGGACGACCAAAGGAAGGACACTAGCTCGGCCAGGAAGAGAGTCAGGAGCCCAGAAAAAAGGAGGGCCCCTAGAACCTCTTACAATGCTGGGCTAAGAGAATTCAACCACTTTACTCCACTGAACACCTCTCCATACAACATACTGAAGCAAGTCAAATCTCGGGAAAATCTGAGATGGCCGGAACCTTTGAAGGGAGACCCCAGCTACCGAGATCAAACCAAATACTGTGATTTTCACAAAGACCGAGGGCATACTACCAATACCTGCAAGGCTCTCAAGCATGAGATCGAACAACTAATAAGGAGAAGACGGCTACAAGAGTTCGTCAAGCAAGATGGAGGACAGAACCCCCGTGACGAGCGACCCTAGCAGAGGAGGGCCGACCAGAAGCAAGAACAAAAGGAGGGCAGGAACGAGCCCACACGACAGAACAACCAGGTGATCTTTGTCCTACACGCAGATTCCCTTGCAACAGGCACCTCTAACAGGTCAAGGAAACGTTATGCTCGGGAGGCCAGGTCTGCTCCCAACATCATGCAGGTCGCTAACTTGGAGAAAAGGTTAAAACCCGTGCCAGAAATCCAATTTACGGATCATGACCTTATAGGAGTGCATTGTCCTCACAGTGACGCCCTGGTCATCTCCCTTAAAATCGCCAACTTCGAGATCCGAAGGGTCTTCGTTGACACTGGGTGCTCAACTAATGTACTATTCTACGACCCTTTCAAGCATATGAAACTCGACCCCAATGACATTAAACCCACAAGTATAATCATGACAGGGTTCGATGGAAACACCAACACTCCTCTAGGAAGGATCGATCTGGCCACAACTGCAGGTGAAGGGGACGGGCAAAAGACCATGATAGCTGAGTACATGGTCCTAAAAGCCAAATCTCCCTACAACGTTATAATTGGAAGGCCCTGGCTACATGAGATGGGAGCAGTCACCTCGACTCTCCACCAATGCTTGAAATACGTTCACAATCAGACAGTCTATTCCATCAGAGGAGGCCAACCGACCTCCCGAGAATGCCATGCCCTCGCACTCAAGGCTAAGGCCCCTAAATAGCAATTACTGCACGCCCGTGAGTGCAAGGATGCAATCTACCTTTGCTATCACGAGGCAGAAGACTGCCCCTCCAGGATTGACGAGCCATTAAGCCCTAGAGGAAGGGATAGCAGAGCCGAACCTATAGGGGAACCTATTGAAGTCCTGGTCAGCTCGGAGGATCAAGGACGTTTCCTACAGATAGGTCCCGACCTGACACATGCCGAGCAGGATGAGCAGGTTGAGTTTTTGAAGAAAAACCTCTCCGTATTCGCCTGGGAGACAAGGGACATGGAAGGGATAGATCCCGACCTGATTATACACAGACTAATGGTGGATCCGGATCATCCACCAGTGAGACAAAAGAGAAGGCCACTCGCTCCAGAGCGGCATCAGGTCATCAACGACGAAGTTCAAAGGTTGCTCGACGCCAACATGATACGAGAGGTATTTTATCCTGATTGGTTGGCCAACACTATTCTGGTCAAGAAGAAGAACGACAAATGGAGAGTCTGTGTTGACTACACGGATCTCAACAAAGCATGCCCGAAGGATAGCTTCCCTCTTCCACGAATAGATCAATTAGTTGATGCAACTGCAGGGCACGAGCTCATGAGCTTCATGGATGCTTATTCTGGGTACAACCAAATACAGATGCATCCCCCCGACTAGGAGAAGACTTCATTCATCACCGAACGAGGTCTCTATTGTTATAGAGTGATGCCGTTCGGACTGAAGAATGCTGGAGCTACCTACCAATGTCTTGTTAATAAGACGTTCAGCTCCCTAATCGGCAGCACTATGGAAGTTTACATCGACGATATGCTGGTCAAAAGCCTAAGGAAGAGCAGTCATCTCCAGCACCTAGCACAAACCTTTGATATTCTCAGACAATATAAGATGAAGCTCAATCCCTCAAAGTGCACCTTTGGTGTAACAAAAGGGAAATTCCTTGGGTACATAGTCTCTTAAAGAGGTATAGAAGCAGACCCGACTCAGATCGGGGCTCTGATCGGACTGAAATCTCCAAAGACCCGGAAAGACATTCAAGCTCTGAACGGCAGGATAGCAGCTCTTAGTAGATTTATTTCAAAATCCACGGATCGGTGTCTACCATTCTTCAAGGCTCTAAAAGGTAACAAATCTTTGCAATGGACTGACGAGTGTGAAAAATCCTTTCAGGAACTCAAAAGGTACTTGGCTTCGCCCGAGCTCTTATCGAAACCGATCCAAGGAGAAAGGCTGCTTCTCTATCTTGCAGTCTCTGAGAACGCTGTCAGTTCGGTACTAGTCAGGCAAGACAGGAGCGTGCAGAGGCCCATCTTCTATGTCAGCAAGGCATTACTGGACACAGAAAAGAGGTACCCCGAGATCGAAAAACTAGCCCTTGCACTCATAGTATCTGCACGGAAGCTGAGACCTTACTTCCAAGCACATCCCATAGAGATTCCAACTGCTTACCCACTGAAAACAATCCTGAGAAAACCAAGTATCAGGACGGTTGGTCAAATGGTCGGTGGAACTAGGAGAGTTCGATTTGTCCTACGTTCCACGAGTCTCAATTAAAGGGCAAGCCTTGGCAGACTTCGTCGCAGAATTCACTCCCGCACTACTAAGCAAAACGCAACTCTCCGACGATATGGGAACTTGGAAGTTGTATACTGATGGATCATCTACCGACCGAGGTGCTGGAGCCGGGCTAGTACTACACTCTCCTGATGGACTTACGACCGAAAGGGCAATTAGCTTGGGGTTCAAAGCCTCTAACAACGAAGCAGAGTATGAGGCCCTTATCTTAGGGATGAAGCTAGCTCAGAAGTGCGAAGTGCAGAACCTCGAGGTATTTTCTGACTCCCAACTAGTTGTTAGCCAAGTTCAAGGAGAATACGCTGTCAAGGATGAGAGAATGCTTCGATATTCGGAGTTAGTCAATTCGTTAAAACATTCCTTCCGAACATTCTCAATCCAAAAAATAGAAAGAGGTCAAAACAGCAGAGCCAATGCCTTAGCAAACATGGCATCTCACATGAAAACGGGGGTGGAGTCAACGATAAAATTCTCTCACTAGCCAAGGCCTAACACCGAGGATATCTAGGTCGCCCAAGTCACAGAACAGCCTCAGAACTGGATGACTTCTATACTCTAGTACCTGGAAGAAGAACTCCTCCCAGAAGACAGAAATAAGGCAAAAAGAATCCGCATCAGAGCAGCTCGGTATCTTGTCCTTAACGGAAAGCTCTACAGAAGATCTTACACTCAGCCATTGTTAAAATGCCTAGCACCTGAAGAGTCTTAGTACGTCTTGGCAGAAATCCACGAAGGAATTTGTGGAAATCATAACGGAGGGAGAACCATAGCCCACCAAGCTCTAACTCAAGGCTACTACTGGCCTGGAATGCTGAAGGAAGCAAAGGAATACACTCGAAAGTGTGACAAGTGCCAGAGGTTCGCCCCTTATCAGCACCAGCCACGACATGAGCTCATCCCCATCACTAGCCCATGGCCCTTTGCACAGTGGGGAATGGACATCATAGGACCATTACCTAAAGCCAAACCGAACAGGAGATACCTATTGGTGGCCATTGACTACTTCTCAAAATGGGCCGAAGCAGAACCATTGACTCACATCACTGAAAAAGAGGTCCAGAGCTTTACTTGGAGAAATATAGTTTGCAGGTTCGGCATACCTCACGTGATCGTCTCAGATAATGGCACACAGTTTACTGGGAAAATATTCAAGAAATTCTGCCAAGATCTAAACATCAACCAGCACTTTTCCTCCCCTGGTCATCCTCAGGCAAACGGACAGGCTGAGGTCACTAACCGGACGATCCTGGACGCTCTCAAGAAAAGATTAGAGGCAGCTAAAGAGAAATGGGTTGAGGAACTCCCTAGGGCACTCTGGGCCTACCGAACAACCAAGAGAACTCCAACATCAGAAACTCCCTTCTCACTCGCCTACGGAACGAGGCAGTAATCCCTGTTGAGATCGGCATGCCTACCCTAAGGACTGAGGCTTTCAACGAAGAGACCAATGACCAACAACTAGCAGAAAATTTGGATTTGCTCGAGGAAAGGAGAGAGCAGGCCGTAATCAGAATGGAAGCATATCAGCGCAGGATGGTTAACCGCTCAAAAATTGGCCTCAAGCCTGCCAGCTTCCAAGTTGGGGACCTCGTCCTAAGAAGGGTTTTCCAGAACACCAAGGATCCCACCATGGGGAAGTTATCACCGAACTGGGAGGGCCCCTACAAAATTACCAAGACAGTAAGACCGACCACTTATTGGTTGGAAAGCATGGATGTGAAACCTGTCCCCAGACCATAGAATATGGAGCATTTAAGAATGTATTATCAATAAAATAATTTCTTTTTCCAAATATATTCCGTGAAATATTACAATGTACAGACCTCTCAGGTCTGGTCCATCTTAATGCACAGGCTCAGGCCTGGTCCATCTCAAATGTACAGACTTAAGGTCTGGTCCATCTTAATGCACAGGCTCAGGCCTGGTCCATCTCAAATGTACAGACTTAAGGTCTGGTCCATCTCAAATGTACAGGCTCAGGTCTGGTCCATCTTAATGCACAGGCTCAGGCCTGGTCCATCTCAAATGTACAGACTTAAGGTCTGGTCCATCTCAAATGTACGGACCTCTAGGGTCTGGTCCATCTTAATGCACAGGCTCAGGCCTGGTCCATCTCAAATGTACAGACTTAAGGTCTGGTCCATCTCAAATGTACAGGCTCAGGTCTGGTCCATCTAAATGCACAGGCTCAGGCCTGGTCCATCTCAAATGTACAGACCTCTAAGGTCTGGTCCATCTCAATGCACAGACTCAGGTCTGGTCCGTCTCAATGTACAGACTTAAGGTCTAGTCTATCTCAAATGTACAGGCTCAGGTCTGGTCCATCTAAATGTACAGACTTCAGGTCTGGTCCATCTCAATGCATAGACCTCAGGTTTGGTCCATCTCAATGAACAGACTTCAGTTCTGGTCCATCTCAATGCACAAACTCAGGTCTGGTCCGTCTCAATGCACAGACCTCAGGTCTGTTCCATCTTAATGAACAAAATCCCTAAGTCTGATCCATCTTAATATATGAGGATGATGTTTGATAACAAGTACACAAGGGCTCTGTGTCAGAAGTTATAAAAGAATCAACTCTAAGTGCTCAGTCATACCGACCGTCAAAATATCCTTGCAAATACAAGTCCCTTTGTTTGGCAATCAAGCTCGGGTCTTGTTCTAAGGGGTCAGAATAATTGTCTTATGCCAGTTTTTACGATTGACGATTAGTGATCAGATTGATTGATTATTATTCAAGTTATCTTTCTTAAAGAAAGTCCGTGATCCAAAAACCCCTCCAATATCGAGGGTTCGGCACAAGTTGGTTATTTTTTCACATTATTTCAGAAGACCACCCATGGTCGGTAGAAACAGTACTCTAGAAACCGAGCAGGATTACTTGTGTCATACTACAAACATCAAAGACCGAAGTTCGTTTACACACAACGAAACATTGATACATCTTTAGAGCAGAACTCAAAGATTGCCAAAAATCAAAGAAGGACAGAGACAAAAACTGAAGAGGAGATATTTTCATTAATATGTAAGCTCGGTTACAAAGAAGATGAAAAAGGACTACAAAAGTTTTCCCTAAACTAAGGGGCTTGTAGGTCCATCATCCTCATCACCATCTTCGTCCTCATCGTCGTCATCGATCCTAGACAGGTCGATATCCGGGAACTTGGCGAGAAGCTTGGACTTGAGGTTATCGTAACCAAGCTGCGCGATTGTGTCTCCCATCTTCTCAAGCTCGGTCTCCACCTTGGCCTCCTCAACCTTCTGAGCAATAGAGTCCTGAAGGGCACTGTTCTCCTCCTTCAGTTTGGACAGGTCCTGAGGAAGGGAGTCCCGTTCAGATTGCAAAGAATCCCTCTCAAGTTTAATGGAATCCCTTTCGGACTCCATAATCGAGAGGCAATTCCTCGCCTCCTTGAGCTCGCCTCGGCCGAGGTGGCTTGGGACTGAGCCGTGCCGAGCTGTAGCCGAACATCATCAATTTCTTCCTCCAGCCTCTCCAAAGCCTGGAGATCCACCGTGGCCTCCATTAGAGTGGCCAAGCTATGCAGAGTCTGCAAAAACAAAACAAGAGGCACATCAGTAAAGAGGAAAAGAAAGAAAAACACCAAAGGAAGGAAGGTCGGTCGTTACCTTCAGATGGGCCCTCATGGCACCAGCCACAATCTTCTCAGTGCTCTTCCTGGTGCTGCAGGAAGGGATGTCAGTCCGAGGGGCCTCAGCCCAGAAATCTTCAATGGCCTGATGGACGGCCCAGTATCCATCAGGCATCTCAACCCCTACTTTTTCCTTACCCCTCGGTTGGGATTTTTGAGCCGAGGAAGGGGCAGGCCGGGGTACCACCGCACCCCTCTGAGGGGCAGAAGAGGGTTCCCTGATCACCACCCCCTTTTGGGGGGCAGAGGAGGGCTCCCTGATCACAACTCCCTTCAGAGGAGGTCGGGAAGAGGGAGAAGCAGAAGAGACAGCCCCCTTCTTGGGAGGCACCGAAGAGGACGGGTCGGTCGTCCTCGTCTTCTTCGAAGAAGACGCAGAGAGAGGAGGCTGGCTCGCCACCCTCTTCTTTTTTGACGACCCCTATTTACCAGCAACTCATTTGAGGACCTCATCAACCACGTTCTTGTCCTTGGGAGGCATTGTAGGGCCTGAATGAAGAATGGCTCAGTAGTCCCTGTTTGGAGTTTGAAGAAGCCTTTTGTACTGGTCTTTCAGAACAGGGGTGAAGTGAGGCCTCTTCTTGACACTCTTGGCTGCACAAAAGAATTTTGAGCAAAGGTTAGTCAAATACACAAAAACAAGCTCAGAACAAAATTACAAAAGAAAAGGGTGTCTCACCCATAAACCCCGTGCTCCGAGGAAACGTGGAGAACTGGTCCTCGGGATCAGTCACTTCCCATTCTCCACTAACGAAGAAGAACCGATCCTTCCAAAATTTATTGAAGGACGGTACATAGGTCAAAGGCCGGAAACCCTTGTCGAACGACATGTAATAGAGGCCCTCCGCCTTCCTATACTTAAGATCCATTTTACTACGGATCAAATCTAAAGAAACCTCGACGCCATTCAGACGACCTAAGGCTATAAACCCTAACAGGTGCCTCCAACTGTTCAAAAGCAGGTCGGCCGGGCAGAGGTTAAACCAACAGAAAAAAATCCCTAAGCAAACTAGGGAGGGGAAGACGCAGCCCCATCTCGAACCAGGCAGTATAAACACAGATTTCTCCCTCCTGAACATCCCAAGGGAAATCTAGGTCATCGGGAGCCCTAAGGGTAACATTTGGAGGAATCTCATACCTCTCCCTAATGACCTCTAGCCAAGAGGATGCTACAGTACTTTCTGTCTGAGAATACCGACCCGAGACTTCGCCTTCTCTATCCCTAGACTCCGAGAAGGCATCGACAATCCTAACTGAGGGACTAGAGTGAGTCTCCTTCGATCCAGTCCCCGAAGAACTGCTACCCCTAGTTAGGGTTTGTGACAGGGAATGAGCCTCCGGGAGGCTCCCTGACCTATTACCAACACCAGAAGATGCCGAAGAAGTCGACATTTCAAAATAACCAAAAGGAGAGGAGGAGAAAGTGAAAAGATGAACAAAAACACTAAAACCGAACCTGAATCAAAGTAAGGGACTTCGGATGGATGGGATTCTTCACAGGATAATTTGCTGGTTCGACAATGTCGGATGTATATCTCACTTCGTAGAATAAAAAATGGTAAAAAGAATCGGACAAGGCTCTTCCTCCCTTTTATACGCATCCGGAGAGTAATTGCTACCCAGGCGAACCGTCTCGACAGTATCGCAACAATAATGACTTGAGAAACCCGAAGAAACGGCTGCGCAATAAATGATGTACCAACGGACGTCTCGAAAAACGAGACGACAGAACGCATGGCTTTTCGGACGCACATAACACCTTAGTTACGCCCCGAGCTCAAACTAAGGCTTGGGGGAGGAGTAACTGATATACCACTATGTGACACACCAACCACTGCATGACACGTGTGACTGCGAGATCGGCTCGTGACCAATTATACAGTTCACGCTCGGCCATATAATCTGTGCTCGGTCATTCAGTATATGCTCGGTCATCCGGTTCATACTCGGCCACATGACTTATGCTCGGTCATTCAGTTCATGCTCGGTCGTATACCTCACCCTTGGTCAGTCAAAGGCATGACCCATATAAACCGAGCTCATAGTGTCAAAGCAAGGCAGCTCTCCTACAAATATGCAATAACAGCAAATCAATAATCAGATCTTATCACCGCCTCCATAGGCTCCAAAGCAGAGAATAAGGAAACCGTTTCCAACAAGGAAACTGCCACATTAAGTTACCATATTCAACAAGGTAACTGATATCTCCGAAGATCTAATCCCTATATTCATGGTTCCAAATCCTAATCAACTTGGGAGAACAACCACCTATAAATTCAACCCTTAAGGTACGCTTTACTTTCATGCTCATTATTTTGGCTTTCATTACAAGTCTTTCAATTCGGTTTATTAACTTAAGCATCGGAGCGGCTACCGCCGGAGCCAACTCGGTGGTCCTCTGATTTTTTGTGTCGAGTGTTTCGCAGGGAGCCGAGCTTGGATCTCACGTGGGCCAAAAAGTGCAGCATCAGTTGGTCTATGAATTTGGTGGGTATTTGTTGAATGGAGTTGGTGAGGGCAAGATTAGTACTGGAGCTACAGTCGCAGCATCATGGAGTTCAATTTTTTGCAGTGAAGACCATAATCACCTGCTTTTTTCATTATGAAGTGGGTTATGCCGTAGTTGTTGAGTGCATAGCTTGTTGTGTTATGGGCTGCCCCTCTAAAGGGTTTGGGGAGTTTGTTGAATTGTTCCTTATTGCTTGATCTGGTAGGGAGCAGAATAGGCAAATGTTTGATAATGCACAATTGTTGGTGCTTAGGTTGAAGAGCAATTCTCTAGAGAAATTTTTATTTTTTGGAGTTTGGGTATTTTGCAGACTCGATTTACACTTTGTAGAGTTTTTGGGAGATTTGAATTGTACACAATACGATTTTGGTTCTGGCTCCTTTGCCTTCATTTTTGTACACAAGTTGCACCCTTCAGGCATTTTTGAATAATTTACTACTTTTACTAATAAAAACAAAATTATGGGAAATAAATTCTGAACTGATTGTTTACCATAATAGGTCGTTTCCCTTCTGATCCCAGCTGAGCTCCCCAATTCCTCACTCGCCTACCACCAGTCCGGAGACCCGGTCTCTCGATCCTAGGAGAGAGAAGCTGGGAGCGATTAGTCCCACCCAGTAAAGAAAGATTGGCAGAATGGGCAATGGATGTTATGGGGGTAAGTACTGAATTCAATCCCTTCGTACTTTAGCCGTCAAATAGTGACATTTCTATTGTCATATTGTCTCCGTCTGCAGTCAAAGTGGCAAGCTTTGGCTATATCAAGTGGTATCAAAGCTTCTAGTTGATGTTAATAATTTGGGATTCAGGTTGGTGTACAAGTAGGTGCCCAATGAGAATTATGAATTTCTTTGAATGGAAAATTGATTAAAGAATGCCTGGTATTTTTCGTTTTAGTAATTGGATGACTCGAGGAATTTTGGATTTTGGAAATTGGTAGTTCATCCTTTGTTGCTGGTTATTCAAAAATTAGGTAGAACACTTGTGGAAGGAGGGCACAGATGCAGAATCAGGTTCAACTGTTAACTGTGCTTAGCTGATCAGATTTAAATTAACATGATGAGAAACAGCGGTTTGTTTCGGTAAATTTATTTCATTTTTTAAAGAAAAGAGTTGTATATCAATCAAAGCTGTAGAGAAAATAGAAATGCCCTGAGAAAATGTTAAATTCTTTTGAGAATAGTTGGAATAGTAGAATGGCCATAACCTGCTCACGAGAAAGCATTGTTGTGATGCTGACAAGGTGGCGATACTGCTATACACTTAGTTTGGATCTTTTGACTGCTTGGTTATGATCATGGTTATCAAAATTGCAAGGATAATATGATCCGGATCATATTAAAACAGGTATTAGGTACGTAATAGGTGTTAGAGAATATAATAATAAAGTTACACAATTTTTAGTAACTTAAGTTTTTAGATGAGTTGATAATTTTACAGTAGGATCAGAACAGGCAAAAGGTAAGGTACTAATCACCTTAAAAATATGAATTGACACTTGTTTTAAAATTCAGTCCCTTAAGACTGTTGAACTAAGGGTGCATTCAATGTTTTCTCACGGGCATTATGATGAATTTAATACTCCCCCCCCCCCCCTCCCCCCAAACAAAAAAAACAAAGAGAAAAAAAACACCAAAAAATAGAAAGGAAAAGTTAAATAATACTCCAATGTCGGGTTTTGAACCCAGATTCCATTGTCAAGGGATCGCCAATGCTACACTGGAAGCAGTTGGTGCACTATTTTTAAGAGTTAATTGGTCTTAGATCCCTAAAAAATGTACTAAATTATTGTGCAGTTCGGGACATTTGGTTATTTTGTTTTTTTGAAGATGACATGGCAATTTTATTTTATTCTAAATGATAATAATAGCCTTTCTCAATATATCCCAATCAATTGTCATTAAACCCTAACATCAATACCAAAATCTGACGACAAGGATCGATGCTTTGGAGATCTCTATATCTACAAACCAACAACTAGTGGGTCATGATCAAGACCACTACCATCAAGACAAAGATCCATCAACGGTGCCCTCACAATTTACTGAAGCAACCACGCCGCCGCTCTCCCCTGAAATATTTACTGTCAAAATTGCTCAAACTGATCTGAAACTCGAATTAGGTAATGGGTTAAAATTGATATTATTATTCATCCTAACAAAGCAAGGACATCCCCTTGGGAGTAAAGGCATTGGAGTGTGGTTCTGCTGGACCAAATTGGGCTCACCAACATTCTGGAAGGAAGGTCGACATTACAAAATTAGAACTTCTATTTACATTGGTATTTGGTAAGAGGATTTGAAGGGAATTGAAATTTAATTAAAGAAAACTCTTTTATTTTAATATTTTATTTATCCTTTGTCTTAACAACATTTAAGGGAATTAAAACTTTTCTCTATCGCTTGGCATACGTGATTTTCTGCCATCCATGGTTGTTTGTCGCAGTAGTGATTTCTTCTTCATCCAATATAGACTTGTTTGTTAATATATTCAAAAATCGACCCTTCATTATTGCAAATTTTAACATGACAACAAATGTCATACATTGTGTAAGTTTATTGTCTGATTAATTCATCCTAAAAACTCATTTTTCTCAATTTTAAGAAAGTGTAAAGTTTTACGTTATTTTACATTTTGAGATAATGTAAAATTTCACAATTAGTGAGTTTTTAACTACCCGTGCTTCAAATACTAATTATTTTTTACAAATTTCAACTATCGTAAAAGTTAATTTTGAACATTGAACATCTGACTTAAAATCTTAATAAAACTAGTAACAATTGAGAATTTATCAAAATTAGAAAAGTGTAAAATTTTACATTTTTTGCTGGGACTAAATTTTTCAAAGCAAAAGTATAAAGTTTTACACTTTTGTTGTGACAAAATTTTACTCTGTTGGAATGATTTTTTTCTTCAAACTTTCATATTCTATATGAATCTTGTATGATAAATCTCGATGTTTAGAATCCAAATATATAATTTTTATTAAAAATGAATAAATTATTAGTTATTAACCAAGTAAGAAAGTTTTGATAAAAAATAATATATATATATATATATATATATAAGGAGTTGGTTCCTTAAAGTATTAATGTTCAATAAAAAACAATTAAATTATAAAATATCTTTAACTGTAATATTAATATTATTATTATAGCTATCTTGTGTCTGTAGCCAATTGTAAGATTGTTTTGTTTGCTGTGGAAAATGGTAATCTTAATCTGCCACCTTTCGTTTATCACAATGGTTTTGTAGGAATCATTTTGTTCAATTGTTTTTTCTCTTTTTATAATTAATAATGAACTGAAGCCCTAACTCTGAATTCTAACTTAAGATGACATACTATAACTTTAACCCGTGCCCAAAGGGTGGAGTCTGATTTTTTTTTTGGTAGGGGCTAAAAGTTTCTTGGGTAAAGTTTTAGGAATAATTTTTTTTTTTTTTGAAGTTAGAATGAGAAATTTTAATGGAAAATAATTTTATTCTCAAAATTAGAGGGAGATTTACGTGCAATATTTTGTTTTAATATAAAATATAGAAAGAAATTTTTCTCTCAAAATTAGTGGGGAATATACTTCAAAAAAAAAAAAAGATTTTGCAAAATTGGGGGGCTACACCCCCCATCCTCTATGTAACTATGCCCTTGCCTGCACCAGCTCTGAGAAATGCTTTAAGGGATAATTAGTAATAAGTCATTCGTATGAATTTTGTGTGAGATTGAGTCTATGCCCTTTTAATTTTTTTTTTGTTACAAATTCAACTATTTGTTTGTTTTTTAAGCAGAGATCCATCTCGATAAGGTATCATGTTTTTTTTTTTTTTAAATGATAATAATACGCAACGGAGAAAACTAATTGCCCTCCTCATTTTTTTCGTTTATTTGAATTTTTTCATACTTTTCAAAAAAAATTTCAAATATTCCCTCTTAATTTATATTTTTTCCCGGGTAAGTTTAAATGTTTTTAAACTTTATCCTTATTTTAATTTCAATTTGACTCCTTTTTTTATATTCTAAAGTTGTTGGGTTCTTTTTAATAGAAGTCTTGTCTAATTTAAAAATTTCTTTATATCAATTAAATTATTTATTTATAAAAAATATCATCACTTAATATTAAATTATAATAGTTCATTAATTTTTAGATTTATGATTGAATATTTAGCAATAAAAAATAAAAAATTCCCCTCCCCGTCCCCCTCTTCCCGCCATCGCCTCAGGTAAAATCCTGGTTCTGTCCCTGACTCCACAGTCGTCATTGAGTAGGGATCCACTATTTTTTCTTTGCCCGTCTCTCTCTCTCGTTTGTTAAACTCCATTATCGGACTCAAGTCTAGTTGTTGATGAAACGGATAACATGGTGGGGGCCTTAAGGAATTCTACTATTTCTATAATTAGTTAATTCCACTAGATAAGCCCATCATGCAGAGATCAAATCGGCAGGAATTGGTTAGAATATACAGTGTTTTTTTTTTTTTTTTGCAGGAGACCACAAATTTCAATTGTCTGGTTCAGGATTTCAATGCATTTGAACTGGGGGCTCTGAGACAAATAGAAGGGATGAAGATAAGTCAAGTAACCCTGGTTGATGAATCAAATTTATAAAAGTGTTTTTTTCTTTTTTTTGGGGGGGGGAGGGGGCATAGCCCCTCTCTAAGTCCACCGCAAATGGCATTTAATTATTTTGATGAATCATTTCTTCGGACAGACGAAGATTATGTAAACACTTACTTAATTAAACTATAATCTAATTATTTTTGTATCCATGTAAATATTATAATTACTATTACTATTTTCGTCATTGCCTATGCAATTTATGCGTGTATGTATATAACTAATTTTAAATAGTTGAGATAAAAGTTTAGTTGAATTCAGTTGAGTAGTAGAAACAAGATTAAGGTGTTATTAACAAATTTAAAAATTAATTATTTATAAAAATATTAGTGTTGAATGAATAATGTGGAAATTTTAAATGTTGAATTTGTAAAACTAAAATTTTAAAAGAAATTTTTGAATTTAGATTAAATTTAAAATTTAGTTTTCACGTATTGAGTGTGATTGTAAGGGATTGGGACCCTACAATAAAAATTAATTTAAAATTTGAACAAATTCATCTTCATATTCCCAATTTCAAATTCGCTATAAATAATGAAACAATCATAATTTTAAATTCATAAATTCTTTAAAAAAGCACCAACTGGCATTGCTATACTCTTAAGCCTTCTTTCGAAGCCCATATACCGTTAAGAGTCACTGGGGGTGGAGAATATGAGGTGCACTTTTCAAAAGGCCTATCTTATATTCCTGCCTTTAAAATGCACTTGCCTTCAAATTGACAACTTGTTCTGCCAATGAGGGCCCATTTCTTGGGCTTAGAACATTGGCCCTTGTTTCAAACAGCCCAATGATTGGTTTAATACGAAAAAATAATAATAATAATAATAAAATAAAAAATAGTTCCATACAACACGGGCCCAATTATTGGCTTACTATTATTATAGGTATTAAAAAAGTAATGATTTACGGTTCAACATATTCACTAGGGGTGCAAAAATGGGCCGGGCAGTCCCCATTTTTTTGCGGGTCAAGCCTGGCCTCTTCTTAGTTCGGAATATCTCTATTTTGAGTTTGAGTTTAAATTTTTGAGTTGAGGCTTGGCCCGAAACCCATCTCACACAAGCCAAAACACTTAAAAGTTCATAAACTTAATTCTTTAGAACATAAAATAATTATTCATTAGTTTTCAATTCAAATGATTCTCATTATTTATTATTATTTGATTTACTTTCAGCTTAACAAATCAAAATCTATTTAATTTTCTTATCTTTCACTTTACAATTTTATTATTTACATCTTATTTCAAACTTTACACTATTACCATTCATATAAATATTAAAAAATATTAGCTCATCTTATATATCACATACTTATCTTCATACTTTCTATTCAAACTATTAAATCATTTGTCAATTGCACAACAAAAAAAAAAAAAAAAATCATTCATCAATTCTAACTTTTATAATTTTTTAAGCTATTTTACATTAATATTCATCAAGTCTAGAGAATAAAGCCCTAGCACGGCCGGACCCGCCAGCTAATTTGACGAGAGCCCGCAATAGCCCGGCCCAGCCCGCATCCCTAATGTTTTGCCCATCTAATTTCACTCATCTTATGTGTTATGATTTAATTGATCAGAACATTTTTTTAGACTTTGTTCTATTCTACCACACAAAATGAGTGAATATTCTTGAACTGTAAATCATTATTTTTATTAAAAATTACATTAGGGGATGTTGTTGATGGAGCCTTTAAAAAATATTATAATTATTAATAAAAATTGTTACAAGCTAAAGCCTTGAAAATGGAAGATATAGATGAAGAAATTAAATTTCAGTTATTTGTGAAAACATATCAATTGATAAGCTTTGTCATGTGTGGACTTTTTTCGTAGAGTTCTATTGTGAAGTATTGTCTTGATTTTTTGGATTCGGAGAGTAAAAAGCTTATATGATGTAAGCCTTTAACATGGATTCGCCGTGAAATTGTCCAGTGATTGATTCAGTACCATTATAATAATATACATTAATTGTAGCCAAACAGTTTCATTTCCCGAAGAAAGAATTACAAAGTAAAAGTTCACTTTTCTTTTAAAAGCAAGTAGAAGTACA
Source organism: Nyssa sinensis (assembly GCA_008638375.1). Taxonomy (NCBI): domain Eukaryota; kingdom Viridiplantae; phylum Streptophyta; class Magnoliopsida; order Cornales; family Nyssaceae; genus Nyssa; species Nyssa sinensis. The sequence continues at coordinate 15,289,292 of CM018033.1, read as the reverse complement.
ATAGAGTGAAAAAAAAATGTATAGCATCATACCTAAAATTTCGTTCGAATGATCGAATAAAAAAGATTCGATTAAATATATTCACTTCAGATAAAAAAAATTTAATAAAATATTAAATATTTGTGATATACCATAAACAGACTCACTAATCACCTTAAGACACGTATGTGTACAGAGCTGATAATCTCGATCATACAGAACTGATTATCTCAATCATACAGAGCATTCACAGCCTTCAGGGTATTCTCATATATATATATATATATATATATATATATATATATATATATATATATCCTACAGAGCCGATAAATTCGGTCATACAGAGCAGGCGTAGCCTCCAAGGCATTCTCATGCACGTATCCTCCAGACCTTATGCTCTCGGCAATATTCACTCAGCATTTCATATGGTTCCGACCTTATGGTTTCCTTAACAACTGCCAAGCAGGGAATAAAGAAACAGTCTTCAACATGGAAACAGTCTTCAACAAGGAAGCTACTATCTATGATTATAATCTTTATCTACGACACAATACTCCACAAGGTAACTGCAATCTCCGATGATCAAATCTCTATATTCATGGCATCGAATCCTAATCAACTTAGGAAGGCCACGATCTATAAATTAAATCCTAAAGGTACGTTTTATTTTTATGCTCATTCTTTGGCTTTCAATTCAGTCTTTTCAATTCTGTTTACTTACTTAAGCATCGGAGCAGCTATCGCCGGAGCCAATTCGGTGGTCCTCTGATCCCTTTTCTGAGTGTTCTACAGGTCACGGAGCCCACACTTATTGCGAGTCGAAAAGTGCAGCATCAGTTTGGCGTCGTCTGTGGGAAATGACTAATCTCCAAGTGCTCTATTAACAAACTCATCTTTTTCCTCACGGGAAAACCATGGCCCCAAATCTCCGACCACGACAGAATACTCAGAATCCGCAAAGCTCTCAACGTCGGCCTCCTGCTCCCCGAGCAAGGGGACCAGCGGTTGATCCCATGCAACAAGAGATCGAATCGATCAAACGACACAATGAACTAGTGCAGGAACAGTTTCTTGCCATAACTAGGACATTGGCAACGCTCACACAGAATCAAGTGATGAATCCTCCTAACCCGCCGGTCAACATTGCTGCAGGAACACAACCCCCTTTTGTCACTGAGAATGAAGAGCCCATGAGCAGGCTCCAAATAACCAGCCTGGGCACCCCCAAGGTGTTGCCCGCGTTGGCAGAGATCCACAACCGTCAGCAGCTCCAGGCTGGGGAACATCAGCCTTCGTGCCTGACGTCCATTACCGAAGCACTACTCGAGCCCCAACTCCAAGGGCTTCGGGAGCGCATCCGGCACCACAGGGACCTCATCCCCATGCAGCACCAATCCCTCTGGTTCGAAACCCTCTTCCGTCCGAGGGACGTACTCAGCCCGACTACCCTGAAGTCGAGGCTGCGAGGCAAGGTTCACAAGATGTCAGATTCAGAGAACCATGGAGGGTAGAAGAAATTGCCGAATCTATGGACCGAACAATTGCTTTGAGAGGTGCCTAGAACCCTCCAAAGCAAGACGAGTTAGCCAGGCTGCTCGGAAGACTTGCCACCCCATTCACTCACGTCATCATGTCAGAAGAAAGGCCCAGAAAGTTCATGGTGCCCAAGTTCACCTTGTACGATGGGTTTGGAGATCCAGGAAATCATCTCTCGCACTACCAGCATACAATGGCCCTCCACGGGGCCTCTGATGCTTTTATGTGCTGAACTTTCATTACCAGCTTAAAGGGAACTGCTTTGAAATGGTTTCATAACCTCCCTCCGAACTCAATTACCAGCTTCTATGAGCTCGGTAGACAATTCCTAGATAGGTTTATGACCAGCAGAAGGCTCAGAAGGGGACCAGAATTCTTGTTAAATGTCAAGCAGACTAAGAAGGAGTCCCTCAGAGCCTACATTGCACGCTTCAATGTCGAACTCACGGAGATCACTGACTGCAGCCCAAAATTCCTTGTAGCTGCCTTAACTACTGGACTTGCTCACGGTGGCTTCAGAGATTCCTTGACAAAAAGCCCTCCTGCCGACATGGCGGCCTTAATGGATTGGGCCAGGAAGTACATCAACTTGGAAGAAGCCAACCGCACATCCCAGAAGGGCAAAGATCAGACCTAGAGGCATAATCCGAAGAGGGAGGATCACAAGAAAGAGGACCACAGAAGAGACTCCAGCAAGAAGAGGGCCAGGAGTCCAGAGAAAAGAACAACACCTAGAGTTGTGTACAATTCCGGACCAAGGGAGTTCATAACTTCACCTCATTGAACACTACACCTAACCAAGTACTCCGGCAGATTCGAGATCGGGATAACCTGAGGTGGCCGGAACCAATCAAAGGAGATCCCAGTCTTCGGGACCAAAGTAAGTATTGTAATTTCTATAAAGATCATAGACATACGACTAACTCATGCAGGACCCTCCGGTATGAGATAGAGCAACTCATAAAGAAGGGGCGTTTTCGGGAGTTCGTCATGCAAGACGGAAGGCAGAGCCCCCAAGAAGACAAGCCTCAACAACAGCCAGACCAGAGGCCCGAGCAGAGACAGGAGCATAGGGAAGGACGAAACGAGCCCTAGAGGCAGAACAACCATGTTATTTACGTCCTTCATGCCGACTCTCCTATTACAAGAATGTCAAATAGGGAGAGAAAAAGATATGCTCAGGAGGCCAGAGCTGCCCCGGACGTATTGCAGATCTCCAACGTGGAAAAAAAGCTCAAGCCAGCACCAGAGATCTAATTCACTGAACAGGATCTAGCAGGGGTACATTGCCCTCATAGTGATGCCCTTGTCATCCCTCTTAAAATCGCTAACTTTGAGATCAGGAGAGTCCTGGTAGATACTGGCAGCTCTGTCAATATACTGTTCTATGAGCCACTTAAACAGATGGGAATGGACCACGACAACATCAAGCCTACTACTGCCGTGATGGCAGCTTTTGATGGCAATCTCAGCACCCCATTGGGGAGAATCGACCTTCCTACTACTGTGGGAGAGGGAGAAGGGTAGAAGACCACCATCTCAGAGTATATGGTGTTGAATATGAAATCTCCCTACAACGTCATAATTGGGAGACCTTGGTTGCACCAGATAGGGGTGGTCACCTCGACCCTCCATCAATGTCTAAAGTATGTCCACAATCAGAACGTTCACTCTGTCAAAGGATGCCAACCAACTTCTCAAAAGTGCCATGCCATTGCACTCAAGGAGAAGGCCACCAAATAGCAATTACAGTACACTCGGGACTGTACAGATCCAGTTCTTACTCACACTCCCAAGGAGGAAGGTTGCCCATCCAGCATCGAAGAACCCCTGAGCCCAAGGAGACGAGAGAGCCGAGCCAAACCCATTGGTGAGCCCATTAAAGTGCTGGTCAATTCAGAATCAGAGGGGCGTTATTTATACATCGGCCCAGATCTGAAGCACACCGAGCAGGAGAAGATAGTCAGGTTTCTAAAAGACAACCTCTCTATATTTGCTTAGAAGACCAAAGACATGGAGGGTATAGATCCTAGCCTCATAACTCACAAGCTGATGGTAGATCCAGATCATCCACCAGTTAGACAAAAGAGAAGGCCGATTGCTCTAGAACGGCATCAGGTTATAAATGAGGAAGTCCAGAGGCTGCTTGAAGCTAGGATGATACGAGAAGTGTTTTACCCCGAGTGGCTAGCTAACACCGTCCTGGTCAAGAAGAAAAATGGCAAGTGGAGGGTCTGCGTTGATTATACAGACCTCAATAAGGCGTGCCCTAAAGACAGCTTCCTACTACCAATGATAGATCAATTGGTTGACGCCACTGTGGGGCACGAGCTCATGAGCTTCATAGATGCCTACTCTGGGTACAACCAAATTCAGATGTACCCTCTAGACCAAGAGAAGATAGCCTTCATAACCGAATGAGGGCTCTACTGCTACAGAGTAATGCCTTTCGGTTTGAAGAACGCTGAAGCGACATATTAGCGGCTGGTGAACAAGATGTTCAGCTCATTGCTCGGCAATACCATGGAGGTATACATTGACGATATGCTGGTCAAAAGTCTGCAGAAAGGTAGTCACCTCCAGCATTTAGCCCAGACCTTCGATAACCTCAGACAGTACAGGATGAAGCTCAACCCCTTGAAATATACCTTCGGGGTTATGAAGGAAAAATTCTTGGGATACATTGTCTCTTAGAGGGGTATCGAAGCAGACCCCACTCAGATCCAAGCTCTGATTGGACTGAAGTCACCAAAAACCAGAAAGGACATTCAGGCACTGAACGGCAGAATCGCTGCACTAAGCAAATTTATCTCCAAATCCACTGATCCCTGCCTACCTTTCTTCAAAGCTCTGAAGGGCAACAAAGCTTTGTAGTAGACGGAAGAATGCGAGAAAGCTTTTTAAGAACTAAAGGAGTATTTAGCCTCTCCAGAACTTCTGTCAAAACTAGTACAGGGAGAAAAGCTACTTTTGTACCTTGCAGTTTCTGAAAACGTGGTCAGCTCCGCATTAGTCAGACAGGACAGAGGAGTACAGAGGCCCATATTCTACGTCAGTAGGGCACTACTTGACACAGAAAAGAGATATCTAGAAGTGGAAAAGCTAGCCTTCGGCTTGGTCATATTAGCTCGAAAGCTCCGACCCTATTTCCAAGCCCATCCAATTGAAATCCCAACTGCCTATCCTCTGAAGTCAATATTGAGGAAACCTGAGGTATCGGGAAGATTAGTGAAATGGTCTATGGAGCTAGGGGAATTCGACATATCATATGTGCCTTGAAACTCCATCAAAGGGTAGGCCTTGGCTGATTTTGTTGCCGAGTTTACCCCGGCACTCCAAGACAAGGCACAACTTATCGAAACTTCGGGAACCTGGCTGCTCTACATCAATGGATCGTCAACCAATCAAGGCTCAAGAGTAGGCTTGGTACTACAGTCCCCTGATGGGCTCACGTCAAAAAAAGTAGTCAGCTTGGGATTCAAAGCTTCCAACAATGAAGCAGAATATGAAGCCCTAATCTTAGGCATCAAGTTGGCCCTAGAATGTGAGGTTCAGAACCTCAAAGTCTTCTCAGATTCCCAACTGGTGGTAAGCTAAGTCCTGGGAGAATTCTCTATTAAGGATGATAGGATGCTTCGGTATTCCGAACTGGTGAACCATTTGAAGCATTCCTTCTAGACATTCATTATCTAGAAAATTGAAAGAAGCCAGAACTGCAGAGCAGATGCTTTGGCTAACATGGCGTCCCGCCTAAAGTCTGAAGCAAACTCCACAATAAAAATCTCCTATCAGCCAGGACCTAGCATAGAGGAAGCCCAAGTTGCTCAAATTGCTGAACAGCCCCAGAACTGGATGACTCCAATCCTCTAGTACTTGCAATCCGGGCTCCTCTCAAAAGATAAAAACAAAGCCAGGAGAATCCGAATCAGAGCGGCTCGGTACCTGATCCTGAATAACAAACTTTACAGAAGGTCTTATTCTCAACCTCTGTTAAAATGCTTAGCTCTAGAAGAACCATAATATGTCTTGGCTGAAATACACGAAGGTATTTGCGGGAATCATAATGGAGGCAGAACTATAGCTCACCGAGCTTTGTCTCAAGGCTATTACTGGCCTAGCATACTAAAGTAGGCTAAGGAGTATGTTCAAAAGTGCGACAAATGCCAAAGATTTGCCCCATATCAACATCAGCCTCATCACGAGCTCATCCCGATTCATAGTCCTTGGCCCTTTGCTCAATGGGGGATGGACATCGTGGGTCCATTACCAAAGGCCCCACCAAACAAGAAGTATCTCTTGGTAGCCATTGACTATTTCTCTAAGTGGGCTGAAGCTGAACCTCTAACACATATCACAGAAAAGGAAGTTGAGAGCTTTACTTGGAAGAACATTGTTTGCAGGTTCGGCATACCACGTGTGATTATCTCCGCAATGGGACGCAGTTCACTGGTAAAGGCTTCAAGAAATTCTGTGAAAATCTCAACATTAGGCAACACTTTGCCTCTCTAGGCCATCCACAAGCAAATGGGCAAGCAGAGGTCACCAACCGAACAATCCTTGATGGATTAAAGAAAAGGTTGGAACAGGCCAAAGGGAAGTGGGCAGAGGAACTCCGTGGAGTTCTTTGGGCCTACAGAACAACCAGAAGAACTCCCACCTCTGAAACTCCCTTCTCACTGGCCTATGGTACAGAGGCAGTAATTCCGGTTGAGATCGGTATGCCAACCCTGAGGACTGAAGCCTTTGAGCAAGAATCCAATGATCAGCAGCTGATGGAAAATTTGGATTTGCTTGAAGAAAGAAGGGATCAAGCTAGCATCAGGATGAAAGCCTATCAGCAGAGAATGGTTGACAAATCCAAGGTGGGGCTCAAGACGGTCAGCTTTCAAGTCGGAGACTTTGTCTTAAGAAGAGTCTTTCAAAACACCAAGGATCCCACTATGGGAAAGCTGTTACCAAACTGGGAAGGCCCCTACAAAGTAACGAAGGTTGTTAGGCCTACCACCTGCTGGCTAGAAGACATGACTGGGAAGCCTATTCCTAGGCCGTGGAACGTGGAACATTTACGGAAGTATTATCAATAGAGATATTTCTTTCTTTTACCTCCATGGAATGTTCATCTTTTAATGCACAGGCCTCCAGAGCCTGGTCTATAATGTACAAGTCCTAGTACTTGGTCCATCTCTTAATGCACAGGCCTCTAGAGCCTGGTCCATAATGTACAAGTCCTAGTACTTGGTCCATCTCTTAATGCACAGGCCTCCAGAGCCTGGTCCATAATGTACAAGTCTTAGTACTTGGTCCATCAATAATGCATAGGCCTCTAGAGCCTGGTCCATAATGTACAAGTCCTAGTACTTGGTCCATCTCTTAATGCACAGGCCTCCAGAGCCTGGTCCATAATGTACAAGTCTTAATACTTGGTCCATCAATAATGCACAGGCCTCTAGAGCCTGGTCCATAATGTACAAGTCTTAGGACTTGGTCCATTTCTTAATGCACAAGCCTCTAGAGCCTGGTCCATAATGTACGGGTCTTAGTACTTGGTCCATCTATAATGCACAGGCCTTCAGAGTCTGGTCCATAATGTACAAGTCTTAGTACTTGGTCCATCAATAATGCATAGGCCTCCAGAGCCTAGTCCATCTATAATGTCCAAGTCTTAGGACTTGGTCTATCTCTTAATACACAGGCCTCCAGAGCCTGGTCCATAATGTACAAGTCTTAGTACTTGGTCCATCAATAATGCACAGGCCTCTAGAGCCTGGTCTATAATGTACAAGTCTTAGGACTTGGTCCATCTCTTAATGTACAGGCCTCCAGAGCCTGGTCCATAATATACAAGTCTTAGGACTTGGTCCATCTTTTAATGCACAGGCCTCCAGAGCCTGGTCCGCCTATAATGCACAGGTCTTCTGAGCCTGGTCCATCTTCAATACACAGATTATATGATCCAGTCCATCCAGAGACGGAAGTTCCAAACATCTTCAAACTAAAGTTTCCCAAATCAGAAAATCTCAGAGCTGATTATTTGGCTTATCTATCAGCAAGCAAAAGTACTCCCATACCGAGCAGGTTTGAAATACTTTGATTCAAGACTTCTACAAGGTTTCGTTGATCTATTCTTCGAACAGTTAGTCATCAGAAGTGCACAAAAAGGTGTTTTAACTCTAGAAAAGCACATTCAAGTAGAAGAGAACATCAAATTTGAGAAGAAACAACTCAATTTTATTGATGATTCAGAAAATTTACATCAGTACAAGAAAACTGGAAATAGAACAAGTACAGAAAAGCTACAACAAAGGCATCACTACGCTTTCACAACATCATGGCTTTCTTCCTCGAATGAGAAAGGGGCCCAGGATCCAAACTTCCATTACTGCCATCGCCGGCTCCATTTGAAAGGAAGGAACCCTGAACCCCAATCTGCAGCAAGAAGCACCCAAGCCATTTCATCATCACTGTTACTTATCTCAATACCAACGGATGATGAGGGCTCTGGGTCTCAGGGGACCTCCATTCATCTCCCTCAAAGCAGGTGTGATACCCCAGCCGATTTAAGCAAGGGTCTCTGCCAAGACACAAAGGGAAGGAGGCATCCCACCTTTAGCTTCATCACCAATACTCCAAGCCTCGGTTGAATCAAGGAGGGTCCACCTCCCATCAGAGAAATCTCGGCCGGATGCTAAGATGGACAAGAAGATCTTAGCCTCCTCTAATCCTTCCTTGGAGACTGAATCAAAGGGAAGGTTAACTCTCGGCCACAGTTTAATCATTCCCAACTCGGACTGAAAATCATCAATCATCTCCGGGCAAACGGTAAGCCTCTAAAAGGCATTCAAAGTCTCTCAGACAGAGGAACAGTGTGGGAACACAAGTAAAAAGATAGGGTGCAACCGTACGCTCCTCTATCATATATATAGACCCTCGAAGCCCAAAAGTCACCTAGATGAACCGTCGCAACGGTTAAATAAAGGGTTGGCCTCGAAAACCCAAAAGACAACTGTATAAATGGATGACATATAGAATCGTCCTTTTGGATACTTAGACGACAAGATACAAGGCTTCTCCAAGCATACCGAGCTGATCAAAGCAAACAAAGTTCGATCCATCTTTATACAAAGGCCTCTGGTCCAACGTACAGACCTCTCAGTCTTGACCATTCCGTTGATCCCTGACGGACCACGTATATGACAGAAGACCATCAGTTCGGATGTATCTCAGTCCTGGTCTGAATGACTTATGAGGCAGAAGTCTTAATCATCAGAGCAACAGACACAAGACACCGTTTTTACTAGGGTTCAGAACAAACTGCCTCAGAATTCTTCAAAATTTACTTTCAATATATGCGATGCGACACAAGATCAATGTCAGATCCCTATATATCTGATTGAAGTTACGTTCTTATCTCATCCAAAGAGGGAGAAGCAATCAAAGCTAGTCTACAATCATTATCTTATCGCAACTACAGTTCGGAAGATAACCGCCAACTCTTGAAAGCTGATCTGGAGGGATCCAGAGCATCCTTACTTATATCAGTTTCTCACATCAACAACAGGTTCAAAAGAAATACTACACGGATCAACCAAACAAAAGAAGAATGGAACGAAGACATTTGAGGAAGGAAAAACTGTTTCATTCAAAGAGTTTATTACACTGGAGTTCAAAAAAAAAAAACCTAAACTAAGCATATTTTCTAAGCCTGATCAGCAGAGGCAGGCTCAACGGCTGGGGAAGGGTCGGTAGGAGCAGCATTAACCGTCTCACTTGGGACGACAACTTCAGTGGGATCGGCAAGAAGAACGTCGACCACCTCGCTCGGGACTGCAACCTCAGGAGGGGTAACCCCTGGAGGCACAATTGAGGATATGTTGAAATCAGAAAATTTGGCAAGAAACCTATCTCAGAAGTTGTTAAAGCCAAACATGATCAAGGTGTTGGCCATTCCTTCCAGTTCCATCCTCATTTCCATCTCGTTATCCACCTTGGCCTGCTCCACTACATCTTCAAGCTTCTGGTTATATTCGTACCGCATGCCGTCCAACTCCCTCTGCAGCCTCTTTGCTCGCTAAACAGCCAGGTCCTTCTCTGACTCCATAACGATCAGAGAATTTTGTGACTCCTTCAGCTTCTCTGCAGAGTCGTGAGCCTCTGACTGAGCAGTACCAAGCCAAAGCCTGAGATCGTCCAGCTTGGCCTTAAGTTGATCAACCTCCTCCGAAAGGGGAGAGACCTCTGTCAGAGCGGAAAGGGTGTGCAGAGCCTGTAGTGTACAAAGTACACAGTTCAGTGCTAGCCAAAACACTTGGAAAAAAAGGAAAAGAGATAAAGACCCGAAGAACTTACCTTGACCTGAAGAGAAGCCAGGTCAGCAAGAAGCTTCTCCGGCTTCTGGGGCTTAATTTTGGTTGAGCTTTTGGCCCAAAAGTCCCCCAGAATCTTTTTGGCCCCCTAATTGACAGCATCAGGGGCCACCGAGGATGACGCCCCCTTGCCCGCTTGCTTGGACGGGGCTGGGGGGACCATAGAAATGGGGGCAGGTGCCTCTCTCTCCCCCTTAGTGGGGTCAGGAGAGATCGAAAGTATCCTCCGCCTTTTCGTCTAGATGGGAAGGTCCACTAGGGAAGAAGCCTCCCCCACTGCCACAGATGAAGATGGCTCGGTCTCCCACCGTGCCATCATATCCTTTGCAAGCTCCTCAACACTTCCTTTGGCAGCCATCAATTTATCAGGGTTAACAATGGAGGAATGGTCTCGGTTGCTTGGCTGTAAGAGCTTCTTGTATTATTTCTGAAGCACGAGAGAGGGGCTCGGTCTTCTCCACACTCTCTTAACTGCACGAAAGACACAGAAATTTATCAGTTCAGCAATTGGTGTACAAAATGAAATCAACACAGCCACAGGAAAATTGGGCCTCACCCTTTCGCCCAGTGGTTCGAGGGAATGTTGAGAATTGGCCTTGGAAGTCCTTGAATTCCCATCCTCCTTTTATGAAGAAATACCACTTCTTCAAGGTCTTGTTGGAAGAGGGCACGGAAGTAAGGGGTCTGAACCCACTATCAAAAGACATATAATAAAGGCATTCCGCCTTCTTGAGTTTTAGATCCATATTACTACGGATCAGGTCAAGGGACACATTGACATTATTCATATACCCCAACACAATGAAACTCAACAGATGTCTCCAACTGTTAAGGTTCAGGTCTGTAGGGCAAATGTTGAACCAGCAGAAAAATTGTTTTACAAGGTCAAGAAGGGGGAGTGTTAGTCCCATTTCAAACCAGGCTAGGTAGGCGCAGATTTCCCCCTCTTTAACATCGCTTGGGCGATCCAGAGAGTCTGGGACCCTGAAAGTAACGTTTGAGGGAAGATTGAATTTCTCCCACAACTCCATCAACATTTTCTCGGTGATTGCACTCTTACCCTCCTCTCTATGACCGGATCGACCAGAGGTCTCACCAGCCCTATTTGGGGGCTCATCGAATGCATCAACAATCCTAAGCCCCGGACTAGAGGGGGGTCTACTTGTCACGCCCCGAATTTCTGACCGAAACCCGAGGTGCGACTGACGAACAGAAGGTAAATAAAATAAAAGATAATTAAACAGATTTCTGAATTTACGACAAATTAAATAGAGTTCTTTAATTTTCTAAAAATTTCGGCAGCACCTCCTTTGTTTTTCGAACCTTTTCCCCCTGATAAACACAATACAACATGTATATATACAACAGTCACAATCCATCCTCACTCGATGGCCACAACTCTATCAAAGTTAAATATACATCGCCTACTTATACAATCCATCACGTCTACTCCTACATTTAAACTAAAAGATCACAAATTCATTATTTATTACAATATACAATGTCATTTCTATTCTTTTCAGGAACACACCAATCTTTTATAATATCTAAATACGCCCCAAGGGCCCAAATATTCTTCCAAATTCATTTCCTCTCCTTTCTCCAAGATTTCATCAAGTCCCGCGTACCAGGAGCTTTATCTGAAACCTGTGCCCACGAATGGGTCAGCGACAACATGCTGGTATGATATAATACTAATGCAAGGAACAAAACTAAGGTCGTGGCATGTGCAAGTGTACAGTTATTTCTATATGGCATTCGATGTCATGATGACAGTATATGAACAGTATGCAATATATGAACAGGATGCATGACACACCCATGCAACTCTATGCCCACCCATGTCTCATGATACGGTCCTTCCCCGTCGGCATGAGTACCTTGTATGTCTCGCTTCACGGTCCGGAATCCGTCAGGCAGGCGAGTACCTAATGGCCGATTTTGGGTTTTTCACCACAGGATCTGCACCCTCATAATGCACCAGCACCTCGTGCTGACCCACACTATGCTTTCAAGAAATCACACGATGCCGATATGCCATGATTTCATAATGCAATAATACAGTTCAAATGAAACATCCCTTTCATGAGCATATGCAACATGCTTTAAATAATGCATCACATTTAAGATTAACAATAGCATTTAAATTACAAGATTTCATCCATAAATCTACGTGTCATGCTCGATCAATCCCAACACTTATACAATTCTACAGGTCGCAATATCAGCGATCCTTCTAAAACATAAATCACATATGATGACAACTCAAGAAGTAAATCATAACACCCACAGATTCATAAAGAACACGTAAGCATATAAACAATCAAATTCTAAGTGGTTTCCTAATAGCAATTACGCATAGAGAATATTCAATCATCTTATCAACTACTCCTAAACTTAATCTCATTTCTCACATTAATAAAATATCATACCTGAAGGGTTTTGTCTCAACCCTTGGGAGTCGTGTCTGCCACGAAGTCAAACCAATCGGTGATAATGTACTACTGTGGTGGTCAGCTTCAAAACATTTCTCAAATTCTATGGCATTCTTGAAACCAATCCAAATCGTTGTCAATGTCACAACAGCTTGGGCAGTTTGGTAACCGTTTTAAATCCAGTTTCATCAGCTTCTTCAGCCTTGGCCCCATACTTAAATTGGATAATCGAAGTACTACGTACATTCCTCACCGTGCCATCATACCAGATAACAACATCCTGAAGGATGGCCATTAAGTTTTTGAATAAAGTTCCAGGCTCAGTCAACTCTCTAGATGAACGGACAATAACTTCTCTGCTTGAAATTGAGTGAGCCATCTCCACCTGAACAAGAGACCTAATACCCAATTATCGCCGCTGAAATACTACAACCACTTTCAAGAACCCATATGTTACGGAAACTCGGTGGCAAACTGAACCTCCTTGCAAAATATCTAAGTAGCTCCTCACTTGCTCTACCCCTTGCCAACAATCAGATTCAATGCAGCCTTACTAATTCCTGAGTTCCCCAATCTACCTGATGTTATCCACTGCCAAGGCAATCCTACTTGTAAAATTGAATGGCCCATATCTGATGCTACCCAACACCTAAACTGACCGAAGCACCCATTTCTCTTTATCAATGGATGAACACGACACAAAGAAATGGATGGCACGTCTTGCCGTATGCTTCTGGAGTTCCTACCTCATCTGAATGCACTAACAGAGTCTCCTCTCTTTGATCTCTCTCAAAACCAGTAGGTCCTGAACCTAACTCATTCGAATCGGCCAGCAGTTTGTAATCCAACGGCCAACGCAACCCACAAACCCCTACCACTTTCTTCTTGTCGCAACCTCCTCCCATCGACAAGCTGCTCTGTTGCTTTAAAATGTGCCCAACAGTCTGTCCCCATTTTTAAACACACAAATCTCCTAACGGACGTAGCTCAACAGTCACAGATACTATCCCTAGTCCTATTCAAACCAACCTCAACTACACAACATCCAAACCTGCTGCCCCCAACTGTAACTCTCCCAATTAATTTACAATACCAGTCGGCCCCTTATGCGAACCCAACCCCTCAATCAGACAACGGCACAAGCTTCCAATCACCTGATGCCACCTACGGCTGAAGCCTATTCTGCTTTAGTTTCATCAGGTTCCTCAAGCCGCAAGCACTGGTCCCTCTTCATCCCCAACACAAATCAATTCCCAATATATATATATATATATATATATATATATATATATATATATATATATACATCTTCCTCCAACATGGGTGCAGCCGAACCAGCAATCCCAACCCAACCGACTCTCAATCCGACGAACCAACGAACCGATTCAACACCCATGACAGCCATCGACAAAACCGCAACATCACACACACAATCCCGAACCACTGCCATACACCACAACCGTAACACAAATCACAGAATCCTAACCCCAAGTTTCCGTTGAATCAACCCACGACCACTGAATCATCACCACGTGAAGCAAAAAAAATCGAATTCAACTCACGATCCCATGACACAGCCAAAGTCGACAACTCCTCTACAGATCCGTCCCAATCGTTGCTGCCTCGTGTTCCTCCAATCCGTAACACACAGCTTCAATCGCTCCAAGGGATCCAAAACCCACTGCTACTCCATCGCTACACCATACCGAGAGCCATCCCGCAAACCGTAACATCCACACACGTACATATATACATATACATACACATCCCCTGTCTGCGTCAAACCCAAACAACACCAACACGCACATATCTACACGCCTATTCATATATATATATATATACACATATACCACCTATCGCAGCTTCGTCCATGCCAATACACCCGTGCCATCATCCCCAATCGACCATCGCAAAACCCGTCGCAAATCCGTCACGAGCTTGGACACGCGAGACGCGATGGCCGTCGACCAGATCTCCCCCCCTCGCGACCACCGCCGTCCGCAGCCCCGTCCGTTTCTCTCTCGCGACCGTCGCCCCTCTTCTTCTCTCTTCTTCCCTCTCTCTTTTTCTCTCTTTTCTTTTCTTCTTCCCCTGTTCTTCACGCGACCTCCCCTGTTAGCCGTTTCTCTTGCTTTTCTTTATTCCTCTTTTACTCATTTCCCACCACACACCCATATATATATATATTATACCATACTTTATATTTTTATTCATGTATACTATTACACATATTTTTATTTTTTTATTTCATTTTATTTTTCATATATTAATTTTGAATGTAAATAAAGTTGGTACAAAGCTGGCTCAATATCAGTATTATTTGTTCTGACGTCTCTGGGTGTCCGTTCGCGTCTTATGTCATTTTTATTATTATTATTATTATTATTTTTTTTTCAAAATTAAATTAATTAGAAATTAAGGACATTCACATAGCGTTCAAAGAAAAAAAAAATTTTATTCCAAATTTTCGAATCTTTACACTACTAGTCTATTCTCATCGCCATTTACAGAAGGAAGATTCACTAGTTGCAGTTGAGGAACGGTCCTAGAAGGATTGCCCGAACTAGAGGGTGACTGAAGGCCAGACATGGCGAAAATAATGAAGCAAATGAGAGGGAATGTAGAAGGGGACTAAAATCAAACCTGAAATCAAGAAAAGACTATGGACATCGGATATCCTTCAACCTTCAAAATACGTCAAATGGCGGTGACAGTTTCTGGTACTGTAGAAGCAAGTGCAGAAGAAAGGCATAAAAGACTTTTCCCTCTCTTTATATACATATTCGAAATATGAGCCTTCCAAGACGAGTCGACACAACGGTTGAAAATAATGATGGCTTCTCAAGTATCGGCTGCGCAATAAATGACCCATTAAACTGACGTCTTGAGAAATGGAGAAACAAAACGTGTGACTCTTCACAAAGCCCATAACCCTAGTTAAGCCCTAGCTTCTAACTAGGGCTCGGGGGGGAGTAGCTGATATACCACAAACAGAATCACCAATCACCTTGAGACACGTATGCGTACAGAGCTGATAATGTCGATCATACAGAGCTGATAATCTAGATCATACAAAGCATTCACAGCCTTCAGGGAATTCTCATATATATATATATATATATCCTACAGAGCCGATAAACTCAGTCATACAGAGCAGGCGTAGCCTCCAAGGCATTCTCATGCACATATCCTCCAGACCTTATGCTCTCGGCAATATTCACTCAGCATTTCATATGGTTCCAACCTTATGGTTTCCTTAACAACTGCCAAGTAGGGAATAAGGAAACAATCTTCAACACAGAAACAGTCTTCAACAAGGAAGCTACTATCTATGATTATAATCTCTATCTACGACACAATACTCCATAAGGTAACTGCAATCTCCGATGATCAAATCCCTATATTCATGGCATCGAATCCTAATCAACTTAGGAAGGCCACGATCTATAAATTAAACCCTAAAGGTACACTTTATTTTCATGCTCATTCTTTGGCTTTCAATACAGTCTTTTCAATTCCGTTTACTTACTTAAGCATCAGAGCGGCTACCGCCGGAGCCAATCCAGTGGTCCTCTGATCCCTTTTTTGAGTGTTCTACAGGTCACGGAGCCCACACTTATTGCGAGTCGAAAAGTGCAGCATCATTTAGTATTTTAAAAATGTCTAAATAAAAAGTTTAAAAATATTATTTTATTTCAATTTTATATTTAGATTGATATAATTATTAATAAAAATAATAAAATTTTATGTGATATTAAATTTGTATTCTTAATAATATTTTTTTTGAGATTTTTAAAAAATCAAATTCTTAAAATACATGCTTAAAATTTTTAGAAACAAAAGTTAAGAACAATAGAAAAATATAGGTAAATAAGAGGGTTCAATAAATTTAATAAATTATTGTGTATAAATATTAATAAAATGATTACTAATAGATGTAAAAAGAAAAAAATAATCGGTATATTTTAAATCTATTTCAGAGTCTAAAACTATCATCAATATGAATGATAAATATGTTATTAATCTCATTTCTCTTCTATATTTTTTCTTACCATAAAAAATTGATTGAAAATTTTTATTTTACTTTTTAATCCATATTGGTGAAATATAATTATAACTGATGCTGCACTTTTTAGCTGATCAATTCTGAATTATGCTCCTTGAAGAACACTCAAAGAAGAAGATCAGAGGACCACCGGATTGGTTCCGGCGGTAGCCACTCCGATGCTTAAGTGAATGAACTAAATTGAAAAGATTGTAATGTAAGCTAAAGAATGAGCATGAATTTAAAAGCATACCTTAGGGTTTTATTTATAAGCTCAGTGATTCCTAAGTTGATTAGGATTTGGAGTCATGAAAGTAGGGATTTGATCATCGGAGAATGGCAGTTACCATGTTGGATGCTGCACCAAAGAGATAACGGTGTGTGGCAGTTTCCTTGTAGAAGACTGTTTCCTTATTCTCTACTCGCCAGGTGTTAAGGCAGTGATGAGCTCTAAACCATGGGGAGTGCTCTGAAGGTCTATACTCTGACCTGTAAGTTCTGTAGGTTTGCTCTAAATGGCCGAGCTGCCCCTAGTCTGTAGGCATACGTGTCGCATGAGGATTGGTCTATCACTTTGTGGTATATCAGCTACTCCCCCCCCAAAGCCTTAGTTTGAGCTTATGGCATAACTAAGGCTATGAGCCTCCGAAAAGTCACACGTTCTGTCTTCTTGTTTTCCAAAACGACTGTTGGCGCGTCATTTATTGCGCAGTCGATTTTTTGGGCTTCCAAGGTCATCATTGCTTGTAACTGTCACGACGGTTCGCCTTGGTGGGCCCTAGTTTTTGAATGTATATAAAGAGAGAAAGGAGCTTTGTACTCCTTTTTTACTATTTCTCTTGTACTCGGAAGAAAGAAAGAAAGAATCCGCCATTGTTGAACCAAAAAGCCAAACTGTGAAGAGTACTTATCGTCTGAAGCTTCTCTCTCTTTTCAGGTTTGATTTTGGTCCTTGCGTTCATCTTTTTCACTATTCTTCTTCTTCTCATTTTCTGGTTATTTTTAGAAATGTCAGACTCCACTACATCCTCTAGTGTCGGTAGTAGTTCAAGAAGTCCTTTGGAGACTTCTGCATCATCCCATACCCTTACTAGAGATAGTAGTTCCTCGGGGCATAGGTCAGAAGATCTCGTTCTAGCCCCGAGGTTAGGATCGTAGATGCATTTGTAGAGCCTAGGAACAAAAGGGGGGAGATCTCTGGCAGACTCTCCTAGAGAGAAGAGGGACAAAGCACTGTAACTCCTTCCCTGTTGGATACTATAAGAGAGGAATTTGATTTTCCTCAAAATGTCACCCTTAGGGTTCCTAATTCCATAGATCTTCCTTCAGACATTAGGGAAGGTGAAATTTGTGTTTATACCGCTTGGTTTGAGATGGGGTTGCGGCTTCCTCTCCTTAGATTGCTTAGGGAGTTTTTCTGTTGGTTCAATCTTTGCCCTGCCGACCTGAACTTGAATAGTTGGAGACACCTGTTAGGGTTTATAGCTTTTGGTCCTATGAACAACGTTGAGGTTGCCCTAGACTTGATCCGTAGTAAAATAGATCTTAAGTATATGAGGTTGGAGAGCCTCTACTATATGTCTTTTGATAGGGGGTTCAGACCCCTTTCTTTTGTACCGACTTCCAACAAGACTTGGAAGAAACGGTATTTCTTCATTAGTGGAGGTTGGGAGATGGAAGACCTTGAGGATCAGATCTCTATATTCCCTCGGAGCACAAGGTTTATGGGTGAGACCCCCTTCTTTTGTAATTTTTGCTTTTGTTCATGTCTCCACTTCTATACTATCTAATTAACTGTTGATATTGTATCTCTTGTGCAGGTAAAAGCGCCAAGAAGAGGCCATTCTTCTCACCCGTCTTTAAAGACCAGTATAACAGGCTTCTTCAGACCCGTAACTGGGACTTCAAGGTCATCCTTAAGCCGAGCAGTCCAATGGCCCCAAAGAATAAAAACAGAGTTGAAGATGTGAAGAAAACCGTGTTTAATAGTTGGGCCCCTACAAAGAAGAAAAGGGTGGCCGATCCCTTTCCCCTTGTGGGTTCCTCCCAAACTAAGAAGAGGAGGACCCTTGCCGTCCCCTCCACCTCTGCACCACCCAAGAAGGGGGTGGTGATTTTTGATCCTTCCACTTCTGTGCCACCCAAGAAAGGCGTGGTGATTTCTGACCCTTCCTCCTCAGCACTGCCCAAAAAGGGCATTGTGATTTCTGAGCCTGCCCCCTCTTCGGCTCCAAAGGTCCCCAAAAAGGGGAAAGTGAGGGTGACAGTCAACTTGGACTTGATGCCGGATGGGTACAAGGCCGTTCAAGAGGCCATTGATGATTTTTGGGAGAGCGCCCCTCAAAAGCACAAGGCTCAGAGCACTCGGTAGACCATTGGTGATGCGATGAGCTCGCAGCTGAACGTAATTGTCGTGCTATTCTTTTTTGGTGTTTTTGCTTCAGTTCCTGTTTTCTTAAGTTTTTATTTATTTATTTTGCAGACCTTACATAGCCTGGCTGCCTTGATGGACTCTGCCCTGGATCCTGAGGCTGTAGAGAAGCTTTAAGATGATTTGGACGAATCCGAGATTCAGCTCGACACAGCTCAATCGAAGGTCTCTGCTGCCGAGGAAGAACTCAAGAAAGTAAGGAATTCCTTCTCTATTATGGAGTCCGAGAGGGATTCCCTTAAGTCTGAGAGGGATTCCTTGCAATAAGAGAGGGCATTCCTCCTTTAGGAGCTGGAGGGGCTGCGGAAGGAGAATGTCGCACTTCAAGTCTCCTTTGTTTTGAAGGTCGAAGAAGTCAGGGCTGAGACCGAAGTTGAGATGAGGACTGAGGTGGATGAGATGGGTCGGGAATTTGTGCAGTTCAGTTATGATGACTTTAAGTCCAAGCTTCTTGCCAAATTCCTAGACACTGATCTGTTGGGTATTGAAGAAGATGATGATCCTAACAACCCTTCAGCTTAGGAGATAAACTTTTGTAGCTCTGCCTCTTCTTTTCCTTTTTTATTGATGTACTAGGATATCATTAATGAAAAGCTTCTTTTGAGCCAACTCTTGTCTTTCATCTTTTCTAATAACAATGTTTAACTATCTTAACAACTGTTGGAGGTGCCGAACAAAATCGATACCATTCAAGTAACGGTTGCTCTGTAAGCTTGGAGCTCCAGTCCTTTTAAACTTTACTTCGTGTAAACAAAAAATGTCAAAGAGCTGACTGCATTCCATATCATTCCTTTAACTGGTAATGATCACAAAGTTGTTTTTCGAGCTGGGCAACTTATGATAAAATTTGAACAAATCTGTTAAGCGAATGTGATAACTACGTCTCCTACAGTCAGAATAAAATAAGCAGACCAAAGCAAATAATTGATTCTGAGTATGAAATTGGAGGGATTAGAAATTTGTACTGAATAACCTGGGCAACAAATTTTGTGAAAGTAAACCGTCCAGGGCATAACTGCTGAGCAAAAAGACTTGTGATAATAACTGGACTGATAGTATTTGGACAGATTTTTGAAAATCAGAACCTTTGTTCTTAGGACAGATCTCCAGCACTTACTGATAAGAACTTAAGCAATAAGATTTGTAACAGTTAACCAGAATGAGCGTCTGACTCAAAGAGAATGTTTGTAACCATGTAGCCGAGTAGCTGAGTTAAACCCTTTCCCTTTAGTTTGGGAAATAACCGAGTAGTGTTAATGAGATGGACCAGACTTGAAGGTTTGTATATTGAATAGACTAGTCATGAGGTCTGTACATTAAGATGGACCAGACATGAGGTCTGTACATTAAGATGGATCAGACATGAGGTCTGTACATTTAGATGGACTAGACAGGAGGTCTGTACATTAAGATGGACCAGACATGAAGTCTGTGCATTAAGATAGACCAGACACGAAGTCTGTGCATTAAGATGGACCAAACACGAGGTCTGTATATTAAGATGGACCAGACACGAGGTCTGTGCATTAAGATGGACTAGACACGAGGTCTGTACATTAAGATGGACCAGACATGAAGTCTGTGCATTAAGATGGACCAAACACGAGGTCTGTACATTAAGATGGATCAGACATGAAGTTTATGCATTAAGATGGACCAGATATGAAGTCTATGCATTAAGATGGACCAGACACGAGGTCTGTACATTAAGATGGACCAGGCATGAAGTCTGTGCATTAAGATGGACCAGACATGAGGTCTGTACATTAAGATGGAAACACTTCATGGAATATTAAAAGAAACAATCTTTATTGATAATACTTTCGTAAGTGCTCTATATTCCAAGGCCTGAGAACTGGTATCCCATTCATGTTCTCTAACCAATAGGTGGTAAGTCTAACAGTCTTTGTTACTTTGTAAGGGCCTTCCCAGTTGGGTGATAACTTTCCCATAGTGGGATCTTTGGTGTTCTGAAATACTCTTCTTAGGACAAGATCTCCAACTTGAAAGTTGATAAATTTTAGCCCTAGTTTAGAATTGTTGGCCATCCTGTGCTGATATGCTTCCATCCTGATCCTGGCTTGTTCCCTTTTTTCTTCAAGTAGGTCCAAATTCTTTGCGAGCTGCTGATCATTGACCTCTTGACTGAAAGCTTCAGATCTTAGGGTAGGCATACCGATCTCAACAGGGATTACTGCTTCGGTACCGTAGGTAAGTGAGAAGGGCGTTTCAGAGGTTGGTGTTCTTTTAGTTGTTCTGTAGGCCCAGAGTACTCCAGGGAGTTCTTCAGCCCATCTTCCATTGGCTTCTTCCAACCTCTTCTTAAGAGCATCAAGGATTATCTGGTTAGTGACCTCAGCTTGCTCGTTGGCTTAGGGATGTCCAGGAGAGGAAAAATGTTGATTGATATGCAGGTCCTGGCATAATTTTTTAAAAATTTTACTAGCAAATTGCGTACTGTTGTCTGAGACGATCACGCGTGGTATGCCGAACCTGCAGATTATGTTCTTCCAAGTGAAACTCTTGACTTCTTTCTCAGTAATGTGTGTTAGAGGCTCTGCTTTTGCCCATTTGGAGAAGTAGTCTATGGCTACCAGTAGATATTTCTTGTTTGGTGTGGCTTTGGGCAATGGGCCTATGATGTCCATCCCCCACTAAGCAAAACGCCATGGGCTGTTGATAGGGACAAGCTTATGGTGGAGCTGGTGTTGGTAAGCAGCGAACTTTTGGCACTTGTCACACTTCTGGATGTATTCCTTAGCTTGCCTCAGCATTCCAGGCCAGTAGTAGCCATGCGTCAGAGCTCGGTGTGCTATGGTTTTGCCCCCATTATGGTTTTCACATATTCTTTCGTGAACTTCTGCCAGGACATACTGAGACTCTTCTGGAGACAGGCATCTTAGCAAGTGTTGAGAATAAGACCTTCGATAAAGCCTTCCATTCATAACGAAGTACCAAGCTGCTCGGATTCAGATCCTTCTTGCCTTGCTTTTGTCCTCTAGGAGGAGCCCTTTTTTCAGGTACTGGAGGATAAGAGTCATCTAGTTCTGAGGTTGTTCTGTGATTTAGGAGATTTGGATTTCTTCGATGCTCGGTCTTGGTTGGTGGGAGATTTTTAGCGTAGCATCTCCTTCTGATTTCATGTGAGACGCCATGTTTGTCAAAGCATCAGCCCTGCAGTTCTGGCCTCTTTCTATTTTTTGGATAGAGAATGCTTGGAAGGAGCGTTTCAATGAGTTGACCAGTTTTGAATACCAAAGCATCCTGTCATTTTAATGGCAAACTCTCCTAGAACTTAGCTAACCACCAATTGGGAATCAGAGAAGACTTCGAGGTTCTGAGCCTCACAGTCCTGTGCTAACTTCATCCCTAGGACAGAGGCTTCATATTCTACTTCATTGTTGGAGGCTCTAAACCCTAGGCTAACTGCCTTTTCTGTCATGAGCCCATCAAAGGATTGTAATACCAAACCAACTCCAGAGCCACGGTCGGTGGATGATCCATTAGTGTAAAGCTGCCATGTTCCCAAACTTTCGTAAAGCTGTACCTTGTCCTATAATGCTGGGGTAAACTCAGCAACAAAATCGGCCAAGGCTTGTCTTTTAATTGAGATCCATGGAACATAGGATATGTTGAACTCCCCTAACTCCACTGACCATTTGACTAATCGCCCTGATACTTCAGGCTTCCTTAGTACTGACTTCAAGGGGTAGGCAGTTGGAATTTCAATAGGATGAGCTTGAAAGTAGGGTCTGAGCTTCCGTGCTGAGGTTATTAGGGCAAAAGCCAATTTCTCAATCTCTGGGTATCTTTTTTCTATGTCCAGTAAGGCCTTGCTGACATAGAATATGGGCTTCTGGACTCTTTTGTCTTGCCTGACCAGAACAGAACTGACAGCGTTTTCGGAGACTGCAAGATAGAGAAGTAGCTTTTCCCTCTGGACTGGCTTTGATAAGAGTTCAGGTGATGCTGGGTATTCCTTCAGTTCTTGAAAGTCTTTTTCACACTTTTTCATCTACTGTAGAGCTTTGTTACCCTTTAGAGCTTTGAAGAACAGTAGGCAGCGATCAGTGAATTTGGAGATAAATCTTCTTAGAGTTGCAATTCTGCCATTCAGAGCTTGAACGTCTTTCTTGGTCTTTGGTGACTCTAGTCCAACCAAAGCCCCAATCTGAGTGGGGTCTGCTTCTATACCCCTTTGAGAGACAATGTATCCCAAGAACTTTCCCTTCGTTACACCAAAGGTGCACTTCGAGGGATTAAGCTTCATCTTGTATTGTCTCAGAATATCAAATGTTTGAGCCAGGTGCTGGAGGTGGCTATCCTTTCGTAGGCTTTTGACTAGTATATCATCAATATAAACTTCCATGGTACTGCCGATCAAAGGGCTAAACATCTTATTAACCAGATGCTGGTATGTGGCCCTAGCATTTTTCAGTCTGCATGGCATCACTCTTTAACAATAGAGACCTCGTTTGGTTATGAATGCTGTCTTTTCCTGGTTTAGAGGGTACATCTGGATTTGATTATATCCTGAATAAGCATCTATGAAGCTCATGAGTTCGTGCCCTACAGTATCATCAACTAGCTAATCTATCCTCGGCAAAGGAAAGCTATCTTTGGGACATGCTTTATTGAGGTCTATATAGTCAACACAGACTGTCCACTTGCCATTTTTCTTCTTGAACAGAACGGTGTTGGCTAGCCAATCAGGGTAAAATACCTCTCGTATCATCTTGGCCTCAAGCAGCCTTTGGACCTCTTCGTTGATGACCTAATGCCGCATAGGAGCAAGTGGCCTTCTCTTCTGTCTCACTGGTGGATGCTCTGGATCTACAATCAGTCTATGAGTGATGAGGTCTGGATCTATACCCTCCATATCCTTCGTTTCCCAAGCAAACACTAAGAGGTTTTTCTTCAAAAATTCTATCATCTCATCTTGCTCGGCAGGTGTCAGGTCTGGACCTATCTACAGGTAGCGCCCTTGGGATTCTGAGCTGACTAGCACTTTGATGGGGTCCCCTATAGGCTTGGCCCTACTGTCCCTTCCTCTGAGGCTTAGTGGCTCATCAATTCTGGAAGGGCAGTCTTCTAACTCGTGATAGTGGGAGAGGATTGGATCCCCTCATTCACGGGCGTGCAATAATTGCTATTTGGGAGCCTTTACCTTGAGTGCAAGAGCATGACATTCTCTAAAAGTTGGTTGGCATCCTCTAATAGAGTAGACAACCTGATTGTGGACATATTTTAGGCATTGGTGGAGGGTCAAGGTGACTGCTCCCATCTGGTGTAGCCAAGGTCCCCTAATTATGACATTATAAGGGGATTTGGTATTCAAAACCATGTATTCAGTTACTGTGATTTTTTGTCCGTCTCCCTCTCCTGCTGTAGTGGCGAGGTCAATCCTACTTAATGGAGTATTGAGATTCCCGTCAATCCTACCATGATTACGAGAGTGGGCTTGATGTCACTGGGGTTGAGCTTCATCTGTTTGAAAGGCTCGTAGAACAGTACATTCGTCGAACTCCCAGTATCCACGAGGATTCTTCGAATTTCAAAGTTGGCAATTTTGAGGGAGATGACAAGGGCATCACTGTGAGGACAGTGTACTCCTACGAGATCTTGATCTGAGAACTGGATTTCAGGTACTGGCCTCAATCTTTTCTCGACATTAGAGATCTGTATGATGTTAGGAGTAGCTCTGGCCTCCCGAGCATATCGTTTTCTTGATCTATTTGACGTTTTAGTTACCAGGGAATTTGTATGAAGGACAAAGATTACTTGGTTGTTCTGCCGTTGAGGCTCATTCTATCCTTCCTTTTGCTCCTGTCTCTAGTCAGGCCTTTGATCCGGCCTCCTCTGCTGAGGCCTATCGTTGCGGGGGTTCTGCCTCCTGTCCTGCCTGACGAATTCCTGCAGTCGTCTTCTCCTTATAAGCTACTCGATTTCATGTTTGAGAGCTTTACATATGTTAGTTGTATGTCCATGGTGTTTGTGGAAATCACAATACTTGCTCTAGTCCCGGTAGCTGGGGTCATCTTTAAGGGCTCTGGCCATCTCAAATTTTCCTGAGATCTGACTTGCCGAAGTATGTTGTTTGAAGAGGTGTTCAAAGGAGTAAAATTGGTGAACTCTCTTAGTCCTAAATTATATGAAGTTTTGGGCACCATTTTTTTTTTCTGGGCTTCTGACTCTCTTCCTAGCTGTACTAGGCTCCTTCCTCTGGTCATCCTTCTTCTGGTCATCTTTCTTCTGGTCATCTTTCTGGGCTTCCTCTTTAATCTTTCGGGAGGTGTCTTTTGCTTCCTCTAGGTTAATGTATTTCCTGGCTCGATCCATGAGGGCTGCCATGTCGGCAGGGGGATTTTTTGTCAAAGAATCCTTGAAGCCTCCTTGTGCAAGACCAGAGGCCAGAGCAGCTACAAGGAAACTCGGGCTGTAATCTGAAACCTCAGTGAGTTCGGCATTGAAGCGTGCGATTTACTCTCTAAGGGACTTCTCTTTAGCCTGTTTCACATTTAACAAGAATTCAGAACCCTTCCTCAGCCTCTTGCTAGTCATGAACCTATCCAGGAATCGCCTACCGAGCTCGTAGAAACTAGTGATTGAGTTCGGTAGGAGGTGATGAAACCACTTCAGAGCAGTACCCTTGAGGCTGGTCATAAATGTTCGGTACATAAAGGCGTCAGAAGTGCTATGTAGGGCTATGGTGTGTTGGTAGTGGGAAAGGTGGTCCCCCAGATCCTCTGTCCCATCATAAGGAGTGAACTTTGGGACACCAAATTTCTTCGACCTCTCCTCGGCCATGATAGCAGGGGTGAACGATGTGGCAAACCTTCCGAGCAGCCTGGCTAATTTGTTTTGTTCTGGAGGGATTTCTGCACCCCTCATTACAATAGTACAATCCATAGACTCTGTAACTTTTTTAGCTCTTTGTGGGCCCCTAGGCAAGATTGGTTGTTACGAGTCAAGCCTTGCGGTTTCAGGGCCTATATGGACAAGGATGTGTTACGACCCGAGACCCACCCTATGCTGATCTCATGTCGCGCACCCGATCCGACGTTGCTTGTCAAACCAAGGGTCTCAACTTGCTACACAATCAGTGCTACTAACATGCATATACTAAAATGCGAAATAAATAATTAAAAGCTACATGTGATACATATAATGTTTACAAAATGCGGAATACAAAATTTCTTAATACAACTGTTCATCCCCAAGACGTGGATAACATGGGAGAGCTATAAGACTGTCTATACTAAGTATTACACTGCAACTTCAAAAATGAATGTCCACCTCTACCTATCAGGCCCTATTGTTTGTCCTCAATATCTGTGCCTATAAAATGTTGTGTAGTATCTGATGAGCTATGAAAACTCAGTAAGTAGTCATTTACTCTGCCATGTGTACAAGGGTATAAAAGAATGCTATCCAGTCAATGAATATATAACTCAATATCAAATGATAGAAGTCAAATGATAAGGAAATGAAACTGCTATGCCAACAATATCATATTGCTACAGTCATGAGCTATATCAAGTATGGAATGTAAGCATTGTATTGAAAGCTATAAAATCTCATGATCATTCAATAACAATATAACATGATCAAGCTATGAATATCAACAATAAAGGATAGTGATATCAACTAAAACTGAGATGCACTGGTGGGGCCCGGCTACCCCTTAAACTAGTATTCAGATCCGCTCGGGCTGTATGAATACTGCTCTGTGTACACTATCACTGTACATCCCATGCCACGTATAGCAACGTAGTAAATGTTCCACTTGGAACCTGGACCCGAAGGACATAAATAGCATCAGATGGAGATGTGACTGAGCACAAATTCGGTACTAATAATATATCGGGATCATGCTATCTTCCACAAAGAGTATAGTGGAATTATAACTGGTTCTAGGCAATCTGACGTAGCGATAGTTAGCTAAACTACGGTTACTAAACTGCTTCAAATAAAACTGTCTGGCCCTTACGGCTTTAGGTACAAGTGTACAAAAAGGAAACTCTGCACAAATGTACAATCATGATCGAGACATATATAGCAATCAATAACTACCTCCCACATGATAGGGCAATATCAATGTCGCTGAATAAACACTAGTGTGTATGTACAGAGTACAATAGGCAATATATATACAAAGAAACTATGACATGGCTTGGAATGTAACACATGTAGAGATCGAATTTTACTTACATCTTTTACTATATCTGTCTAGAAGGTCTAACCGCCTTCTTTTTGTATTTCGGTATTCCTATGATTCAGGAAACTCAACTCAGTCTATGTATATATATTTAACTATTGTTATTCATCAAATTTTATGTCTCTTTACAATCGATATCTCTTTTACTCAAATAGACTCTACTATTGAATCCGGAATGTCGAACAAAGTCGGTTTAGGCTTTTGCGAAATTCAATTCGGACTTCTATACTAAAAAGGGCAAAACGGTCATTTTGTACTTTTACGGGTCTTTTTATTTTTTGGGACCTCTTTTCACAAATCGGACTTCACGGTTGAGTCTGGAATGCTCGAAATAATTAAAATTCACTATTCTTTTATTTTAATCGGAGTCCGTTGGACTATTTTCGGATTTAGCGTCATTTTAGTAATTTCCCTTTTCTAATTAATTAAATTAATATTTCATTAATTTATTCCTCGGATTAATTCATAATTAACCATAATTTCTAGGCATAATTATAATTTCACAAGGTTTATTTAAATATGAAATAGCTAAATCATAAAATTAAATCTAACCTTTGTCTAGCAACTAGCGCTTGGTCATATTGTCACGACCCGAAACCCACCCTATGCGGATCTCGTGTCATGGGGCCGGCCCGATGGCCTCCCTACCTTTCTCATTCTTAACATTAATGATCACAATAAATAATATAACATAATCAATAAAGTGCGGAAGCCTTATTACAACTATTATTCAAAGTCTGCAAAATAAAACTGGCAACAGTCTAAACACAACCACTTTTAGGTGGTGAGTACATGGGAGAGACTATATCATTCTACCATGCTCCTCAACTGTCTCCCTACGCTCTTGACCTCCTACTGTGGTTCGGTAGCATTCTCACCTTGAAAAATTTAGTAAGGGGTGAGCTACAAACTCAATAAGTAAACGCCTATCTCAAACTACGGGTTAGAGTAATCATAGAACATATAGGATCGTAGATGAACATGATAGCCAATCATGGAAGAAATTTCAGTAAGCAAAAAGATGACAGAATGGCTAATGAACAGTAAGGCATAACAACTAACTATGAGCGCGAACGTACCGCCATCCTCATTTCTGATTCAACCTCAAGTTTTCATACTTTCCTCCTTTGGTGTGACCAACCCAAGCCTATTGGAGCGCGGATGTACCGCCATCCTCCTCAGCTCTAAGGCACCCTCAAATATTCATATCTAGAGCGTGGACGTACCGCCATCCTCTAGAGATTCTCAACAACTGTGTCATATATTGTTTAGTATTCGAGCATTAAGGAATACACAAAATCGTATCAAGGTATTTACATACAATAACTCATCAAATCCATCAGATAGAACAATATCCATGGTGGGAATAATAGCAATGAACATATATACATGAGTACAAGCTTGGCAGTAATGGAAACATCGTGGCTTGGGAAACCACGTATAAAAGATAGAAATCCACTTACCTTTTCAATGCCTCTTAGTATTCCGTGACCTTCCCTTTTTCTTTCGAGTATCAGTAAACATGTTTCAGCTTTAATGACATTATTAAATTTATGCCTCGCTACTTTAAATATCTCTTTTATTACTTTATACTTTTACGACTTCCAATTTGATCTCATTTTTCCAAGGGTAAAATGGTCATTTACGCATCTTTATTTTTCGGATTTTGTTTTCACAATTTGGACTTCACCGTTGACTCCAGTAGGTTTGAAATAATGGAAATTCACTATTTATTTATCTCATTCGGAGTCCGTTTGACTCACCTTCGATGTAAGGGCATTTTGGCATTCTACGGGTATTTTTTTTTTTTTTGGGACTTCGTCTTTTGAAACGGACCTCACCATTAAATCCAAAAGGTCCAAAATAGTCAATTTACAGTATTTATTTGACTCATTTACCTATCGGGAATTAATTCAATAATTACTAATTTAACTAATTATTTAAATTAATTAAATATCACTAATATACATATATATTTTGGGGCAAGATACACCACATGTGCCTTAATGGTACAGTGGCTCGTGGTTCTAGCCTTCCCCCTTTCGGTCATGGTTTCAAGTCGCAGGGACTTCCTTGCGCTATATATTTTTTCTAATTATTCTAGGCCAAACAATGGTCAGCTGCCGCAACCAAGGTTATGCCATCCCTGTACCCATTTGACCCCCAATTTAATTCTAGATCTGAATTCCCAATTGCCCGCAACCAAATAGCTGACTTTGGTCTTAATTCAAAACAGACGCCCATGCCAAAACGTCACCGTTCCAGCCAATTCTATAAACACAAAACAGTGCCGTCTAGGTACTGTTCATCATCCTCTTCAAGTTCATGCACAGTAACACGCAATACCCTAGTTTTCAACCTCTGTTTTGCACCATTTCAATCACCATTTTCCACTAGCTTTGAGTTCGGAACAGTCCTTGGAAATCCCCTCTACCATTTCCTGTTTATTTTAGGGATCGAATTACGCTCAACAGTTCAATTTGGGTTCCATGGATGGTTTGGATATCCCCTCGGTTTGTGCTTGTTTCTCCACCATTCTTGGTGGTTTTTGGCTTGTTGTGACCCTTAGAGACATGGGGTTTTTTTAATCCATTGTGAGAATCTCGTTTAGAGCACAAATGGCAAAGTTCATTTCTTGGCCTGCCACCTACAACTCCATTTCCCTCTTAACCCTTTAGCCCTTTTCCCCTAGTTTTTGTATATTTAGAATCCTAGAATCATCTAGTCAAAGCCTCAAGCGTCCAAACCCCATTTTATTTGGGTCGGTTTAAGACTGTTTCTTTCATGGTTATGGCAACAGTTCGGTCATGTTCCATTTTCCTGGGTTTTGCATTAATTCTAATATCATACTACATAACATCTACAAGCATGCATGAACTTCCTAATCTTATGCTTAATATAATCCTGTTAATCAAACTATACATCGTGCTTGAAATTTAAATAAACAGAAATTGACCCACCACACTAACCTGATCGATTTTCTGGCTCGCTATGACTTCCTCTGCCTTTGCTTTTCACCCCTGTATCTTGTAACGCCCTCAGTTGCTCCGCCCCCCTCTTCCTTTTCTCTTTTTTTTTTTCTTCTTCCCATGCGATCATCCATATATATGTAATTGATCCACACTCACATATACATATCTACGCACCTGGCATATATATACCCATGTTTATACTGCTTACTTACACCCAATTATATATATAAACACATGCATAATTGTGACTATATATATATATGCATACAATATTTGGTAACTTCATTTTATTTATAAATATTGTCATGCTATTTTTCTTATTATTAACTTTATTTTTCTTTTTATCTTAACTTATTTTATTTTGCTTTATTTTATTTTCCTTCTTATTTGGGTAACCGTTCATGATTTGCTTTATCCGTACTTCCAAAATTTAAATTTTAAACCGATCATTTTATTTAACATAAATCAAGAAGTCCAACGGCTAAGGTTACATGACTTATTCGATTACATATGAGTCAGGGTATTACACATATATCGAGCTGAAAGCTGTACAACAATAATCAAGAGTTCGATCCAGAATTCGAACACTGTGATGTCCCTCATACTCCTCCCTCGGGCCTCAAAGAAAACTAATGATGTTAGCAATACTTGGTTCAATAATTCAAACCTGCTGAGAATAGTTCCGGTTGGCAAAACTAATTTCATTAAAGATAAGCCAAGACTTAAAATATTTCCTTCGTTTCCACAAATCTGTTTCACCGTTTAATTCATTAACTGCAACAACTTCAGGGCGCAGACATCATCTCTTCAACTTGACTCAATTTGCAAAGCACAAAAAATACCCTCGCTCTTTGATTTAAACCTCACGGCACCACTAGCTGCTCCTTGGCTTTTGAACGGTTGACCCTCACCACAAAATCCTCCAACTCCACCATATTGTCTTCCCACTTGGGCTGCTGCTTGGACAATAAATCAACCCCAAGCCTCAATGGCTCTGCTTCTACAGCCTGCTGCTATTGAGGCCTGCTGCACCGATAAAATCCCAACTGTATCAACACGCCCAACTCCATGAAGCGCCAACCCGAGTTTAGTCGCCATATCTTTGAACCCTTATCAGTACCTTGGTCAGCAAAACGCCCATCACAGGGCTTCTAGCCCCTTTAATCCCTCTGTCGAACTTCCCTAGGTCTGCTACCCGCAACTACCGTATTTGGTCTTGCGGCAGCAGCTCCGATTGCTCTACCAATTTTTCTCCACTCTCTTCCAATTTTCCCTTTCTTCCTACAATATCTCACATATTTATATACATTAAAATATACATATACACATATGTTTATATACCTAAACACCTTCTGTAACAGCGTTGCTGCTTCTACTGTACATCCGTCCCTCCTTGCTATCTTTTTTTACTTTCTTTTCTCAAGTTTTCTCTCTTTTCTCCTCCTGCTATAACGCTGCTCTTGCACTGCCATACACACAATATATAAATATATATATATATATTTCTAAAGATCCCTGCTGCACCGCCCCTCTCTACTTCCACTTGTTTTCTGATTCCTCATTTGCACAACCGCCACACACCACACGTATATACATACATATATATATATATATATATATTTTTTTTTTTTCTCCTTCTGTACGCAAACCGCACTGCCACAAGCACTTACACATATATATAAATATATATATATATATATATATTTGCTTGCTACACAATACACAACCACACACGTATGCACCTCCTATTGCACTCATATATATATATATATATGATGCAGCTAATTTGGGCTCGTCATGGAATAATCCGTCACTGTGAACCTGAAAAGAGATGATTAGTAAAAAGCCACCGGGAAAGGTTCCGGTGGTAACCTCTCCGATGGTTAAATTAGTATTCTTTCTTTGTGATCAAAAGTTTTGCTCTTTAATCACTCAATATTTCAAATGCGGATATTAGAGATTCGAGTGATGGAGAGGTCAACGTGTCCACTAGAGAGGAGGGAGCAAGTGCCATAACAAAAGGGATGTTAAAATCAATTATGAAAAAATTTAACTTCCCAAAAAATATAACTTGTAGGGTCCCAAAACCTACTGACCGTCCCTCCGATGTTAAAAGGGGGGAAATCTGTGCCTATCTTGAGTGGTTCGAGATGGGTATCCGTTTTCCTTTCCATCCTCTTTTCATAGAGTTTTTTACTTGGTATAATATCTGCCCTGCCGAGCTTAATGTAAACAGCTGGAGGCAGCTTTTAGCTTTTATAGTCTTAGGTCACTTGAATAAGGTTCATATTGATCTGGATCTTATCCGGAGTCAGATGGAACTAAAACATTTGACTGCTGAGGGCCTCTATTATGCTTGCTTCGATCAGAGGTTTAGACCTCTGAATTCAATACCATCCTCCAACAAAACGTGGAAAAAATGGTATTTCTTTGTTGGAGGAGGTTGGTAGCGAGAAGATTATGAAGGTCAAATGAGCCTTTTTCCTCGGCAGTCCGGCCCCAAGGGTGAGTTGTTAGAGGATTCATAGTTCGTGAGTTCAGTATTTTTGGATACATCCAAAGGAACTAACGGTTTATAGAATATGTTGTTTTGCAGATAGTAGGAAGTGGAAGAAAGCAGAGTTTACTCCTGAGATCAAGGAGCGATACCGACGTCTGCTTCAACCAGCTATTCGTCCGCATTATCTGATTTTATCCCCAAAGAACTTGATGGATGCTGGGCTGACGAAGGAGGAGGCTGCTGCTATAAAGAAGAGCCTTTTGTCGGCTTGTGGCCCTCCGTCCAAGAAGACGAAGGCTGGGGATCCACCATGGCCCCAGCAACTCAGCGGGAAAAAAAGAAAAGAAGGTTGATATCCCGAGCCAAGCGGGAGGCTTCTCATCCTTCTACCTCAACTCCCGAGGAGATCCCTCAACCCGGGGAGGGGACTGATGCCGACGTTAGGCCAATGACGGAACCCTCAAGGACGGAAGAGGTCCCAACAGCCACTACCGAAATACCTCAACCTACCGAGATGGGTGAAGCAAGGAACAAGACCCCTGCACGACAATCGGAAAGGCCAGAAAGCGCCAACGCGACCCATCTTCACCCCTCTGAAGCCTCTTCGGGTACTGAGGCGATAAAGTTGGCTTTAAAGGCGGCCCTCCCACCTGGGTTGCCAGACCAAAGTACACGACGCACTTTGGGTGATCTGATGCTGGGTTACACCAGGGTAAAATAATTTTTTTTTTTTTTTTTTTTTAAACTGTATTTCGTGCAACTTACTTCTAATCTTTATTTCTTCATGTTGGTAGGGTTTGCGAGCAGTGGGCATGTTAATGGATCGTGACGAGCAACTGCAGCAACTTGATGGCCTTAAAGAAGAACTCAAAGTAGCTCGATCCGAGCTAACGACAACTCAGTCGGAGCTGAAGGCCACAAAAAACGTACTTTCAACGGCTCAGCTGGACCTAAAAACTGCCCAACGGTCTTTGAAGTCTGCAAAATCTGAACTGGAGACCTCCCGAGCCAAACTGAAATCTTTCGAAGTGGAGTGTACCGAACTCAAAAAAGAGCTTAAGTTAGCGAGGAATGCCACAGAATCCCTTATCACTCAAAGGACCAAGTTGACTGAGAATGTTGCAGAGCTAAAAGAGAAACTTCAAGTGGTTGAGACGTCGGGATTGAAAAAGATTGAAGAGGCTAAGGTGGCCACGAAGGAGGCCACCAAAGCAAGCATGATGGGGCTTTTGACGTCCATGGGCAAAGAGTTATCAGATGCCGGCTATCAATCATGTATTAAGTGAATTCAAGTTTTATATCCAGATTTGGATATTTCGAAGTTGGATGAAATGGAGGTGGCTGAGTCTCAACCAACCTCTCCCAAAGTTCCAGCCCAAGATGAAGTGCTAGAGGGCGTAGTACCTTTGTCGGCTATGCCCTAAGAAAATTTTTTATTATATTTTATTATTTTTTGTACTTGGTCATTTTATGAAATGAAAAACAACAGTTCTCTGTTTTGATTTTCATTTTGTTTTAATCAAGCTCTGAACGCCTTTGATACTTAATACCGAAGTAGTTCGTATTTATAAGCAGATAACAATAAATTGGTTTTATTTGGACATAAATCAAAGAATATGGATCAAGATATAATAAGTGTATTTCCATTTATCACAAGTACCTGAATCTAACCTGGTTTTTATCTGAAGTGAACCAAGTCGGTAAGAGCCCTATGTTCTTATGAGATCAGGTCGGTAGATCAATATCTTCACCTGTGGCCTTACCCATAGCACGTATGCTAAATAGAGGCTTTGCTTGGAGCCATACCTATAGCACGTATGCTAGTAGGGGCCTTTGTTGAGTTAGAGATTAAATCTGTAGATCATTCTCTTTTCTTGGAGCCATACCTACAGCACTTACGCTTGTAGGGGCCTTTTGTTCAGTTCTGAGGTCAGGTCGGTAGACCAGTATCCTCATTTGGAGCCATACCTACAGCACTTATGCTTGTAGGGGCCTTGATGAAATTTGAGATCAGGTCTGTAGACCAGTCTCTTTTCTTGGAGCCATACCTACAGCACTTAGGCTTGTAGGGGCCTTGATGATTTTGAGATCAGGTCTGTAGACCAGTCTCTTTTCTTGGAGCCATACCTACAGCGCTTAGGCTTGTAGGGGCCTTGGTGATTTCAAGATCAGGTCGGTAGACCTGTATCTTTTCTTGGAGCCATACCTACAGCGCTTAGGCTAGTAGGGGCCTTTGTTGCAGAACAAGTTGGTAGATCTTCCGTGTCGAGAAGATATATCACCTGAAAGGTAGAAATAATTTTATTGATAATACTGTCTTAGGTGCTCGATGTTCCATGGTCTGGGAATCAGTTTTCCCTCCATATCTTCCAACCAGTAGGTTGTTGGCCTGTTAATCTTTACAATTCGGTAAGGTCCTTCCCAGTTTGGGGACAACTTTCCCATCGTAGGTTCCTTGGTATTAGGGAAGATTCTTCGCAGAACCAGATCACCTAAGTCAAAGTTTTTACCTTTGACCTTTTTATTAAAGCTTTTGGCCATCCTTCGTTGACATTCTTCCATTTGAATTGAAGCCTGTTCTCTTTTTCCTTCCAGTAAGTCGAGGTTCTCGATTAACTGAAGCGGATTTGCTTCCTGATTGAAGGCTTCTGTTCTCCATGTGGGCATACCGATTTCTACGGGAATGACCGCCTCGGAACCATATGTGAGTGAGAATGGTGTTTCTTGGGTAGCACTGCTCCTCGTTGTTCGGTAAGCCCAGAGTACTCCAGGAAGTTCTTCTGTCCATTTTCCTTTTGCTCGTTCCAGCCTCTTTTTGATACCACTTAATATAGTCCGGTTAGTCACCTCGGCCTGTCCGTTTGCCTGTGGATGTCCTGGCGAGGAAAAATGATGGCTGATATGGAGATCGTCACAGAATTTTCTAAATACTTTTCCTGTAAACTGGGTGCCATTGTCTGATATGATAGTTCGTGGCACTCCAAACCTGCAAACGATATTTCTCCATGTGAAATTTTTTACATCCACCTCGGTAATGTGAGTCAGTGGTTCTGCTTCCGCCCATTTGGAGAAGTAATCAATAGCGATCAACAAATACTTCCTATTTTGAGGAGCTTTGGGCAAAGGTCCAACAATATCCATCCCCCATTGGGCAAAAGGCCAGGGACTGACAATGGGTACAAGCTCTTGTTGTGGTAGATGTTGATAGGAAGCAAAACGCTGACATTTGTCACATCTCTTTACATACTCCCTGGCTTGAATCAGCATACCGGGCCAGTAATAACCATGGGTCAACG
This sequence comes from Nyssa sinensis, assembly GCA_008638375.1. Lineage (NCBI taxonomy): Eukaryota > Viridiplantae > Streptophyta > Magnoliopsida > Cornales > Nyssaceae > Nyssa > Nyssa sinensis. The sequence continues at coordinate 15,253,514 of CM018033.1, read as the reverse complement.
CCCTATGGGAGATGGTCCTGCCACCATTATGATTGCCGCATATCCCTTCATGAATCTCGGCTAGTACATACCCCGATTCTTCTGGAGATAGGCACCTCAGTAAAGGTTGGGTGTAGGACCTACGGTAGAGTTGCTCATTTAAAATCAGATACCGAGCTGCTCTGATCCGTAGTTTACGTGCTTGATTCCTATCTTCCGGGAGTTTTCCTTCTTTCAGGTATCTGAAGATAGGAGCTCTCCAGTCGTGACATTGTTCTAAGATGTGAATTTTTTGAACTTTGTCAATACTGGGGTGATCTTGGGAGGAGATAATTAATTCTGAATCCCCTTTGGTACCGAGGTGAGAAGCCATATTTGCTAATGCATCTGCCCTTGTGTTCTGTCTTCTCTCTATTTTATGAATACGGAAAGTGGCAAATGATTTTTGTAGAAAACTTACCATTTCGGCATATTTGATCATTCTGTCATCTTTCACAGCAAATTCACCCAGAACTTGGCCCACCACTAATTGAGAATCAGAGAAGGCTTCGAGGTTGTGAGCTTCATGTTCTCGCGCTAGTTGCATGCCAAGGATTAATGCCTCATATTCAGCCTCATTGTTTGAAGCCCTAAACCCCAAAGTAACTGCTTTCTCTATAGAAATACCATCGGGAGATCGGAGGATAAGACCAACTCCGGACCCTTTATCAGTGGAAGAGCCATCCACATATAAATGCCACGTGGCCATGGTTGGGTTAGCGTCTAACTTCTGTTTTAGTGCCGGGGTGAATTCGGCAATAAAATCTGCCAAAGCCTGTGCTTTAATGGCAGTCCGAGGTGTATAGGTGATATCGAATTCTCCCAGCTCTATTAACCATTTCACGAGACGACCTGAAATTTCAGGTTTATGTAGTACGGCTTTTAAGGGGTATGAAGTTGGGACTATAATTGAATGAGACTGAAAATAAGGCCTGAGTTTTCTGGCCGATATGACGAGTGCGAAGGCTAGCTTTTCTATCTCGGGATACCTTTTTTCTGATCCAAGAAGTGCTTTACTCACGTAGAATATGGGTTTTTGAATCCCTTGGTCTTCTCGGAGTAATGCAGAGCTTACGGCATTTTCAGATACCGCGAGGTATAAAAGCAGCTTCTCTCCTTTTATTGGTGTAGATAACAGTTCTGGAGATGCCATATATTTTTTAAGCTCCACAAAAGCTTTGTCGCATTCAGAGGTCCATTCTAAGGTCTTATTTCCCCGTAGAGCTTTGAAGAAGGGAAGACAGCGATCTGTAGACCTTGATATGAAGCGATTCAGGGCCGCAATCCGGCCATTCAAAGTCTGTATCTCCTTCCTAGACCTCGGAGGCTCGAGCTCTGCCAAAGCTTTAATTTGGGATGGATCGGCTTCAATGCCTCGTTGTGAGACAAGAAAACCCAGAAACTTGCCACGGTTCACCCCAAAGATACATTTAGATGGATTCAACTTCATCTTATGTTTGTTCAGGATGTCGAAGGTCTTTTTTAAATGTTCAACGTGATCCTTCTTCTGCTGACTCTTGACCAGCATGTCATCGATATACACCTCCATCGTATCACCGATCAGAGATGCAAACATTTTGTTGACCAAACGTTGATAGGTGGCTCCAGCGTTTTTAAGACCGAAAGGCATCACTTTGTAGCAATACAAGCCTCGTTCAGAGATGAAAGAGGTCTTTTCTTGATCGGGAGGATACATCTGAATCTGGTTGTATCCTGAGTATGCATCCATGAAGCTCATCAACTCGTAACCAGCAGTTGCGTCAACGAGTTGATCAATTCTTGGAATGGGGAAACTATCCTTCGGGCAAGCTTTGTTAAGGTCGGTATAATCAACGCATACTCGCCATTTCCCATTTTTCTTTTTAACCAGGACTGTGTTAGCAAGCCATTCTGGGTAAAATACCTCCCTGATTAGCTGTGCATCTAGTAACCGCTGGACTTCATCATTAATGATCTTATGTCTCTCGGGAGCAAATGTTCGTCTCTTTTGCCGTACAGGGTGGTACTCAGGATTCGTTGTTAGTTTATGGCAAATACATGAGGGGTCGATACCTTCCATGTCCTTAGTTTCCCATGCAAAGGTTGATAACTGAGTTTTCAGAAACTCAATTATCACTTCTTGTTCTGGTGGAGATAAGTCAGCGCCCACCTGTAAATAACGTCCTTCTTCCTCATGCCCTACCGAGATCTTCAGTGGATCTTGGACCGGAACAGTCATGCTATCTATGCCACGAGGACTTAAAGGCGCATCAATCTCGGTGGGACAATGCGTATCTTCACCTCGGTCAGACAGGTCGAGAATCATTTGCCTCCGAGATGTCTGTAATTGCTATTGCTGTTTGTCACCTTTGAGTGCAACAACATGGCATTCCCGAGATGATGATTGGGAACCTCGAATAGTGCAGATTTGATCGTTCTGTACATATTTGAGACACTGGTGAAGGGTAGACGTGACAGCTCCTATTTGATGTAACCATGGTCTTCCCATGATCACGTTGTAGGGAGATCGGCAATCCACAATCACATATTCAGATAAGACTGTTTTTTGTTCGTCGCCAACCCCAATAGTTGTTGGGAAGTCAATACCGCCCATAGGAGAACTTAAATGTCTATCGAAACCAGCCATTACTGCCGAGGTGTCTTTGAGGTCAGACACGTTCAACTTCATCTTTTGGAAAGGCTCAAAAAATAAGATATTAGTGGAACTGCCGGTGTCCACTAATACTCTAGAGATGTCGAAGTTGGCGATACGAAGAGTAATGACCAACGCATCGGTATGTGGGTGATGTATGCCAACTAGATCCAGTTCGGAGAATTGGATTTGTGGTAAGGGTTTCAGCTTTTTCTCCAGAGTCATGATTTGAACCGGAATGGGTGCCATTTTTGCTTCTCGCGCATAACGCTTCCTCGCCCGATTTGAAGTGCCAGAGAGAGAATTAGTGGCATGGAGAACGAGGATAACATGAGCATTGGCTTGTGATGGCTGATTCGTCCCAAGAGTGGACCCCTGATCTTGTCTTGGTGGCTGAGACTTAGGCTCCTGCCGAGGTTGTTGGGGTTTCTGAATCTGATTATTTGGTCCAGATTCCCGTTGAACAAATTCTTTCAATCGTCCCCTTCGAATTAGCTACTCGATCTCCTGTTGAAGATGTCGGCATGTTTCCGTAGTATGTCCGTGATCTCGGTGAAATTCACAATACTTACTACGATCACGGTGGTCCGGATCAGCATATAATGGATCTGGACGCTTAAAATTTTCATGTGTCTTGACCTGACTATAGATTTCGGATATGGAAGCAGTCAAGGGAGGCAATGGCACATTCAGAGGTGCGTATGATCTGAAACGTCCCGAGGTTGTCTGATTTTGACCTCGGGATGTTTTCGTCTCAGGACTTCTCTGCCGCTTGCTGGTATTGCCAGCATTCTGCGTTTGTGATTTTCCCTCATGTTGTACTTGTTCTTTGGCAAGACGAAGGGATGTTCTGGTGTCTTCCAAGTTTATGTGTTTTCTCGCCCTCTCCATTAATGATGCCATATCGGTAGGAGGATTTTTTGTCAGGGAATCATGAAAACGTCCTGGCCAGAGTCCAGCATGTAAAGCGGCCACCAAGAAGGCTGCGCCACAATCAGTGATCTCGGTCAGTTCGGCATTAAAGCGAGCGATATAATCCCTGAGGGATTCTCCCTTTCGTTGTTTTATGGACAAGAGAAATTCTGGTCCCTTTCTGAGCCGCCTGCTGGTTAGAAAGCGATCAAGGAAACGCCTGCTGAGCTCGTAGAAGCTGGGGACTGAATTTGGGGGGGAGATTATGGAACCATCGAAGGGCTGCCCCTTTGAGACTCGTCACAAAGGTGCGACATAGAAATGCGTCAGTGGCGCCATGAATGGCCATGGTATGCTGGTAATTTGAAAGATGATCGCCAGGATCATCCAATCCTTCATACAGGGTGAATTTTGGGACAATGAACTTACGAGGACGCTCCTCGGCCAATATAGCTGGGGTAAACGGAGTCGTAAATCTTCCGAGAAGCTTTGCTATTTCGTCCTGTTGAGGAGGTGGAAGTCCTTCTCGAGCAGGAACTGCTTGTCCAATGGAGTCTGCCACTTCTTCTGATCGTAGCGGTACTCTGGATGGGGCAGAGTGCTGAAATCCTGGTATACCACCCTCAAGCCCAGTAGGTTGAGGATTGTTCGGGCTGGGGATTGCATGCTCGGGCTGTCTTTGATTGGACGCAGGTGCCGGTTGAAATGGTGGTCCGGATTGCACCAAGTTAGCACCAGAATTCGCAGGGCTAACAACATGGCCCCTGCTATAATTAACGTTGTTAGGTTGCATGTTGGGTACACCCTCTGGAACGTCATATCGAACTGGAGTTACACCCTGGGGAGAGAAGGGACGAGCGCTAGGGCCACCCTCCTCATATTGCCTCCGTTGCGGAGGATACACTAATGGATATCCGCTTTCAAGCACTCCAGAGTGAGGGAGAACCGATGGATTTTGTGTCAAAGAAGCCAAGACTTGAGATATGGCAAAGAGCTGAGCCTGCGTTTGATCAGCTTGTTTCTGCATCTGAACTCAAATTTGATCCAGCTGTTGCTGCACAGGATCAGAAGTTGCAACTTCTTCATCCTGAGCGAGCGGTTGAGCGGATAGTGGTGCAGAGCGACGGTTGGAAGCCATGACTACCAAACACTTTAAATGAAGAAAAGAAGATAGAGAAGAACGCTAAACGCTTCCCACAGACGGCGCCAAGCTGATGCAGCTAATTTGGGCTCGTCATGGAATAATCCGTCACTGTGAACCTGAAAAGAGATGATTAGTAAAAAGCCACCGGGAAAGGTTCCGGTGGTAACCTCTCCGATGGTTAAATTAGTATTCTTTCTTTGTGATCAAAAGTTTTGCTCTTTAATCACTCAATATTTCAAATGCGGATCACCATTTCATACCTTCTTCATGGAAGTTATAGCATGGAGAGGCGGTGGGTTTTTCTGACAAGCGGTGGATGTCCTGTCCACCTTAGCATTTAAAGTTGTATGACTCCCTTTACACGTGTACCTGTAGAATTGATTGTCAAACCTGTACCTATTTTTGGCAGGGTTAGGGCTCACCGCCTGTCAGGCTGTATCACTGTAATGATGAGACTTTCGTCATTCTTTTTCGTCTTTTATTTAGCCCATCGTTCCGAGATCGGTATACCGATGTACACCTCGGTATATGCTTTTCAATCTAAGTTCTTAATCAAATTATCTTTACTGCACATGTTCAAGTTTCATTAATCAGACGTTTGGTGACGTATCAATATATATATATATATCATCCTTCACTGTCGGCAGCCTTGCTGCTTCTCTCCCAGCCATATAATACACACTTATATATAATATATACTGCTCACCGCTTGCTGCACCGCCCCTAATTCTTTTTCCTTTCTCATACTACATGCCACTTTCTGATCCAATCTCTCTTTTCGGCTGCTTTAGTTGCAACTTGAGCCCCTTTTTTTGACTTTTTAATTCCTTCCTTTTATTTTGTTTTCTTTTTCTTTTCTTTCTTGTTGCTTGTCTCACTTGAGACATCATATAATATGTACACATTATATAAATATTTCATACACTACACACAAGCAGTACACGCCACACACACCATACACCTTCTACTTTTTCTTTTCTTTGTTTCTACTTTTTACTTGTATGCTTATATATATATATTGATACACCAAAAAGATACTCCCAGTCAGGACTTGCCACGTGTCCAGTTTAGCCTTTGTGACATTGTTTCAAATAAATATAAAAAGGTTATCACACCCCACTATATTCAAAACAATAACTAAGGTTGTTTACTGAGGCTACCGAGGTCACTAAAATATCTTGAGATACCGATGTCATAATAGGACAACCATTTATAACTCTTATTATGACGTATATTGTCATGATGAGTGCTGTACCACCTGACAAGCGGTGGGATTTGATTATGACCAAAAAGACGAAATAAAATCTTAGCTTTACATCACTGTCAAATCAACACTGAACAGTGATATAAAAATATCAGCTAATCCACCGCTTAGCAAAAACCACTTAACCTATAAATACCCTAGTAGAGGAGTGTGTAAGGGATCCAAGTTTAAAAAATAAGCAAGAAGAAGATATCATTTGATCAGGCAATTTATTTTTACTTGATCTCATTGAACCATCGGAGCGGCTACCCACCGGAGCCATTCCCGGTGGCTTTCATCTTATTTCTTTGCAGGTTCATTAGCAGCGATGGTTGTATCCTTGACGAGCCAAAAATAGCTGCATCAGCTTGGCGCCGTCTGTGGGAACGTTTAACGTTCTTCTCTATCTTCTTTTCTTCATTTAAAGTGTTTGGTAGTCATGGCTTCCAACCGTCGCTCTGCACCACTATCCACTCAACCGCTCGCTCAGGATGAAGAAGTTGCAACTTCTGATCCTGTGCAGCAACAGCTGGATCAAATTCGAGCTCAGATGCAGAAACAAGCCGATCAAACGCAGGCTCAGCTCTTTGCCATATCTCAAGTCTTGGCTTCTTTGACACAAAATCCATCGGTTCTCCCTCACTCTGGAGTGCCTGAAAGCGGATATCCATTAGTGTATCCTCCGCAACGGAGGCAATATGAGGAGGGTGGTCCTAGCACTAGCCCCTTTTCTCCCCAGGGTGTGACCCCAGTTCGATATGACGTTCCAGGGGGTGTACCCAACATACAACCTAACAACGTTCTTTATAGCAGGGACCATGTTGTTAGCCCTGCGAATTCTGGTGCTAATTTGGTGCAATCCGGACCACCATTTCAACCGGCACCTGCGTCCAATCAAAGACAGCCCGAGCATGCAATCCCCAGTCAGAACAATCCTCAACCTACTGGGCTTGAGGGTGGTATACCAGGATTTCAGCACTCTGCCCCATCCAGAGTACCACTACGATCAGATGAAGTGGCAGACTCCATTGGACAAGCGGTTCCTGCTCGAGAAGGACTTCCACCTCCTCAACAGGACGAAATAGCAAAGCTTCTCGGAAGATTTACGACTCCATTTACCCCAGCTATATTGGCCGAGGAGCGTCCTCGTAAGTTCATTGTCCCAAAATTCACCCCGTATGAAGGATTGGATGATCCTGGTGATCATCTTTCGAATTACCAGCATACCATGGCCCTTCATGGCGCCACTGACGCGTTTCTATGCCGCACCTTTGTGACAAGTCTCAAAGGGGCAGCCCTTCGATGGTTCCATAATCTCCCCCCAAATTCAGTCCCCAATTTTTACGAGCTCAGCAGGCGCTTCCTTGATCGCTTTCTAACCAGCAGACGGCTCAGAAAGGGACCGAAATTTCTCTTGTCTATAAAACAACGAAAGGGAGAATCCCTCAGGGATTATATCGCTCGCTTTAATGCCGAGCTGACCGAGATCACTGATTGTGGTGCAGCCTTCTTAGTGGCCGCCTTACATGCTGGACTCTGGCCAGGACGTTTTCATGATTTCCTGACAAAAAATCCTCCAGTCGATATGGCGTCATTAATGGAGAGGGCAAGAAAACACATCAACTTGGAAGACACCAGAACATCCCTTCGCCTTGCCAAAGAACAGATACAAAATGAGGGGAAGTCACAAACGCAAAATACTGGCAATACAAGCAAACGGCAGAGAAGTCCTGAGACGAAAACATCCCGAGGTCAAAATCAGACAACATCGGGACGTTTCAGATCGTATGCACCTCTGAATGTGCCATTGCCTCCCTTGACTGCTTCCATATCCGAAATCTATAGTCAGGTCAAGACACATGAAAATTTTAAGCGTCCAGATCTATTATATGCTGATCCGGACCACCGTGATCGTAGTAAGTATTGTGAATTTCACCGAGATCACGGACATACTACGGAAACATGCCGACATCTTCAATAGGAGATCGAGCAGCTAATTCGAAGGGGACGATTGAAAGAATTTGTTCAACGGGAATCTGGACCAAATAATCAGATTCAGAAACCCCAACAACCTCGGCAGGAGCCTAAGTCTCAGCCACCAAGACAAGATCAGGGGTCCACTCTTGGGACGAATCAGCCATCACAAGCCAATGCTCATGTTATCCTCGTTCTCCATGCCACTAATTCTCTCTCTGGCACTTCAAATCGGGCGAGGAAGCGTTATGCGCGAGAAGCAAAAATGGCACCCATTCCGGTTCAAATCATGACTCTGGAGAAAAAGCTGAAACCCTTACCACAAATCCAATTCTCCGAACTGGATCTAGTTGGCATACATCACCCACATACCGATGCGTTGGTCATTACTCTTCGTGTCGCCAACTTTGACATCTCTAGAGTATTGGTGGACACTGGCAGTTCCACTAATATCTTATTTTTTGAGCCTTTCCAAAAGATGAAGTTGAACGTGTCTGACCTCAAAGACACCTCGGCAGTAATGGCTGGTTTCGATGGACATTTAAGTTCTCCTATGGGCGGTATTGACTTCCCAACAACTATTGGGGTCGGCGACGAACAAAAAAGAGTCTTATCTGAATATGTGATTGTGGATTGCCGATCTCCCTACAACGTGATCATGGGAAGACCATGGTTACATCAAATAGGAGCTGTCACGTCTACCCTTCACCAGTGTCTCAAATATGTACAGAACGATCAAATCTGCACTATTCGAGGTTCCCAATCATCATCTCGGGAATGCCATGTTGTTGCACTCAAAGGTGACAAACAGCAATAGCAATTACAGACATCTCGGAGGCAAATGATTCTCGACCTGTCTGACCGAGGTGAAGATACGCATTGTCCCACCGAGATTGATGCGCCTTTAAGTCCGCGTGGCGTAGATAGCATGGCTGCTCCGGTCCAAGATCCACTGAAGATCTCGGTAGGGCATGAGGAAGAAGGACGTTATTTACAGGTGGGCGCTGACTTATCTCCACCAGAACAAGAAGTGATAATTGAGTTTCTGAAAACTCAGTTATCAACCTTTGCATGGGAAACTAAGGACATGGAAGGTATCGACCCCTCATGTATTTGCCATAAACTAACAACAAATCCTGAGTACCACCCTGTACGGCAAAAGAGACGAACATTTGCTCCCGAGAGACATAAGATCATTAATGATGAAGTCCAGCGGTTACTAGATGCACAGCTAATCAGGGAGGTATTTTACCCAGAATGGCTTGCTAACACAGTCCTGGTTAAAAAGAAAAATGGGAAATGGCGAGTATGCGTTGATTATACCGACCTTAACAAAGCTTGCCCGAAGGATAGTTTCCCCATTCCAAGAATTGATCAACTCGTTGACGCAACTGCTGGTTACGAGTTGATGAGCTTCATGGATGCATACTCAGGATACAACCAGATTCAGATGTATCCTCCCGATCAAGAAAAGACCTCTTTCATCTCTGAACGAGGCTTGTATTGCTACAAAGTGATGCCTTTCGGTCTTAAAAACGCTGGAGCCACCTATCAACGTTTGGTCAACAAAATGTTTGCATCTCTGATCGGTGATACGATGGAGGTGTATATCGATGACATGCTGGTCAAGAGTCAGCAGAAGAAGGATCACGTTGAACATTTAAAAAAGACCTTCGACATCCTGAACAAACATAAGATGAAGTTGAATCCATCTAAATGTATCTTTGGGGTGAGCCGTGGGAAGTTTCTGGGTTTTCTTGTCTCACAACGAGGCATTGAAGCCGATCCATCCCAAATTAAAGCTTTGGCAGAACTCGAGCCTCCGAGGTCTAGGAAGGAGATACAGACTTTGAATGGCCGGATTGCGGCCCTGAATCGCTTCATATCAAGGTCTACAGACCGCTGTCTTCCCTTCTTCAAAGCTCTACGGGGAAATAAGACCTTGGAATGGACCTCTGAATGCGACAAAGCTTTTGTGGAGCTTAAAAAATATATGGCATCTCCAGAACTGTTATCTACACCAATAAAAGGAGAGAAGCTCCTTTTATACCTCGCGGTATCTGAAAATGCCGTAAGCTCTGCATTACTCCGAGAAGACCAAGGGATTCAAAAACCCATATTCTACGTGAGTAAAGCACTTCTTGGATCAGAAAAAAGGTATCCCGAGATAGAAAAGCTAGCCTTCGCACTCGTCATATCGGCCAGAAAACTCAGGCCTTATTTTCAGTCTCATTCAATTATAGTCCCAACTTTATACCCCTTAAAAGCCGTACTACATAAACCTGAAATTTCAGGTCGTCTCGTGAAATGGTCAATAGAGCTGGGAGAATTCGATATCACCTATACACCTCGGACTGCCATTAAAGCACAGGCTTTGGCAGATTTTATTGCCGAATTCACCCCGGCACTAAAACAGAAGTTAGACGCTAACCCAACCATGGCCACGTGGCATTTATATGTGGATGGCTCTTCCACTGATAAAGGGTCCGGAGTTGGTCTTATCCTCCGATCTCCCGATGGTATTTCTACAGAGAAAGCAGTTACTTTGGGGTTTAGGGCTTCAAACAATGAGGCTGAATATGAGGCATTAATCCTTGGCATGCAACTAGCCCGAGAACATGAAGCTCACAACCTCGAAGCCTTCTCTGATTCTCAATTAGTGGTGGGCCAAGTTCTGGGTGAATTTGCTGTGAAAGATGACAGAATGATCAAATATGCCGAAATGGTAAGTTTTCTACAAAAATCATTTGCCACTTTCCGTATTCATAAAATAGAGAGAAGACAGAACACAAGGGCAGATGTATTAGCAAATATGGCTTCTCACCTCGATACCAAAGGGGATTCAGAATTAATTATCTCCTCCCAAGATCACCCCAGTATTGACAAAGTTCAAAAAATTCACATCTTAGAACAATGTCACGACTGGAGAGCTCCTATCTTCAGATACCTGAAAGAAGGAAAACTCCCGGAAGATAGGAATCAAGCACGTAAACTACGGATCAGAGCAGCTCGGTATCTGATTTTAAATGAGCAACTCTACCGTAGGTCCTACACCCAACCTTTACTGAGGTGCCTATCTCCAGAAGAATCGGGGTATGTACTAGCCGAGATTCATGGAGGGATATGCGGCAATCATAATGGTGGCAGGACCATCTCCCATAGAGCGTTGACCCATGGTTATTACTGGCCCGGTATGCTGATTCAAGCCAGGGAGTATGTAAAGAGATGTGACAAATGTCAGCGTTTTGCTTCCTATCAACATCTACCACAACAAGAGCTTGTACCCATTGTCAGTCCCTGGCCTTTTGCCCAATGGGGGATGGATATTGTTGGACCTTTGCCCAAAGCTCCTCAAAATAGGAAGTATTTGTTGATCGCTATTGATTACTTCTCCAAATGGGCGGAAGCAGAACCACTGACTCACATTACCGAAGTGGATGTAAAAAATTTCACATGGAGAAATATCGTTTGCAGGTTTGGAGTGCCACGAACTATCATATCAGACAATGGCACCCAGTTTACAGGAAAAGTATTTAGAAAATTCTGTGACGATCTCCATATCAGCCATCATTTTTCCTCGCCAGGACATCCACAGGCAAACGGACAGGCCGAGGTGACTAACCGGACTATATTAAGTGGTATCAAAAAGAGGCTGGAACGAGCAAAAGGAAAATGGACAGAAGAACTTCCTGGAGTACTCTGGGCTTACCGAACAACGAGGAGCAGTGCTACCCAGGAAACACCATTCTCACTCACATATGGTTCCGAGGCGGTCATTCCCGTAGAAATCGGTATGCCCACATGGAGAACAGAAGCCTTTAATCAGGAAGCAAATCCGCTTCAGTTAATCGAGAACCTCGACTTACTGGAAGGAAAAAGAGAACAGGCTTCAATCCGAATGGAAGAATGTCAACGAAGGATGGCCAAAAGCTTTAATAAAAAGGTCAAAGGTAAAAACTTTGACTTAGGTGATCTGGTTCTGCGAAGAATCTTCCCTAATACCAAGGAACCTACGATGGGAAAGTTGTCCCCAAACTGGGAAGGACCTTACCGAATTGTAAAGATTAACAGGCCAACAACCTACTGGTTGGAAGATATGGAGGGAAAACTGATTCCCAGACCATGGAACATCGAGCACCTAAGACAGTATTATCAATAAAATTATTTCTACCTTTCAGGTGATATATCTTCTCGACACGGAAGATCTACCAACTTGTTCTGCAACAAAGGCCCCTACCAGCCTAAGCGTTGTAGGTATGGCTCCAAGAAAAGATACAGGTCTACCGACCTGATCTTGAAATCACCAAGGCCCCTACAAGCCTAAGCGCTGTAGGTATGGCTCCAAGAAAAGAGACTGGTCTACAGACCTGATCTCAAAACTCATCAAGGCCCCTACAAGCATAAATGCTGTAGGTATGGCTCCAAGAAAAGATGCTGGTCTACAGACCTGATCTCAAAGTCACAAAACTCTTACCTGATCCACTTCAGATGATATCAGGTTAGGTTTAAATTGTTGTTTTTTATGAGGACATGTTTGTTATATCTTGATTCATGATTTGTTTTTTAAGTTATAGCAAAACTACGAATAAAAATATATGTACAAATCCTAAAAATATCCGGCTAAACAGCAAAATTTCATATATATAAATCAAAGAAATACAGAAATATTTTTTACAAGATATTATCTACTTCGGCTTCGACTTCGGAGGGATAGAGGAGATAGGAGGGACCGTTTCAACAAAACCTTCCACATCGGGAGGATTGGGAGAGCTCGGTAGCGACTCAACTTCGACATCGTCCAGACGAGAAATGTCCAAGTTTGGATACAATTTTTGGATTCTCCGCCTACAAAGCATATACCCAGAGTCTACTAGCTCTCTCCCCATAGAATTTACCAAGTCCATCATTCCTTTTTTGGTCTCCTCCTTGGTAACCTCCTTAATCTCCTCAAGTTTTTTGGCCATCGCTGCCTCGGCATCTCGGAGTTTCTTCTTTTGTTCATCCGCCCTACGACAGAATAGGTCACGTTGATCAATCATCGTTCCTAATTTTTGGCCTAAACTGACATTCTCAGTCTGGAACGCCTCGCATTTGGCCTCCAAAGATGATACACTGGCCTGAGCTACTCCAAGTTCAGCCTCAGATATCTTCAACTTGGCTTGGGCATGTTTCAGGTCCGCTTGAGCAACTAGCAGCTCGGACTGGTGTTTCTTAATTTCAGACTGAGCTGTCTTCAGGTCCGTCTGCACTTTCTTGACTTCAGCTTGAGCTGCCTTTAGATCAGCTTTCGCCTTCTTCAACTCATCTTGCGAAGACGACGCCCTCTCAGCTTCAGCAAACTTGTCCATCAGCAGACCCGTTGCTCCAATGCCCTACACACAAAGTCAATATAAAAAAAAAAAAAGAAGAGGGAATTATTACCTTTACATAGCCTACCATCAATTCTCCCAGAATTTGCCTCGCTCCTTTTGTATTAAAACCAGGAGGCAACCCCGTCTTCAAAGCCACCTTTATGGCCTCTGAACCTATGGCGGTATTAGCGGGATTCAGAACCACCGAACTTGCTCCCCCTTGAACTCCAGTTGGGCCTACAGACGTTGCCCTTGGGGGGGCTGGGGCCGCTTTACTTGGTTGCCCTTGCGTCTCGGAAGGAGGTGGAACTTGAGCCTCGGTAGGCTGGGATGACGTTGATTGAGACCTCTTCTCAGTCTCTTGCGCGGCAGCCTCAGCAGCCTCCCGTGCAGCCCTTGAGATTACCCTCCTCTTCTTTTTGGGCCGGTTGCGGTACCTCTGATACCGTCGGTAGTTGAGATTCTTCTGACGATCTCGGTACCTCAGTTTGTTCCGGAATGGAAGAGGTGGAGCCCCCAGCTTTAATTTTGCTGGACGGGACATATCCAGACAAGATGGCCTTCTTTACTTTGGCCCCATCTGCCTTGGTTAAACCTGCCGCCATCAAATTTTTCGGTGATAAGATTTGCAGATGATGTCGGAAAGCCGGCTGGAGAAGTTGCTCGAATCTCTTCTCGATCTCGGGAGTAAAGGCTGACCTTTTCCACTTACTTTTATCTGCAACAAACCCAGAAACATATGCTTATCAGATAAGCAGATACATTAACAAACAAGTATATATCAAATTAAAACAAGACTCACCAATGGGGCCGGTTTGCCGAGGAAAAAGACTCAGGTCGCCTTCATAGTCTTCTCGCTCCCAACCTCCCCCAACAAAAAAATACCATTTCTTCCATGTTTTATTGGAAGATGGTACTCCAGTCAGAGGTCGGTACCTCTGATCAAAAGAGATATAATAAAGCCCCTCAGTAGAAAGGAACTTCATATCCATTTTACTGCGAATAAGATCCAGATCTACTGGAACCTTATTCATATGACTTAAAACTAAAAAAGCTAAAAGCTGCCTCCAACTATTAACATTTAGATCGGCAGGACAAATATTAAAATAACTAAAAAATTCCCTAAAAAGAGGATGAAACGGGAGGTGTACGCCTAATTCGAACCACTCCAAATAAACACAGATCTCCCCCCGCTTAATGTCGGTAGGACGATCTGAAGGCTTAGGGACTCTACAAGAAACGTTCCTCGGAAACTGATATTGTTTCCTTAGGGTGGACAACATCCCCTTTGTCATGTGACTCTCGCCTTCTTCCCTCTGAGATTTTTTAGCCTCCCTATCACTCGATTTTAGGGCAGACTCAAAGGACGAAAACGAAGAGGTCGAGGATGAAGATGGCGGATCGTCTTCAACTCTAGTTTCTGGCTCAATCCTAACTTCTCCCATGATTGAACCAGACATAATGAAAATTCAAGGAAAATTCGAGAAACCAGAAGAAACGAATGATAACGATACAACCAAAACAGAGATTGAAAACGAAGAACGAAACGATAAAAACACAAGCTAGAAAGGAGGAGGTTACCAGTTACCCGTTTTCACTATCAGATCACCGTCGCCAGAAATCGTCCTGAGTTCACCGGAGGTTATGACCGAAACGTATGTTGAGATTGTTTGAGGAAGGACAAATGGTTTTCGAATGAAAGAGAACTCAGGATTTCTACAATGTGTCCTTTCTATGAGTTTTATGACACCGGGAATCGAAAACATTTCAAAAAACTCGATCTCGAGATAAACAAAATAAATGGCCGGCATAATGAATAGTCTCGAGTTTTGAAACGACAGTCGGCGTATTAACAGCGCCGTAAAACAGCTTATGCCTCCTCGAAATATCAACAAATTGTTTCTTACTACGCGTACACGCGCCTTTGTGAAAACAAGAAAAAACCCTAATTTCAGTCCTGCACGCGCGTCTCAGGACTCAAACTTGGGGGGGAGTAACTGATACACCAAAAAGATACTCCCAGTCAGGACTTGCCACGTGTCCAGTTTAGCCTTTGTGACATTGTTTCAAATAAATATAAAAAGGTTATCACACCCCACTATATTCAAAACAATAACTAAGGTTGTTTATTGAGGCTACCGAGGTCACTAAAATATCTTGAGATACCGATGTCATAATAGGACAACCATTTATAACTCTTATTATGACGTATATTGTCATGATGAGTGCTGTACCACCTGACAAGCGGTGGGATTTGATTATGACCAAAAAGACGAAATAAAATCTTAGCTTTACATCACTGTCAAATCAACACTGAACAGTGATATAAAAATATCAGCTAATCCACCGCTTAGCAAAAACCACTTAACCTATAAATACCCTAGTAGAGGAGTGTGTAAGGGATCCAAGTTTAAAAAATAAGCAAGAAGAAGATATCATTTGATCAGGCAATTTATTTTTACTTGATCTCATTGAACCATCGGAGCGGCTACCCACCGGAGCCATTCCCGGTGGCTTTCATCTTATTTCTTTGCAGGTTCATTAGCAGCGATGGTTGTATCCTTGACGAGCCAAAAATAGCTGCATCATATATATATTTATACTAATACATATTTTTATAAAATACCTATATACACATAACTGTACTTGCATATATATTTTATATTTATTTTTATATATGCATATATATATATAATCCCATATATATATATATCCTTGTATTTATTAAAAATACATTGCCACGTATAACGAGGTATATACTGGCCTACGTACACGATTTTCTGTACCGCTCGAGATTTATTGTGCAGTACTACTGGATACTCGGGATTACTTATAATTCACTTCTCGTATTTTTAAACTGTATATTACTAAATTAATGAATCGTATTATCTATCTCGAACAACGTGTCTATTACGATACATAATTTATTATGATGATTCGGGTTTATTTTGATATTATACTTATCGGCTCGGTTGCTTCGTACTTGGTTTTTTCTTAATCTTGTAATTCTATGAGATTATAACTTTTATTGATTACCTTGGTAATCTTATCCGTCACTGTATATTACTCATTAAAATAATTCGGTATATTTTGGGGTCCACGATTCTCGGTCTGGACCGGTCTCGGTTTACTCTTGATATTATGATCATAGCTTGGTTAAAGCTCGGTATTATTATTTGACTCTTTTTAGATAAAATGGAATTATTTTATTTATTCGAAACTCATGTTCGGTTACAACTGGTATTACGCTACTCAACTCGACCTGTCTCGGTTTACGTGTACTCGACCGGTTCTACCTCGGTATAAGTGCCATATCCCGGGTTGGGATATTACATCCTTACCCCCTTAAAAATAAGTTTGTCCCCAAACTTAGCGTTCCTAACTCCGGGGGTTCTCGTGGTTTCTTTAACATTGGAGTACAACTTGAACGGATGTTTACATAAAAATCTTTTACTGAGAATCAAGTTTTACAGTCATATCAAATCAAATTTTATAGTCACATCAGATCATCTTTTCATTATTATTATTTTTTTTTTTTTGACCTCAAGTCAATTGTTTAAGAATGTTTGTGTCCTTGGTCTGTATTTCATGTGTTCTGTATCTACTACTTAGTCAGGTACTCTATTCTTTCTATACATTACATTTTTCTTTAATCGTTATTTAACTAACTCCTTTCTTTAGAGAAGTTCTTGTAGTACGACTAGGAGTTCTTATATACTTTGTCTTTTCTGGGTCTTATATTCACATGATTATATCTTATCTGGGACTTTATCAAAAATGATTTAAGCTTCTAAAATCGATACAGTTCATAATTCCTTACTGTTTACAGATTTTTACCTCATTCTATACTTGTAAGTATTTTTTTAGTATTTCTACAATTTCTCGTATCATTTTATTTCGTGACCCCCTTGAATAATTTACTACACCTCCAATTTTTTACAATCATTTAAATTACCTTAGTCTCTAAAAGTTACTCAGGATCGTTTATCACTTATTTTTACTTAACCTAACAGAGTATCATCATTTATTCATATCAAATCTACTACTCGGATCACTAAGGTTTATCAAACATTTTTTAGCACTTATTCATTTTATATTAGCCTTTTCTCAGAATCATCTGTATTTCAAAATATCAACTTCTAACAGCTTCGGTTATTAAATAAACATCTTCAAACTCTACTCATCTTTTACTTTATCAGGGTCTATCTATAACTTACTCAAGACTTTTTACAATTCTGATACACCATCAATCTATTACTCAATCAATATGGTTTATCAACTCCCCTATACTCACCCCCTTAAGTTCCCTTCAGACTATCTCTTATGTCTTGATTCATTTTTACATCTATTTCTTTTTAGAATGTATAAGTATTCTAGTCAAGTGTCACCTGTCACAAATACTGCCCTTCAAGTTATTACTGCTTTGTCTAGATGTTGTTCTTAATTCTACTACCTTTCTAGGGTTTCACTACTCCATTTAGATATTATTATCAAATCCATTGCTTTCCAAACTGACATAATTTCCAATTCTATGTTACCTTCTATCTTTCAATATGAACTAATTGTTGCCCTTGTTCATTATGGAACGACTGATTCTCACAATATAGGACAATCATCTTACCATAAACATCAAGTCCCTAGTCTAGATATAGTAATTCAATTCTCAACAGTCCTCTCAATATAGAATAAATCATCAAACTGTAACTCAATAGATATCAAGTACATGCTTCCATAAGATAGAATAATCATTCAAGATTATTTATCTCACTATTGCTATAATTCTTTCCAATTTCTTAAGTATAACTACTATCTCTTACTCGTGTCTCGTTTATCTGCCTATATTTGTCATCGAAACCTCTTTTAGTAATTTCAGTGTCATAACTTAAGAATTCTCATAATTTATATTTAAGTACACTACTATTCTTAAGGATCACTATTTACTTGCTCATATTAGTTGTTCAAGAATCGTAAACTTTTAGCAAAATATGTAGTCTCTTTCTAACAACAAGTTAACCTCGAGTATCTTAACTTGCTTTCATCTTCTAGCAGTCACAATCATGTAATTATTTTTAAATCATTAATTTCTTCCTCAGATCAGCTAATAACTGTATACTTATGATATGCATCTCATATACTCTATGTATATTAATTCATTACTAATAATTTTCTGCATGTATAGCATTCATCAATAATGACTCTTCCAATAGTATAGGAATGGTTAACATGTAACCTAAGAGTTTTGTTTCTCTGTTCAACTAGCAGTTCAATTTCTAAATCAATCTAGTAGTGAATGCGGAAAGCAAAATCAATACATAAAGCTAGCATACGGGTATGCCTTAACTAACTAGAAAAATACCTACGACTACTGGTACAGTAGCTTGATCATCTCCCAATTTACTTGTTGTAAAGGATTAACGGTCAAAATTTATATAACAGTTTATCTATCATGTCAGAATCTATCTACTGGTTGACTCTACTTGGACATTTGTAATACTAGTACCTTTGTCACGCCCCGAATTCCCACGAACCCCGGGGAGCAACTGAACGAAACAAAAGAAAGGAAAAGAAGTGACAATTCGGTAAATTTAATTGAAATCTCCATCATCATTCCTCAAGTTTCTCCCAACAATTTAAGTAAATATTCGACATTCAATATAACTCAAAATCGTTCCTCAACATAGCTCAAGTACTCCTCTCAATTAATGCCTAAATACTTTAAATCATATTTAAAAACGGTTCTCAAAATGTTCTCAAAACCTTTCTCAAAGTGCCCTATAACGTTGCCCAAAAAGGGTCTCAAAATACCCTAAGGTATAGTCCAAAATTGGTTAAGAAATCCCACCTAAAGTGGTGCAAATAAATGGCCAAACATGGCCTTGATTCATGACTAAAAAGTGTCCCATAAATTGCCTAACTTGGCTTTTCTCTGATGGCCTAAGATGGCCTAAAATGAACTCAAAAGTTTGGGTCAAACTTATGATTTAATAGCCTTAAAATACCCTTGGAAGATAGGTCATAACATGGCCAAAACAATGGCTGCCCATGGGTTGGACAGTAGGTGGCAGCATGCAAGGCAGCAATGGGCGCGCGCATGGGCAGTAGCAGGTGTGCGGCGTAGGGCGCAGGCCCCGCGGCGTGCAGACACTGAGTGCGCGCTAGGGCTGCGGCGGCTGGGGCTGGTTCCTGCACTGTTCAAGGTACTGTAGTACAGAGAGCAGTTTCTGATTTTTTTCAAGTTACTGTTCATGGCTGCAACCAATTTTTTCCAATTTTTGAATTTTCTTTCAAGTTTTTTTCAAGCCCCTTTTTCACCCATTCTCAGCCCAAATTCCCTAGCTTCTAAGCCCCCATTTTTCGCATTTTTCTCATTCATTTCATGGGTGTTTTACATGCTTAATTTCTCACTTTAATTTACCAAAATTTGAACATAGTTTCCTTTGTTTCTTTAAGTGTTTTCCCACCTAATTTTCACAAGATATATGAACATAAATTCATCAACAATCCACCCTCACTCGGTGGCCACAAATCCATCAAATTAAACATGTACTAACTAGGTCCAACATATCCATACAATACGCCTTAAACCATAGTTATCATACATTCCTTTGCGTTGCAGTTCATACAAGGTAAAATGGCCCAAGGCCTAAAGTTACAATTTGCTCAAGTCCATACATTTCTCAAAAGTAAAGACAACAAATTGGGCTTATGCCCATACATTCCAAAAAGTGCCCCAAGGGCCAAATCTTCCACAAAATCCATTCCCTTCCTTTTTCTTCAACACTCAAGGAAGTCTCAAGTAGCTGATGTCTCATTTGAAATATATATTTCCCACGAATGGGTCAGCTCAACTGTTGGTATGATAACTCACTAATACTAGCAACAAATTTAGGACACGACATGTGCAAGTGTACAATTTCAAGATATAATTTCTCTTCTCGTTGTTTAATGCAATGCAAACACACTATGCATGACTCACACATGCAAACTCTATGCCACACCCGGGTATCATGATACGGTCCTTCCCCGCTGGCATGAGTACCGCCTTGTATGTCTCCTTTTCGGTACATCCCCGATGGAAAAGAGTACCAATGGCCGAATTTTAGGTTTTTCACCATAGGATCTACACCCTCATAATATCCAGCACCGCGTGCTGACCCATACCATGTTTCTAAGGAATCACACTGTGCCAAGATGCCATGATTTCATCATGCAAATTCAATGTGACAAATGATCAAACACATGGTGTGCATTTTCAAGTCATGCCTTTAAACCCCACATGATTCATAACTTTAAATTTTCATACCATGCTTCACATAACATAGGTCATAACCACACACCTTAACATATTTTTGAAGCCACAATGTCACCATTTCACCAACCACAGTGAATTTCACAAAGTCACTAACATCACATAAAAGGCTAATACATTACACAACCAATTCCCTTCCAAGATGTCAAGTAAATATCACATAAATACACATCAAATATAGCAATCAAATACAAAGACAAGATAAGTCATTCTCATGGCAACAAAGCATCAAATAAACCAAAGAATACATAAAGCCCCAAATTACTAACTCTAAGTCCTTCAAAGTAACACCTCTTAGATAACTTCCTACCATGAAATAAACATCAAAATTAGTCAAAAAACATGTAATAAGGTAGGAAAAACTAAATCTATTCCTAGCTTAGCAAGAAACCTTACCTAAAATTAGTTTTTCTTAAACTACGGTGGCTGTGTTTTCTGGACTGCCAAACTGTTTTGTGAGAATATAGTACTCGTGGAGACGAACAACTTCTCAGAAGGAAGTTTGGCCAAAATCCCGCTCGAAAGGTGTGTTTCGACAGCTTGAAAGTTGAAGAATCTAGGGCTTTTCTCTCTCTTTTTCTCTCTCTCTCTCTCTCTCTCTCTCTCTCTCTCTCAAGAACGTGACCTGCTGCATATACAGAATGAATTCTGTATGTGTGTCTAAGTGTCCTATTTATAGTGAGGGACCAAAGGGTTAAGGGCAAATGACTATTTTGCCCTTAATGAGCCCGAAAACCGTTACTCTACAACCTATTCCTAAACACTTCAATTTGAAATTTTGTTTTAGCCAATGTTTATGAAATTATTTTAAATAAAAACTTCCAGAAGGAAACATTTTCGTTTGAGGTCAATTTTTTGGCCGTTTCCACCCGGGTCACCCAAGTGCCCTTTTTGTCCAATTTCAGAAATTGTTTCCGTTTTTGCTGAAATTTGTACAGTGGTTACCTCACAATATTATAAGAATATTTTTATTCTATGACACACTCCAAATATGCTTCTAAACATGTCAAACGGTGAACTGACACATTTAGATGCTTTACCGGCAAAACCGGGCTTTACCGACAAAACCGTGTATGCCAAATGTCCTACCAGCAAAAACAAAAAAATTTTCCTGATTTTTTTCAGATCTCTACAACCTTAGTCTTATCTCCCATGGACCACTGTGTTACCTAGGATGATCTGATACCAAGCTGTCACGACCCGAGACCCACCCTATGCGGATCTCGTGTCGCGTAACTGATCCGACGCTGCTTGTCGAACCAAGGGTCTCAACTTGATATACAATCAGTGCTACTAACATGCAACTACTAAAATGCAGAAGAAATAATTAAAAGCTGCATGTGATACATATAATGTTTACAAAATTCAGAATACAAAATTTCTTAATACAACTGTTCATTCCCAAGACGTGGATAACATGGGAGAGCTATAAGACTGTCTATACTAAATATTACATTGCAACTTCAAAAATGAATGTCCACCTCTACCTATCAGGCCTTATTGTTTATCCTCGATATCTGTGCCTACAAAATGTTGTGTAGTATCTGATGAGCTATGAAAACTTAGTAAGTAGTGCTTTACTCTGTCATGTGTACGAGGGTATAAAAGAATGCTAGTCAGTCAATAAATATATAACTCAATATCAAATGATAGAAGTCAAATGATAAGGAAATGAAACTGCTATGACAACAATATCATACTGCTACAATCATGAGCTATATCAAGTATGGAATGTAAGCATTGTATTGAAAGCTGTAAAATCTCATGATCATTCAATAACAATATAACATGATCAAGCTATGAATATCAACAATAAAGGATAGTGATATCAACTAAAATTGAGATGCAAGGGTGGGGCCCGGCTACCCCTTGAGCTAGTATTCATATCCGCTCGAGCTGTATGAATACTACTCTGTGTACACTGTAACTGTACGTCCAATGCCACACATAGCAACGTACTAAATGTTCCACTTGGAACCTGGACCCAAAGGTCATAAATAGCATCAGATGGAGATGTGGCTGAGCACAAATCCGGCACTAATAATATATCGGGATCATGCTATCTTCCACGAAGAGTATAGTGGAATCATAACTAGTTCTAGGCAATTTGATGTAGCGATAGTTACCTAAACTACGGTTACCAGACTGCTTCGAATAAAACTGCCTGGTCCTTTCGGCCCTAGGTACAAGTGTACAAAAAGGAAACTATGCACAAATGTACAATCATGATCGAGATATATATATATAGCAATCAATAACTGTCTCCCACATGATAGGGCAATGTCAATGTGGCTAAATAAACACTAGTGTGTATATACAGAGTACAATAGGCAATATATATATATATAAAGAAACTATGACATGGCTTGGAATGTAACACATGTAGAGATCGGATATTACTTACATCTTTTACTATATCTGTCTAGAAGGTCAAACCGCCTTCTTCTTGTATCTCGGTATTCCTATGATTCAGGAAACTCAACTCAGTTTATGTATATATATTTAACTCATGCTATTCATCAAATTTTATGTCTCTTTACTATCGATATCTCTTTTACTCAAATAGACTCTACTATTGAATCCGGAATGTCGAGCAAAGTTGGTTTAGGCTTTTGTGGAATTCAATTCGGACTTCTATACTAAAAAGGGCCAAAAGGTCATTTTGCACTTTTGCGGGTCTCGTTATTTTTTGGGACCTCTTTTCACAAATTGGACTTCACGGCTGAGTCCGAAATGCTCGAAATAATTAAAATTCACCATTATTTTATTTTAATCAGAGTCCGTTGGACTATTTTTCGATTTAAGGTCATTTTAGTAATTTTCCTTTTCCAATTAATTAAATTAATATTTCATTAATTTATTCCTCGGGTTAATTCATAATTAACAATAATTTTTGGACATAATTATAATTTCACAAGGTTCTATTTAAATATGAAATAGATAAATCATAAAATTAAATCTAACCTTTGTCTGGCAACTAGCGCTTGGTCATATATCGAGCTGAAAGCTGTACAACAATAATCAAGAGTTCGATCCAGAATTCGAACACCATGATGTCCCTCATAATCCTTTAGGCCTCGAAGAAAACTAATGATGTTAGCAATACTTGGTTTAATAATTTAAACCTGCTGAAAATAGTTCCGGTTGGCAAAACTATCTTCACTTAAGATAAGCCAAGCCTTAAAATATTTCCTTCGTTGCCACAAATCTGTTTCACCGTTTAATTCATTAACTGCAGCAACTTCATGGCCGCAGACATCATCTCTTCAACTTGACTCAATTTGCAAAACACAAAAAATACCCCCACTCTTTGATTTAAACCTCACGGCACCACTAGCTGCTCCCTAGCTTTTGAACGGTTGACCCTCACCACAAAATCCTCCAACTCCACCATATTGTCTTCCCACTTGTGCTGCTGTTTGGACAATAAATCAACCCCAAGCCTCAATGGCTCTGCTTCTACGGCCTGCTGCTATTGAGGCCTGCTGCACCGATAAAATCCCAACTGTATCAACACGCCCAACTTAGTCGCCATATCTTTGAACCCCTATCAGTACCTTGGTCAGCAAAATGCCCATCACAGGGCTTTTAGCCCCTTTAATCCCTCTGTCGAACTTCCCCAGGTCTGCTGCCCGCAACTGCCGCATTTGGTCTTGCAGTAGCAGCTCCAATTGCTGCACTAGTTTTTCTCCACTCTCTCCTAATTTTCCCTTTCTTCTTACAATATCTCACATATTTATATACATTAAATATACATATACACATATTTATATACCTAAACACCTCCTGTAACAGCGTTGCTGCTGCTGTTGTACATCCGTCCTTCCCTGCTCTCTTTTCTTACTTTCTTTTCTCAAGTTTTCTCTCTTTTCTCCTCCTGCTATAACGCTGCTCTTGCACCGCCGTACACACGATATATAAATATATATATATATATATATATCTCTAAAGATCCATGCTGCACCGCCCTTCTCTACTTCCACTTGCTTTCCGATTCTTCATTTGCTCAACCGCCACACACCACACGTATATACATACATATACACACACACACACACACACATATATATATATATATATTTTTCTCCTTTTTTTGTATGCAAACTGCACTACCACAAGCACTTACACAACCACACACGTATGCACCTCCTGTTGCACTCATATATATATATATATATATATATATATATATCATCCTTCACTGTCGGCAGCCTTGCTGCTTCTCTCCAAGCCACATAATACACACTTATATAGAATATATACTGCTCACCACTCGCTGCACCGCCCCTAATTCTTTTTCCTTTCTCATACTACACGCCACTCTCTGATCCAATCTCTCTTTTCGGCTGCTTTAGTTGCAGCTTGAGCCCCTTTTTTTGACTTTTTAATTCCTTCCTTTTCTTTTGTTTTTTTTTTTCTTTTCTTTATTGTTTCTTGTCTCACTTAAGACATTATATAATATATACATATTATTTAAATATTTCATACACTACACACAAGCAGTACACGCCACACACACCATACACCTTTACTTTTCCTTTTCTTTGTTTCTACTTTTTACTTGTATGCTTATATATATATATATATATATATATATATATATATTTATACTAATACATATTTTTATAAAATACCTATATACACATAACCGTATATAATACTTGCATATATATATATATATATCCTTGTATTTATTAAAAATACATTACGCACGTATAATGAGGCATATACTAGCCTACGTACATGATTCTCTGTACCGCTCGAGATTTATTGTATGGTACTACTGGATACTCGGAATTACTCATAATTCACTTCTTGTATTTTTAAACTATATATTACTAAATTAATGAATCATATTATCTATCTCGAACGACGTGCCTATTACGATACATATTTTATTATGATGATTCGGGTTTATTTTGATATTATACTTATCGGCTCGGTTGATTTGTACTTGGTTTTTTCTTAATCTCGTAATTCTCTGAGATTATAACTTCTACTGATTACCTCGGTAATCTTACCCGTCACTGTATATTACTCATTAACATAGTTCGGTATATTTTGGGGTCTACTATTCTCGATCTGGACCGATCTCGGTTTACTCTTGATATTATGATTATTGCTTGGTTAAAGCTCGGTATTATTATTTGACTCTTTTTAGATAAAATGGAATTATTTTATTTATTCAGAACTCATGTTCAGTTACAAACTGGTATTACGCTACTCGACTCGACCTAGCTCGGTTTACGCGTACTCGACCGGGTCTACCTCAGTATAAGTGCCATATCTCGAGTCAGAATATTACAAGATGATCCTGGCCCATGGCTGGGAGATTACTTGGATCCTCTTAGACTGAAGGTGCATGAGCTACTTGAGGTTGAGACACTTGTGGTACCGGATTCACTCTTGAGGCCCCAGGGGTTGAAGCCCTAGTGGTGCTTCGATAATAGACTTCTGGTATAAAGGTTGGTGTCACCTTACCTGCAGCCGCCGATAGATGAGGATCTTCATGAATGTGAACAATAGTAGGAGGCTGTGTCCTTTGATCAGTCGTGTTGACAGGTGGATTCAAAGGATTAGCTTCATGATTCTAAGTGAGCATTGCCAGAGTTCTAGACGTGGCTAGAAGTTGTTCTTGCATCAACTGGTTTTGCCGTTTGACTTGGTCGAGCTCTTACCGCACGGGATCATTTGTTCGTCCTCTTCCTCGTCCGGCAGGCGGTCGGGGTTGAGGGTTTTGAGGATCTTGAGTATTATTTCTCGGTCGGAGATTGGGAGCCATAATCCTTCAGTGAAAAGGAGAATGAGTTTTGTGTAAGTAGAGTAGTTGTTGATTGTCGTTCCCACAAACGACGCCAAACTGATGCTGCACTTTTTGGCTGATCAATTCAGAACTCTGCTCCCTGAAGAACACTCAAAGAAGAAGATCAGAGGACCACCGGATTGGCTCCGACGGTAGCCGCTCCGATGCTTAAGTTAATAAACTGAATTGAAAAGACTGTAATATAAGCCAAAGAATGAGCATGAATTTAAAAGCGTACCTTAGGGTTTTATTTATAAGCTTAGTGATTCCTAAGTTGATTAGGATTTGGAGTCATGAAAGTAGGGATTTGATCATCGGAGAATGGCAATTACCATGTTAGATACTGCACCAAAGAGATAACCATGTGTGGCAGTTTCCTTGTAGAAGATTGTTTCCTTATTCTCTGCTTGGCAAGTGTTAAGGCGGTAATGAGCTTTAAACCATGGGGAGTGCTCTGAAGGTCTATGCTTAGACCTGTGAGTTCTGTATGTCTGCTCTAAATGGCCGAGCTACGCCTGGTCTGTAGGCATACATGTCGCATGAAAATTGGTCTATCACTTTGTGGTATATCAATAGCTAATTCTATTTTAAGTAAATGTCTAAACATAGGATAGATATTAATTATTCTATCCTATCATCCTTTCCTGTCAAACAAACATGGAGTAGTAAATAGAGTGAGAAATATATATATTTATATGTTATGTAAATTCAACTCGAAAAATGAAATTAGCAAAATATTTGATACACAATAATGAAAAAAAATAATACAATTATTAATAAAAATGACATAATCTATCAATTTATACTTATATATTATTACAATTTAATATCTAGGTGGCACTTTTTTTCTCCTTTACTTCTAAATTCTATGTGGCACACACTTGAAAGCGCTCCACACTCTTCTTCATCTCTCATTTATTTTCAATTAAATAATAAAAAATCAGTTTAATACTTTTTATTTTTTATTTTTTGTTTTCAAAAATAAAATTATTCAATTAGATACCTTTCTCATTTCCTTTCCAAATCTACTTTTCCTTCTTTATTTTCCAATTTTTTAATAACTAAAAGAAACCAACCTAAATAACCATTCTTTTTCAAAAACAAAATTATTCATTTAGATACTTTTTAGCATTTTTTTTTTCAAATTACTTTTTCTTCCTTATTTCTCAATTTTTTAATAACTAAAAAAAATCACCTAAAACCCCCCATCCGTACCACCCCCCGCCCACCTTACTAAAGTTTTTACGTTGAATGTAAGAGTACTCATCTAAAAAAACTATTTTTGTAAAATGTATTGGTGAGGTGGCACTCTTCCTATTCATTTTCAAATGCATTCTCTTTTATGTTCTTATTTTTTTCTAATTCCCAGTCTGTCTACTCTTCTCCCCCAAATTCAAAGTAACACAATCTTTATTTTTTAACAAACAAAACGTATCTCAATCCCAAATCCAAATTTAACTAGCACTATCTCTACCTCTATATCTTATAATAATTAAAATTAGAAAAAAAAATCTCTTTCTCTATCTACTACTAATACTTATCATAACAATTCTCTCTTTCCATTAACCTTTTTGAGTTCTGTTCATTCAGCGTCTCAATCATATCTAACATACTTGTGATACTCATATCCCATATTGATTCAGTGAGAGTAATATGATTGGTATATAAAATACCATACGTTTTACTATTAACATCATGAACTTAAACTTTTGAGTCATAATGTTGTGGGTTCTTCAAGTTGTTAGGACAATAGATTTGACGCATTACATTAGAGGTATTGAGCCAATTTTCAGAGGATAGAAACCATTAGAGTGTCCTTTAAACGAGAAGTTAAGTGATCGATATCCACCCCATGAGGACGTGTAATCCTACATGAATGGAGGGAGAGGAAGAAAAAAATGTGACATTCCTATCCCACATCGATTGAACGAGAGTCATAAGTTACACAATAAATTTGGCGCATTACAATAACCTCTTGCCACAAATTGTCACTTATAATTGGTGGGTCCAACCCTTTCACATCTTTAGTTCCCACAAACTAATTTGAAGCAGCGCAATTAGATTTCAACAACTCATCAAAACCGTGGTGAAACTAAATAAAGATTGTAAAAAGATGTTATATAATTTTTCTATTTTTTTTCACTTTAGTTACAAAACCAAAGATTATATCATTTTCTTTTTGTAGTAATATAAAAATAATAATTTTGTCTTCAATAGAATTATAAGATAAATAGGGTTCTTAAATTGAATTGGTTTGTAAAAATTAAAATTTTAATTATTGTGAATAATTTTTTATTGATCTAGCATATTTTATTAATTAAGTTATAATTCACCAAATATTGAGATTTTATACTTTTATTTTCTCCTAAATTTTTATTTTTTAGGTTTATTCATTATTATTACAGTGTTGTTCTAACGTGGCACTCTTTTTTTTTTTTTCTTTTAATTCTAAATAATTTTTTTTCCAAATCTATTTTTTCCTTCCTTATTTTCCAATGTTAGTATTATTTCTAGGCTCATCATTGAGGAAAAAAATTGTATTGACTCCATTGATTTGATCTCCCAATTGTTCGTTATTTTGTTTCATCCGATAATTATTGTATTGATATTGTTATTGGTGCTCAATTCAACACTTTATTTTTTTATTTTATATTTCTTAATATACATGTGGATATATATGAAGATTTGGTTCTAATTTTATTGAAATTCATTGATTTGAATTGTAAGGGAAGCTTTACTGATTTAATCATGTGACCTATTTTTGCATCAAAAGGCTGTGATTCTCCATCTATGCAATACAGACACTTTATTTTAGTACACGGACACGTATTAGACATCATCACTTTCGGACAATTGAATCATGGATGTTTATGATTAAATGAATAAGTTCTTTAATTTTTATTTCATGACCTTGTTATTTTAATATCTTAATAATATTTTTGTGATTTGTTTATTTTTATGTTAATTTTAATTAAAATAACATCAAGTTTTTATTATATGATTATAGAAAAAATATAAAAATTTTATATATATTCAATATGTCCCTGACGTGTCCGTGTCCTATTTTTTGAAAAATAACATATCTACGTATTCGTATCATGTCGTATTTGTGATTCTTAATTCTAGCTACAATCCACCATTGAAGTAGAGGTTGTCCAATGCCAGCTCTCTGATGATATACAGAAAGTTTCTTTGTAAGTAAAGGTTTGTAGGTCAAATTCATTATCTGGATACTTCTTTCTTATCAAACATTTATTGTTTATTTATTTATTTATTTTAATTCTTATTCTATTATTGGAATTACATGGCAAGCATTATATAATGACATTAGTATAATTTTTGAAATTCTGATTAAAGCATCAATAGTTGTTTAATTTGTACATATATGGCTTTGAAAAATAGATAACCCTACCTCGTTCCGCCCCCTATAGATTTGAGATCTCCCTATTCTTCCCTTTTTTTGTTTGGTTTTGTTTTGTTTTGTTTCATCTGTTAATTATTGAACTGCTTTTGGTATTGGTGGTCAATTCAACACTTATTTTATTATATAGGGTTCATTGATTTGAATATTAAGGGAAGGTTTACTGGTTTGATCATGTGACCTATTTTTTGTTGTTTTCTATTCACTATTTGTTACTTAATGCTACTATTGTCCAATTTGAAACCCTCTTTTATCTTGAGTAGAATACTTTGCAGGGACTAATGAGTTGGATGTAAATAAGTTTGTAATTCTCTAAATTTATTTTAATTAACTAAAATTGTGTTTTCCTTCAAATTCTTTCCAAAATTTTGTATGTAAAGAAAAATATATTATTTATTCCATTTAGGAATTTTTTATTTTAACTTGCAAGTTTATTTAAAATACAATAACACACGTTCCTATCCTCTAACTAGCTATCTTCCCAACAGCCTAAATCTTGAGATTGTTTGCTACATAATTAGTAGACTTAAACAAACTTTGAAGCAATACTAATACTAATAATAATAAATCTCTCCTCCTAACTCTCATATTTAATTTACAGTAGCACAATGAATGTTTATGATTATCTTTTGGATGATCATGTTTCAGTTGGAGATGGCTTCTCTTTCAGTATCCTAAATTTACTTTTCTTTCCTTTCTCTCATTTTCCAAAATTTACTTTGATAGAACCACGAGGTTTGATATTGTGATGTAGAGAAAGCTTGTGAAGAAATAGGACACCGCCTGTTTCTTGAAAAATCGTCTGAATCCACGAACAAGGTAACATACTCGAATCCACGAGCACAGAGAATAAGATCTCAGAAAGAAAATTATTTTTATTGAATCAAAAAGTTAATCTTACAATGAAAAGAACAACCTTTATATAGGTAGCAAACCCTAATCGACTAGGACTAGGAAAACAAAATTAAAATAAGGAAAAATACGAAAAATTTTAAAAATAGAAATATTTTAATTAAAAGTATAAATCAAAAACCCTAAACTTAAACAGTAGTCTGCCAAAAGAACAACTCCAAACGTCAACTGTAGCCACCCATAATTAAGTCGCGCATTATTACCATAAATAGCAAAAAATACGAAAACGCGCTTCTGAAGTCCAAAACAAAGGAATTTGCCCCAAAAATGGCATAGGTCATCGCAAGCAATGAGTATTGATCAGCACATTGATTACAAGCCACCCACCGAATTTCACGCAATTCTGACCACATTGACGTTGCACGCAATCTCGTGCTAAGAATTCTGCTGCACTAGGAATTCTTTTGCACTTTATTCTACATCATATTGTAATTGACTAATCTAGTTTGACAAAACGTGCTTTATGTGTAAGTTTTACACAAGTCCTATGAATTAGTACCTCAATGACCGTTCTTCTCCAAGCTTGTTCAAAAGACATTATCGTGCATCACTATCGGTCGACTTGACCCTCGAAGGATATAGTGGACTTTTGATTCTGATTTGAATCTCACACACTGATATTATGTATGCATTGCATATAGTTTTTATCATAACATCATGTATGTGATTGACTTGTGGTTGTGATTCGATTTTCCCAAAATGCATTTTTAATTAAAATACTAAAGGAGAAAATTCAGTTCACAAGACAAGAAAGAATGAGCAACTCTCTGTTGCTCGTTCGAACAACATAAAAGTTTGTTTTCATTCGTTCAAAGGTTCTGCATCAAATGAATAGCTACAACCTTAGAGTTGTGCTCGTTTGATATTCGTTCATTATTCGTTTGAATGAATTAGTGCTTGTTCGAATGAATGATGGTTCGTTCGAACGAACCCTAGGCAAAAAACATATTTATATTCAATTTTCAAGCTCATTTGGTATCAAACAAGCTCTTCGCGAAAATACACAAAAATACAATTGAGAGTAGTCAAAATTACAGAGTGAGAGAGTCTTAATTTGTGAAACCTAAATTGTTGATAGATCATGAAACTCTTATGAAAGATCATTTATACATGCAATTCATACACAATCTACTCATGTTCATTGATCGATTTAGATCATCCACTAGATCCAAATCAGATCTAAAAGCCTCAGTTTATGTCAATTTCACTATTGACGAAAGATGGAGTTCAAGCTTGAGGATTCAATGTTGAGCGATCGATAGACACTGAGGTTGTGAGGATTTGAAATTGTTGAGCGGCTTGATCGGAGGATTTTGGCTGTTTAAAGGTTTCGGCTATGAGATGCTTGAGGATTAAAGGAGAATTTGAAGACGTGATCGGGGAGAACGGAGCTTGAGGTACTAAGCTTGTTAGTAGATATGTTGTATTTCATTTTTCATTATAGTGGAAGTCTTTCTTGAGCATTGGCTTGGCTCCGGAGTTTTACTCCAAGGATTGTTGTCCTTGGTGGTTTCTCCGTCATCAATCAGTTTGCTAATCTCTCATTCTCTCCATCCCTTTCAATTTACTATTTTCTTTTATTGAATGCTTCAACTAGAATATAAAATTGAGTTTTCATGAAATTCATAATTGTTCTTTAATTTGATTAATTGAAAACTTGATTGAGTAAATTGATTGAAATCATAAATTAATCACTTAGTTGAATTTGCTTTGAATTGATGAAATTGCATATAAAATTAAGCTAGATTGATCAATTTAGTGAAGGTTGATAGGTTGGTGTATTTGAATGATTCTTGGAAAATTCATTGGTGGATGAGTATAAATGTTGGATTAATCACATTGAGTGATTTTGTTGATTGTGTCATCTTTTGTTTTAACCAAGAATTGAAATTAATAACGAAAGAAATTTTTATTCAAGACTTATCTATTCACCCCCTTCTTTCTAAGGCATTTGATTGATATCCTAAGTAGTAAAAACCATGGAAAGGTTAAGAGAAGGAGGATCGATCTCACGATCACCTCTATTTAACAACTCAAATTATGCCTATTGGAAAGCTTGTATGAGAGCATTATTAAGAACCGTGGATGAGTGAGTTTGGCTCGTTATCCAAGAAGGTTGGACCTCTCCGGTCACAACCGTAGCTATAGCAATTCCCTTCATAGTCAAGCCTTTAAACACTTAGAACGAGTTAGAGCTAAAAATGAGTAGCTACAACACCAAATGATTGAATGACATCTTTAACGCGATAACTCCCGATGAGTTTCGCCACATCATGACTTGTGAGGCGTCTAAGGAGGCTTGGGACATCCTTGAGACTACCCATGAGGGTATGTCGGTGGTAAAAATGTCAAAATTACAAATGTTAACTTCTAGGTTTGAAGCATTAAGAATGGAAGAATCATAAACCTTTTCTGAGTTCTATGCTAAATTGAGTGACATTGTTAACTCATCATTCAACCTAAGAGAGAAGTTAGAGAGGATCAAGATTGTAAGGAAAATATTGAGATCTTTTTCGAGAGATTTGAACCTAAGATAACTGCTATTGAGGAGAGTAAGGAAATGGACTTTCTTTTTGTTGATGAGTTAGTTGCATCACTTTAAAGACAAGTAAAGAAGACTAAAAGTCTTACCTTGAAATCAACAGAAGGAAAAAGTGAAGGGAATCTTGAAATTGACCTCGAGTCCATGAATGATCAGGACTTAGCTCTTTTTGTTAGGATGTTTAACAAATACCCCAAGGGTAGAATGCCTAACTCCAATGGATCTCAAAGCTTAAGTAAAAGATCCTTTGAAAATTTTAACTCTTCAAGAGGCCAAGTTTAAAAATCTTCTTCTAGTAGTAAGAGAAGAAGATCTTTTTCACAATCCTCCTCTAAGCCTATTGAATGCTATAATTGCCACAACTTTGGGCATATGGTGGCCGATTGTCTTAATAAGAGAAAGGAAAATTCTCAAAATAGGAAGACTATGAAATCATTTCTCTCCGAAGAGGATGAAGAGGAAGAAGTGGATGGGGATAAAGATGAGGATGAAAAAGTTGATGGAGATAAAAGTTAATTCTTGGCTTTCACAAGTGTCAGCAATGTCTATAAAGGATCATCTTCCATTGAGAATAAAGATCATGAGGACATTAAAGACCTTGTGTCCAGTGATGATGAGAGCGATGATGAAGATGTAACATCCCGACCTAATTAAGTAAAGT
Source organism: Nyssa sinensis (assembly GCA_008638375.1). Classification (NCBI taxonomy): domain Eukaryota; kingdom Viridiplantae; phylum Streptophyta; class Magnoliopsida; order Cornales; family Nyssaceae; genus Nyssa; species Nyssa sinensis. Next base: position 15,219,592 of record CM018033.1, on the reverse strand, counting down.
AATTAACGATAACGACGATTATTAGAAGTTAATTTACTTAATAACCATGGGTAACGTTAGTTATGGCTAGTGACCCATAAATACGAAAGTAAAAGTATCACTACAGGAAAAAACACTATTAGCGATGCTTGAGTGTGTCGCTAATAGTAGTCATATGAGTCGCTAAAGCTCTTTAGCGACGCACCAATTGGCGTCGCTACTGGCGTCGCGAATAGTCGTGTCGCCAATACTATTAGCGACACATAAACTTATATGCGTCGCTAAAGGTAACTATTAGTGACGTTCACATTGTGTCACTAATAATCGGGCATAGGTGTCGCGAATACTATACATTGATACAATGGGCGTCGCAAATTGTGTATTGCTCGAACCTTTAGCGACGCTTGTTGTGCGTCGCTAATAGTGTATTGGCATTCTTTAGCAACGAATGTGAAGCGTCCCTATAAATTAATTTCTTCGCTTTTAGCGACGCCTTTGTGTGCGTCGCTAAAAGATTTTTTTTTTTTACCTGAATTATTTGTTTTATTTCTTGTTTTAGTCCTGTTTAAACATGCATCAATCATCCTCATATACAATAAAATCCAAAAATTCTTAAATGAATATATTAAAAAAGAAAAACAAATTCATATATATATATATTATACTAATTACTTACATTTGTAAAAGTACAATTTAACAATAAATACAAAAATATAAAATTGTCTCAAAAAATGTAACTACAGATGTCCATGAAAAGAAGAAAAAACAAATAAAAATAATAAGTTCCGATGCAAAACATAAAGATGGTGGCACAATAATCCCGATCAATCTAAAATAAAGATCAAATGATATATATTAGAACACTTATTAAATATATATGAACATAGAATGTGAATAGTTTTTTTTTTTTTTTTTGCATGTATAAATAGTAAGAACGACATAAAGTAGCATAAGTTGCAAACCATTGATCCGAACTGATTGTCATAAGTTTGTGGTAGTCTATTTTATCATTTGTGAGGTGTGTGATGGGATTTTGGGATAGTACGGCTGATATCCGGCATTTTGGTCCGTCAAAACCCTAAAATGGGCCTTTTCGAAGTAAAAACTTGCATAAGTTTCAAACGGTTGATCCGAACCGAGTGTCGTAAGTTTGTGTAAGTCTATTTTATCATGTCTGAGGTGTTTGATGGGGTTTTGGGCTCTTTAGATTGATATCCGGTGTTTAGGTTAGTCAAAACCCCAAAATGGGCATTTTTGGAGCAGAAACTTGTATAAGTTTCAAACCGATGATTTGAACTGAGTGTCGTAAGTTTGTGCAAGTCTATTTTATCATTTTTGAGGTGTGTGATGGGGTTTTGAGGCCGGTAAACTGATATCCACCATTTTGGTTGGTCAAAACCCTCAAATGGGCCTTTTTGAGGCTGAAACTTGCAAAAGTTTCAAACCGGGCATCTGAATCGAGTACCGTAAGTTTGTGCAAGTCTATTTTATTATTTTTGAGGTGTGTAATGGGGTTTCAGGGTATTTAGGCTGATATCCAGTGTTTTGGTCTGTTAAAACCCCAAAAAGAGGCTTTTTAGAGCAAAAATTACATAAGTTTGAAACCGGTGATCCGAACCGAGTGCCATAAGTTTGTGTAAGTCTATTTTATCATGTCTGAGGTGTTTGATAGGGTTTTGGGCTCGTTAGATTGATATCCTCTATTTAGGTCTGTCAAAACCCCAAAATGGGCCTTTTTGAAGTAGAAACTTGCATAAGTTGAAAACCGATGATTTGAACCGAGTGTTGTAAGTTCGTGCAAGTCTATTTTATCATTTGTGAGGTGTGTAATGGGGTTTTAGGGCCGGTAGGCCAATATCCACCATTTTGGTCGGTCAAAACCCCTAAATGGGCCATTTTGAAACTGAAACTTACAAAAGTTTCAAACCGGGCATCCAAACCGAGTATCGTAAGTTTGTGTAAGTATATTTTATTATTTTTGAGGTGTGTGATGGGGTTTTGAGGTAGTTAGGTTGATATCTGGTATGTTGGTCCTTCAAAATCTCAAAAAGAGGCTTTTTAGAGTGTAAGTTACATAAGTTTGAAATCGGTGATCCGAACCAAGTGCCGTAAGTTCGTACAAGTATATTTTATCATTTTTAAGGTATGCGATGGGGTTTGGGGGTTGTTAGGCTGATATCTGGTGTTTTAGTCCATTAAAACCCCAAAAAGAATAGAGCAAAAAGTTGCATAGGTTTGAAACCGGTGATCCGAACCGAGTGACGTAAGTTTGTGCAAGTTTATTTTATCATTTTTAGGTGGGTGATGCTGGTTTTCAGGGTTGGTAGGCCGATATCCGCCATTTTGGTTGGTCAAAAACCTCCAAATGGGCCTTTTTGAAGTTGAAACTTGCAAAAGTTTCAAACTGGGCATCCAAACACGAGTGTCATAAGTTCGTGCAAGTCTATTTTATTATTTTTGAGGTGTGTGATGGGGTTTCAGGGTAGTTAGGCTGATATCCGGTATTGTGGTCTGTCAAAACCCCAAAAGAGGCTTTTTAGAGCAAAATGTTGCATAAGTTTGAAACTGGTGATCCGAACCAAGTGCCGTAAGTTCATGCAAGTCTATTTTATCATTTGTGAGGTGTGTGATGGGGTTTCAGGGTATTTAGGCCGATATCCGGTGTTTTGGTCCATCAAAACCCCAAAAAGAGGCTTTTTAGAGAAAAAAGTTGCATAAGTTTGAAACCGGTGATCTGAACCGAGTGCCAGTAAGTTTGTGCAAGTCTATTCTATCATTTTTGAGATGGGTGATGGGGTTTCGGGGTCGGTAGGCCGATATCCATCATTTTGGTCTGTCAAAACCCCTAATTGAGCCTTTTTGAAGCTGAAACTTGCAAAAGTTTCAAACCGGGCATCCGAACCGAGTACCGTAAGTTCGTGCAATCTATTTTATTATTTTTGAGGTGTGTGATGGGGTTTGGGGTAGTTAGGCTGATATCCAGCATAAATTGGGGGAGCTTTTTAGTGATGCTTAGTTAGCTTCGCTAAAGAGTCATTATGTGTCGTAAACTAGTACCTAACACAACGTCGTTCTAATAATACAACTATTAGCAACGCTCAGTGTGTGTCGCTAAGTTTGGGCCCCGCATGAGTGCATTGCCAATAAAGTTTTGCCCGTCGCCAAAAGATTGTCAGCCTTTTTTTTTTGCGCGAGAAACCCTTTTTCCTTGGCATTTAGTGACGCACATTCTATACGTCACTAATAGGGTCTTGGCGACGCATGATGAGCGTCGCTAATAAAGTGCATTGCAAAAAACTACTTTTTGGTAGTGTATAAATGATGAAAATAATTATTTCTAAACCAGAGACAACCTATTGGAGAATGCAATTTAATGCCAAGGGTCATGATCACTTGGTAGAAGCTATGACTACTGTTAATCGAGAATTAACACACGAGTAGTTATGAAAAAATTAGTGCACGAAGTGCACTTGACCAAGATTAGCACGACACGTGAACAAAGCCAATTCAATTGGGATTATTCTAATAATTATAATAGACTATTAGAATAATTAAAATATATTTAAATACATCAAGATGAGATAATAAATGCGATGAAAACTTGATAAGACCTCGATTTATGAAATCGACACATGAAAAAAAAAATAATAATGCAAGTAGATGAGGAAGAAACAAAGTTAATGCAACAAGAATAAGGGGATTAAGTGCAAAATGCCAAACAATGCATAAAAAGGAAAAAAAGATTAAAAAAAAAAATGGCCAAAAGTTTTGGCCAAAGTCTTGAACCGAAGACCAAAAAGAAGGAGAAAACTTATACCCAAAAATATAGCCAACTTGGCTACAACACTTTTGTGCTATATACCCCGCAAGATACATATATAACCTATATAAACTTCATATTTGCATGCTCAAAAGCTGAGGTGTTAAGATCTCATTGGATCACCCTTTCCTCCAATGAAAACACTTACACTAAATCTGATATATATATATATATATATATATGTTTATATATATATGTGTGTGTGTGTGTGTGACATTATTATATATATGTAATGTGCATGCTGTGCGTGTGTAAAAAGAAAAATTAAACCATGATGGTCGGCTAGAGAGAGAAAGTGAGAGAGAGAGAGAGAGAGAAGAAATCTAGAGAAAGAGAAAGAGGAAGAAGAAGGAGGAAGGGATTGCATGCAAACTTGAGCAGATCCTTGGAGCAATGGAAGAGCTCTAGAGTTCAAAGGTTGGAGCATGCAAGCTCAAAGACAAAAATGAGAGAAAGAAGATGGCCATTGAAGGTAAACCCTCTCACAAAAATATTTCTTTCAAGTAGACTATTTTGTGGTTTAGATTTACCTGAGAGTATTTAGGAATAGAAAGAGAATGAAAAATGAAAGAAAATAGAGAAAAAAAAATAAAAGATTTGAGCTTGAGAAACCCCAAACCCGAAGTGAAAAAAAAAGAGTTTTTAACTTAACTTTCTTAAAGCTTAAAATAAATGGCATGGCCCAAAAAAGCATCCCATTTGGAGTGTTTTACAACTTATTTCATTAAAAATGGTTGAGAAACCATTGAGAACTATCGAGTTACAAGCAAGGGACGAAAAAATGGAAACCTAGTTTGGGGCTTGATTTATTATGTTTTAGGAATGGGAATGTGTTCCCCACACTTTCAAAAACTTATAGAAAAGGAATGGAGGCAAAATAGTGGTTGGAATGCCTCGAAATAGGAAAATAAGGGCTCGCCGAAAAAACGTGGCTCGCCGGAGCAGCCACTGTGTTTCCCTATTTCGATAGCAAGGGCGCAGTGAAAACCAAGACCTATCTTAGATATGAAATCCCCAAGAAAAATGGAATTGAACCATGATGGATTGTGGCTGAAAAACAATCGGCGATAGTCGTCGGCGTCGAAGAATTAGGGACGAAAACTGTTCACAAGTCAGGTCTTGGGTCAGATTTGGGTTGGGCCCTAACCAAATTATTAAATGGGTTTAAACAATTATTGGAACGACATTGTTTTGTCAAATAATTAAAAAAATAAAAAATAAAAATAAGGCTGATGTCATGCTGATGTTAGCATGATGCAATAGGATCAGATTGAACCAGTTGATTTTTAACTATTTTGGACCGGTTCACTTGAAACCTAACTAAACCAATGGGTTTCGTTTAAATAGTTTCTGAAATTTCAATTGGACCCCCAAAATCTTCTATTAATTATAAAATAACCCCAATAATTTTGATTAATTACGGATTGGCGATCAGAAATTAATTAAATATTAAATTTAAATCCTTTTAATTATAAAAAAATTATCAAAATGCCCTTAGGCCAATTGAAATAAAAGAATAGTACAATCTAATATTTTTAGGCCTTTCGAACTCAACAGGCGGAATTCGATTTGTGAAATTAAATCCTAAAAAGTAAGAACAGGCAAATTGGAATAATTTCAAATATGTCTTAATGATTAGTTAAGTGACCAATTAAACCCTGATGACTATAAAAATACATACTTTAACATTTTGGGACATTCTGAGCCCAGTGGCTAGATCCGTTTTGTGGAATGAAGTCCCGAAAATATAGACATGTGAATGTCAAAATTATCATTTTATCCTTAGTAATCCAAAAACTAATTAAATGCCAAAGGTGATATATTCTGACCTCATTTGACATTCTGGAACTCAACGGTGGAGTCCATTTTAGCAAACAAAGTACAAAAAAATGTGACACACGAAAGTGTAAAATTACAAAAATTCTCCTATGCTTAATGAAAGTCACATGTATGCCAATTAATATCCAAAAAATCCTAAATTAATTATATTAAATATTCCAGACTTGATGGTGACATCCCTTTGAGAAGAATAAGGCTTGGTAACAAACTGAAAAATGATGAATGCGTTCTTAGTACTTAATGAAGTTATTAGAAGTATAAAAATGAAATTAATAAGTCTACATAAATGTTTTAAGGACTACATAGACTCAAAATGGAGTCTGAATACGTAAATCGTGTACGAAAAAATATGAGACATTAAAAGTTTAAATTACCAATTACCCTTGAAGGGTAAAATAAGTCATAAGGCATCATGGAACCCTAAATTGAGAATTTGAAGACCCATAATAATCTAAGTTCAAAAGAGCTTAAAACACTGAATAAAAATGTTTGAAATTAGAATGAATACTAATTTATTATGCAATGTATTTTTGATCTGTGATTATAAGATCACTCAAAAGATGGAAAATGGAAATAAAGTTTTGGGATAGGCTATTATGGTACCCGCATGAGAATGCAATACTAAGAAACCAATATAGGTAAACCCGAACTTAATATGTGGTATTCCTTAGCCATGTCACAGATATATTTTCTCGATGCTGCCAATTTATACTCTTTATACACATTTGACAGTTATTTGATTCCATAATTTGATACTTGTACTTCCTTGTGGATATGTTGAGATTTCATTTCCCAATATCTTGATGTGATTGCTTGCACATTTTTATAACCCTTGATTTGGATATTGAAAAACTACTATGTTTCTCACTGTTGAGAATTTGATATTCCACGTATATGTACATTTCTTGTAGAATTCCTCTAATTATGACATTATTATAAATGCTGAGAGTTGTGTCTGTCACAATACCCTATCCTAATTCTTTAGATGCTTGATTTGGACTACGGGTCGGTGATTGAAAATGATACCCAACACTTAGTCCATGGAGGACATGATATTGGATGAGAGCTTTTGGTACTATTTAGGAACCCTAGATGAGGGGTAAACCTGAATGAGTATTGTTTGGGGGAGCCAGACCCTATTTGTTGATGCATCTATTAGATTCATTTGTTAGTATCACATATCTTATATTTGATCATAATATGGTGATGCACTCTTTGATTGTGGATACACTTTTTAAGCCTATCATTGGATTCGATTTGGTATCTTGTGATTTTTGGCAGCTAATTATTGTATTTACTAAATCCCTACTGTTGACTTGCTAAATTGTTTACATCTCATTTTTCAAGTTGCTTTGGGATATGCCTTTTGGACCTACGAGTCATCTTTGGTGATTTATTTTCCTTTATGACTGACTATTGTTCTATATTCTTTCGCTTTCTATTTGGTTGCATTCTGTTACCTAAACTAACCCTGTCCCATGGCAAAATGAGAGAATTTACTTACTGAAGCTAAGTTAGCTCACTCCATATTTATAACAAATTTTCAAGTAGCACTATATGAGAGGAAATGCAATGATGGGACTAGTGGAGCTAGTGGGCGATGTTGATGATGTATAACTCCAAGTCATAATATAAATAGGTATTCTATAAGATTAATGTTAATATCAGTTATCCGTGACATGGTAACACTAGAGATGATGTTAGACTTAAATGGTGATTTATGATGATGGAAATTTTATTTGGAGACATCCTGATTAATGGTTGTTAGAGTTCGATTTGTTATCAGTTGAGTTGCATATGTGCAGCTTCCGCATTTAATAAAAGAAGAAAAAAAATTATCACTCTTGTGCAATTCATTTGATTTTGTACAATCTATCCAAATGACAGTGTTGGTCGTTGTCCCTAATTCGCACAGGGTAAGCTCCGGGTCGTGACAGAAAACAACATTGAGATTATTTTTAAAAGACTATTCAATGGATCTATAAATCTCAAGAAAGTCTAACATGAAACTTATCACTAAGCTCAAGTCTTGTGAGAAGGAGAAGATTGCTTTAATAGTTGATAATTCTTAAGATTTATTGTTTCATATTGATGACTTATACACTCATTTCACAGTCCATGTGACACATCTTTAATTTATTTCTAGTTTGATCTCAATTTATGTCGGCAATTTATCAAATTGTCCCTTTGATGATTTTCTAGATCCTTATATTTTTAAAAATAGAAATCGCACTATCACAAACTCAAATGCGAGCGTAGAAAAATTCTACCTACACTAGAAAAATAAAATGAAAAGTTGTTGATGAAGAATAATGAAATCCCCAATATCAACAATGAGCTTGAAAAAGTCACGCTTGAATTTTTCATGAAAGTAAAAGAGGCCAATTTAAAGTCAAGAGAAATTGAAAATGATCTTTTATTTAGCATTGAAAAATAGAAAAGTAAAACCATAATTTGAATGAGAAATTAAAAATGGAGGTGCCATAACTTAGAGAAGAAAAAAAAAATGTTAACACAAGTTAGGCAACCTAATACTCTAACAAATGAGAAATTTTGACAAATTTATTAATAATCCTTTTGCATGCACAATTGGCAGTCCAGCAGTCATAATTCATGGATGACAGCGCCCCATTGCTTTATGATCGTCTAATACACACACACACACACATATATATATATATATATTTATTTAGTGTAAGTAACCATATTACCATGAGATGAAACCATTATTAGAATTTAGTGACAGCCACCGGCAGCAAAGCCAATTCTTGAATTGGAGACATCATAACCAACTTTATAGGTTTGCTGTTGATGGTTCCCAATAATGGCGACCCCACCGGTGGCCGAGTTAGTCGCGAAGGCCAAGCACGTAATGCCCTTATCCACGTCGAAGAGGATGTTGTGAGGTGCAAGAGTGAGATCCGCACCCCCTTGAAATATCATTCCAACCTTGGGCACTGCCGACATCTCCTTTAGACTCCCTTTAAAACATGCGTCCAGTATGGAATATGGCGGGGCCATCTGGTAATTGGAGGACATCATTATCTTCACGAACGCCTGTCGGAGTGCTGTATATATTGACATTGGCAGCCGTGTGATTGTGGTTCCAGAATCTAGGATGGTCGGAACACTGTATTGGGACACCGCCACTACTATTGGTTTACCGGCCACTGTAATGGCCGCTAACCTCAGAAAGTATAAGCTCCGGTCATGAGAATCGGTAATCATTGGAGTGAACTTATAGGCCGACGATGGCGACGATATGAGTGAAGTGCTTCCTATGGACAATGAACCTCCGCTGCCGCCGCTTGTGGGAAGACAGTAGGAGAAGGCATATCCGTATTTGGTGGACAATTGGGCAAGCATTGAGAGCTTGTGACGGGCCAAGCCAATGAGACCAGCCGTCTGCCCGAATAACCCTTGGTTGTTCTGCCCACATCCAAACACAAAAGCAGGCAGTGTCTGCGATGGAGGAGTTAGGCTGAGCAAATCTTGACTCAAGTAGCCTTGTGAGAAAGATTGATCACCGTAGCTAGCTGTGTAGATGCACACATTAGATTTGCAGAAGGGGTCGTTGAGAGTGGCTTCCTTGAGGGAGTAGCACTGGGATGTTGTACATGATAGGGATTTGTAAGTGTTGGATGCGGAGGGATTGAAGAGGGGACCAACCTGTTTATGGCAGTAGACGCTACAAGGCTGGCACTGCAGCCAGGAGAAGGAGCTACCGGTGTCCACAACCATGGGATAGTACTTGGCTGGAGTACCAAGCCCTACATTCACATAGTAATTGCCCACCCCAATGGAAAAACCAGGATTCAGCGATATATAGCTGGAGTTGAAGTTTGCAGGATTGCTGCTTCCACTTTTATTCAATTTATTGTTTGCGATTCTGGAGGTTATACTCCTAACGCGTGCTTCGTCTTGAGCAAGTACCTCAAAGAAGGATATTGGAGATTGGGAGCTCAGAAGTGGGCCTGGCCCCAGCACATGATATAAGCTGAGATGCAAAGGGGCATGCTTGAGTCCTAATTGCTCATCTTCTGCTTGCCAGAGGGGAAGAAAAAAATTAGCGTCCCTTCAATGCTCTAATGCACAAATATATCATATAACATTGACATAATCAAGCAATACAACCCAAAAATAAATTTAAAAAATTCCCTCATGGATGACACTGTATGCGTGTTTCAATCATAATAAATTTCTTTCTTTATAAAGAAACAACTTGGAGAAACTAGTTGGAGCGAATATGTCAATTAATGAAAACATAGGGAGAAATACAAACTTTGATATTCTGCAAATGAACATGCTTTTGCAAGCAGAGTAGAGAAAATCAGGAACAAAACCAGCCCCATCTCTCCTGCACACAGGTACTAATTCCAAACTTTTTTTTGCTCTTTAATTTCTACAATATATTAAAGAAAGCAGCAATTATGGTGATAATATTGAGGCGACCTGCAGCTCTAATTTTACTACAACACAATTGGTTTATTTAAATTCCCTGAGATTGAGGTCAGATTTCCCATTGACTTCTCGCAATCACAAATGGACCCATGAAAAGTACAATGCCACCTCTCCCGTATGCATTAGGGGCCCATTCCAATAAATAAGGTTAAGCCAGATTCAATGATTCACAACTTTTCTTCTCCTTTTTTGAAAGACAGTGGTTAGATATTGAATGGTTCTCTTTTTTCTACAATCTATAGAGTTTCAAACTCTTTTGAGTATGTAAATATTTTATGTTTTCATATTTAACTAGGTGAAGATTTTTTGTTTTTATCGATAATGCAATGTTTATTGATTTAATATTGCATTTTAATCTAATTTTTATTTTAAATCTAATTTTAATTGAGTATTCACTCACAAACAATAATCAAAATAGAAAAATAAAAAAAAATCACGTATTGATAGATTTGTTGAAAATAAAGTAGGGTCGTTCAACCAACAATCTATGAAAAGCATAAAAATTATCATCTAATCCAAACCCAAATATATTAACTCATAAATTTCTTTAATTATTCAGTACCAATAATATCTTTCCAAGCGAAAGTCCATGAAATCTAGAGCAGAAACAAAAACAAGTTTTACAAAACTTTAAAGTTCAATAACTTGAAATTTATATATTTGGATTCTAAACATCAAGATCTATCAAATAAGATTCATATTGAATATGAAAATTTTAAAAAAATATATATACTCTAAAACAGTAAAATTTCATATCAATGAAAGTGTAAAATTTGATACTTTTCCTGTTAAAAACTTCATCCAACAAAAATATAAAATTTTACAGTTTCCTAGAATTGTATAATTTGTACTTTCATAAAGAAAATTCTCAATAAAACTGTAAAATTTCTACTTTCATAAAGAAAATTCTCAATTGTTATTAGTTTTATAGAGAGCTTTTGGCCACATGTTAGATACTTAAAATTGATTTTCAAGGTTGTAAAAAATTTGTATTTAAAGAATGGATGATTAAAAACTCAATAGTTGTGAAAAGTGTTAAATTTTACACTATCGCAAAGTGTAAAAGTTTACAGTTGAAACAGATTAGTTTCTTTGTTTTGTTTTTTCAGTCAAATTTTGATAATAATTAAATGAATAGAAAGTTGTACAATGGATCAGTTGGGCAAAGCCGAATGCTAAATGGAAAATAAAGCTAATAAAGTTAACACTTGCAAAATGAGAGAATAGACTTTAGACCCTACCACTCTCAAGTTTATTCCTAGGAACCTAGTTATTAGAAGTTCTTGATAAGTTCACTTCCAACTCATTTAACTCATCCATGTGCAACTCATTGTCATCATCAATTTCTTTCACGTGTATTTTTTGTGCCAACTAATCTAGGTTTTCATGAAAGCCTTGTATGTCTACTTTTCAAGATTGGGAAGGGGGGTTGGGAAGAGAGATTGAGAGCAAAGAAGACATGCCTTGTTCAATTTGGGATAGAGAGATAATGGAGAGCCGAGGCTTACAACAATGGAGATAAGGTCTACAAACTAGGGTTGAGTTCGATGACCAGTCGAACGATGATGATTTTGGATTGAGTTCCCTAACCATGACCAATGTTGTTGCTCTGGCAACCTACAAAAGTTTGCTGTTGATGCCACCAGCGTTGCTATCGGCAATAGAACTTAAATTGTATGGTAGGAGAAGGTGTTTGGAAGCCGAGGACGAAAGTAGAAGAGAAAAGTGGCCCAAACTCGAGTCGAGAGTGGGGAGAGTGATTTTACATATTAAAGGTAAAACAATCATATTAATGTACGCTCATCAAAATGGATCTCAAGTTAAAATAACAAAAACAAATGGACTCTATATTAAAAAAAGATGTAACATGAACTTTACAATAAGTTAACATCGTTTGGAGGGACTTAATACCAATTAACTTAATAAAATAAAAGATGATAGAAATATATGAGAGGCTTATGATTAAATCTTAATGGGCTACATTGTATTAGATTGGATTATATTGAAATTATAATAGAGACCTCTATAGCCCAGTTATGTACCCAAGAGGGTGGTGGTAGGGAAGGGGGTGAGTTGGATATTTGGAAAATATTGGCGACTTTTACAAAATTTAAATATTAATGAAAATAAAGCACAAGCATGTAAAAGTATAGAGAGAAGAGAAAAAACATAAATATTTTTACGAAGTTTGGAAAGCTTCTTACGTCCACGACTGAAGCTCCCCACTTGAGATTTCCACTATATGAATTCCTTCTTAGGTGGAGATCAAACATTTACAATGAATAGCTCTCTACTCTTGATCCAACAAAATCCCTTTTTACCTCAAGTAATTTATCCTCAAAAGTCTTACTGCAATGAGAAATACGAAGATGAACACCAAGGTTTACTCTTTTCTAGAGCTGATTTGATATAATGAAAATCACTCTCTAATAATTGATCACTAATTGTTCTAAGTATTTAAGATGAAGAGAACTTTGAGATTTAGATCGAATAATAAATAAGATCTCAAGTCTAATACAAATATTGGAAGTTAAAGCATATGAGTTGTTAGAAATAAATATTGTAAAGAACCTCTATTTATAAGCCTTTGAAAGATATGGATGTTAGATTCAAAAACTAGTCATTGCCCCTTTGCAGATCTATTAAAATTTTGAATTTAGAAGTGCTAGATCAATAAAATCACTCGACTAGTTTTTATAAGTAGTTGACTAGATCATAATCTAATTGACTAATAGGTCAACTGATTTTTCTAAAGGCTGGAGGTTCATATTTGTAAAAACAATTAGTCGATTGATTTTGAGAATCAGTCAACTATTTTTTCCGGTGTCAAAATGTTCACAATTTTGTATTGAAGAAATTACGATTAGTTTTGACAGTAAGTTCAAAGATTGTGAACATAAAGGAATTTAGTCGACTGATTATTAGAACTGCTCGACTGGTTTTCAGGACTAGTTAATTGGTTTTAGTAGATTAAGTAATATTGCCTATTTATTTTCAAATGAATTAATTTTTCAAGGCTTAAGGTATATCAATGAAATCCGTTGAAAAATAATTTCGTGATTGATTTTAATTAATTACTTAAATATTAAATGCATTAAGTTCATCATCAATCAATCTTTTCAAAGTTTTCAACTCTGTTTAACTTGATTTTTCAAATCCTGAGGTATATCAATATTTCTTTTTGAAAAATTATTTTTTAATTGATTTTAGTTGATCATTTAAATAATTTAAACATTATGTTTTGATCAGTCAATCCTAATTCACTCGAAAACCCAAAAAAATAAAAATTAAAATCTTCATTTAATTCATTGGGCTTCAGTGCATCCACTTACTTGAGTTTGACTTGATGCTTGATCTTTCAAGTGGATTTTCCTCATTTGATTGACCTTTTCAAGTATTGGTCATCTCTTTCTTGATCTAGTTGACCAATTTGCATTGTTACTTCATCCATTATATTTTTCGTTTGATTTACAACATGTTTCAAGCTTAAACAAAAACTTTTAGATTACATGGTTAGATCACATTTAAGTATACGCTATAAGCCTCAATTCAAGAGACCAATTATACAGTTAAATTTGCAAGCATAAGTCATTTATGAATTTTATGTTTACTACATATATTCATTCGTAAAAGACTTCCTAATATATCTATCCATATGAATTTTACACTGTTATTATAAAAATGCATCCTAAATCTCATGACCTTATATTAGTTGCTCATTTTTCTAATAATAAGTGCCTATAAATGTCATGACTTAAAGCTAGTTTGTGCATTTGTATGGATATTCATGAATCTAACCATTTCACTTCATGCATATGCTTATTAGAGCTTTACATTCTAAACCTTATGCACAACTTATACATTGATGTTGTCAATTTCTGATAAGAGGTTCTACTCTCTTCAGCTTCCTGCCAAGAACACAAGGTTAGAGGGCCACAAGGAAGGCTCTAGTGGTAGCCGCTTCGATGATAAAATTAAGGAAGGATACTGATAGTAATCGGAAAGAACAATTGAATATAGATTGAAAACGTACATTAGAGCCTTATTTATATGTTGTAGTTCTTCGAATTCAAGTATGACTAGGAACTATAAAGATTTTTCAAGATATCTATAGATAAAAGTTACCATATTGAACTCTATTTTCTTATTATGAGATAGGTAGTCCAAAAAAGATGGTGACCAGTTCGGAACCCCCCTTTATCCTTGCTTTGTAGTCCATAGTCCAATAGTCATCCAAGCAAGTTTAATCTTCATACTCCATAACACTTCGAGACACATGTCGCAATATCAAGTAAAGGTTTGTTTATGGTGTATCAGTTACTCCCCCCGAGCCTCAAGCTATTCGAGATTTATCCCGAGTTAAGGTTAGGGTCTCTAAGGCATCACACATGTGGCCATATTAATGTGTCGTTTCAATTTTAAAGAAAACAACCGTTGATGGGAGTATTAATGTGTCATTATTACGGTAGTCGTCGATTTAAGAACTGAGGTCATCATTGCTTAACTATTACGACGGCTCGAGATTCTCTATTAATGCTTTTTGGTGCTCTATAAAAAGGGAAGTTGGTTGCTTTAGGAAGCTTTTACCGCTTTTAAACATTTATTAAGAAAATTTTTTAAAAGACATTATTGTGGTAGGGTAATTTTTGGCACACCGTTAAAGCTTTCCTGCAAAGACTCTTGCCTTTCCAGTCAGGTTTAGTTTCTCAAAGTGCCAAATCCTTTTTCATTTGAGTTTTTCCCTTCTACTCTTTCTGTTTTTCCTTTTCCTTTGATTATGGTTGCTTCTGATGCCTATTTGAGTACTAGGCATGAACTAATAGACTCCATGGATATGGAAAATCGAGAGGCATTATCACGACCCAAAATCACCTTATGGGGATTAAGGGTTCGTGATTGGCCACCAAGGCCTCTCAATGATCACAACACCATTCTAATTACCATTTAGTCAATATTCATTCTCAACCTCTTAACAACATTGAAAACAACAAGGGAATCACTCAATAATACTTTTAAAGGTTCAAGTACTCAAGCTTTGATAGAAACACCAACTCCTCAAACACATATACATATAACACATATCTCATTATTCCAGTTTTCCCACATTCTTCATATGTTTGTGGTTATTATAATCATGCAAAAATTAACATCACCCACTCTTTATTCATTTTCATATATTTTAAAATTTTTGAAACATTACATGTAGCAACGGATTTGATTTTGATGCCATGGTTCTCGATTTGAGCATGAGAGATTAATGATTGCAAAACTTACTGGCATGACCTTTGCATGATATATAGTTCTACAAGAACCCTGTTTATATGTTTTTAAGATGATAGTACACTTTGTAAGTGCTTTTAAATGCTATTCATGGAGATGCTTTGTTTCGGGTTGTGAAAACTCATGATAGGGCACCTGTTTTACTCACGGATCTTAAGTTAGCTCATTCCAGTTACTCCCATAAATTTTTAGGTATGCTCAAGGAAGCATACACTACAAGAGAAAGCCTTTATTCCGACCCTATATCCGGTCGAAAATAATTCACTTAGCGTCAAAAATACTCATTTCCGACCAGTAATAGACGTCGCCCAAATTAGTCGGTAATAAATTCGTCAGAAAAAGATTACCGATGACAATATTGAAGCGTCGGAAATAGTCACATATTACCGACTCATTTAAGTATCGGAATAAAATATTATTTTCGACCATATGTATAGTCGGTAATAGTGCATTTCCAACCATCTATGTAGTCGGTAATATGTGTATTTCCAACCATACGTATAGTCGGTAATATATGTATTTCCGACCATATGTGTAGTCAGTAACAGTGAATTTCCGACCATATATGTAGTCGGTAAAAGTGTATTTCCGACCATATGTGTAGTCGCTAAAAGTTACATCTATAGTTAATAAAATGTTATTTCCGACCACAAAAAAAGTCGTCAAAAGTTTATTTCCGACCACAAAAATAGCCAGCCAGCAAGCATAAATTGTACATTTTTAATTTATTATTTCCGACTCATTGGTTATATTTTCATTTTCGACGCAAATTTGTTGTCAGATATAAAGTTAAATATTTGAAAAAAATCATTGCTGTTATCATTTTTTCAGCACAAAACTTGATCCAACACGTGTATATATATATATATATATATATATATATAACTCTTGTACATGTCATCCATGCACCTAACAAAGACAAAAGTTCAATTCATGGCAAAATTTCTCCATAGATATATATTCATGCTCTTTAACTTTTAAGGACTAAGAATAAAATACATAACTCATAATATGACTTATATATATTAATTGTCCATTCAACTTCAATTGGACCAAAAGACATACAATATCATAAAACAAAAAATAATAATTATTTCCTTTGGAAACACTAACCCAACTAGTAACGAGTTTCTTCCTTTACCCATTCATGCAACACCAACTCAATCTTTATAATGAATAATTAGACTTGATATTACCTGTATGTGTTCCCATGATTTTACTATGCAAACATTGTAAGAAATTCATCCAAATGTTTCTGTCTCTCTTCCATTGCAGCCTCCATTTGTCTATGGTGCTCCTCTATGCTTTGCATCCTCATTGGAACTTCTGTTTGCACTTGTTCTTGCACTTCAGTCTCCATTGTCTCCTTAATTTGTTCCATTTTCTCTTCTAAAGCATCGTTGCGTCGTTTCTCAGCTTCATACAATCGACGAAACTCATTGATTTGAACACCCTATATATATATCTATATCAGTTTTACAGTTTCAGTTTTACAAAATCAAGTCTATATATTAGTTCTTTACTATTCTAATTTTTCAGAACTTGAAATTTACAAACTGGTATACTGATATACTGTTCTGAATATTATTCAACTTGAAATTTTCAAACTGGTACATTGTTCTGATTTTTGGAAATTGAAACATATCAGTTTTATACATCAATTGAAATATCAGATTTACATATCAAATTTACAAGTTCAAAAATTGAAATATACCAGTTTATATATATCAGATTTACAGAACTTGATATTCAGAAATTAATAAACCTTTCTATTTTAAATAGAAACTTTATATCTATAAAACCAAGGTAATCTGGTTTTGGAAAAGACTTTAATATTCAGGTTTTTCAAAACATTGTTTTGGTGTCTGTTGTACTAATTTGTTTACTGCAGAAATCCTTAAACTAACTCTGTGATTTATTCAGAATTTGTTTCTGAATTTTTTGACTGAATTTGAGTATTCTGTACTATTAACAGTAATGGCCACTGATACTACCCCTGCCCCTACTACTACTGTGGTGACACCTGCTCCTGTTATGTCATCTGTTCCAATGGTCGGAACTGTGCCCGTGAACCATGGAGAAAAGCCCGAGAAATTCAATGAGTCTGATTTCAAAAGATGGCAACAAAAGATGTTGTTTTATCTTACCACCCTGAATTTGGCTCGATTCCTTCGAGAAGATGCTCCTGCTTTGAGAGAAAATGAGACGGATAGGCAAGTGGTTGCTGCCGTGAAGGCATGGAAGCATGCAGATTTCCTCGACCGAAATTATGTCCTCAACGGTTTAGACAACACATTATATAATGTGTATTGTACCATCAAGACTGCAAGGGAATTGTGGGATTCACTTGACAAAAAGTACAAGACTGAGGATGCCGGAATGAAGAAATTTGTTGTCAACAGATTCTTGGACTACAAGATGGTTGATTCCAAAATAGTCATCAATCAAGTTCAAGACTTGCAAGTTATCCTACACGAGATTCATGCTGAAGGAATGTCTTTGAGTGAATCATTCCAAGTGGCTACAATTATTGAAAAATTGCCACCATTATGGAAGGAATTCAAGAACTACCTTAAGCATAAGCGCAAGGAGATGAAACTTGAAGACTTGATTGTCCGATTAAGGATAGAGGAAGATAACTGTGCTTCCGAAAAGAAGGCAAGAAAGATGGTCATGGAATCCAAGGCCAATGTTGTGGAACAAGGGCAAAGTTCTCACAATAATAATAAGAGGAAGCATAATGGCAATGGTCCCAAGCAAGGTGCAAATAAGAAGTTCTAAGGCAAGTGCTATGTGTGCAACAAACAAGGACACAGTGCTAAAGATTGCCACAGCCGCAAGGACCAAGGAAACCCAAAGAAGAAACGCCCTCAAGCCAATGTGACTGAAATGGACGGCCTTTCAGATAATGTCTCAGACATGAATCTCTCAGTCGTAGTTTTCGAAGTGAACTTCATTGGCAGCAATACCAAGGAATGGTGGGTAGACACAGGGGCTACTCGTCATGTTTGTTCAGATAGAAAGATATTCTCATCATATCAAAACATAGATAATGGGGAACAACTCTTTATGGGCAACTCTTCTTCTTCCAAGGTTGAAGGCCAAGGGAAGGTAGTATTGAAAATGACTTCAGGCAAGGAACTTACTCTCAATGATGTGTTGCACATGCCAGAAATTTGAAAGAATCTCGTGTCTGGCTCATTGTTGAGTGGGTTTTAAATTGGTCTTTGTATCTGACAAGTTTATCCTCACCAAAAATGGGATGTATGTGGGGAAGGGGTATATGAGCAATGGGCTCTTCAAAATGAATGTAATGACCATTGTACCTCTAATTAAGAATAATAATAATAAGAACACATCTTTTGCTTATATGCTTGAGTCTTCAAATGTGTGGCATGGTAGACTAGGACATGTTAATTTTGATACATTGCGTAGATTAATTAATATGGAATGTTTGCCTAAATTTGAAGTAGATCCAAATCATAAATGTGAGATTTGTATGGAATCTAAACTTACAAGAACTTCTTTTCAATCAATTGAAATAAGTAGTGAACTTCTAGAATTAATACACTCAGATATTTGTGATCTGAAATTTATTCAAACTAGAGGTGGTAAGAAATATTTTCTTGCATTCATTGATGACTGCACAAGATACTGTTATGTTTACTTGTTGAGAAGTAAAGATGAGGCATTAGAAATGTTTAAACATTTCAAGAATGAGGTTGAGAACCAACTTGATAGAAAAATCAAGGTGATTAGAAGTGATAGAGGAGGTGAATATGAAGTACCTTTTGGTGAATTTTGTTCACAACATGGTATAATATACCAAACAACTGCACTCTATTCACCTCAACAAAATGGGATTGCTGAACGTAAGAACAAAACTTTAAAAGAAATGATGAATGCATTACTATTAAGTTCTGGACTACCTCAAAATTTGTAGGGGGAAGCAATTCTTTCCGCAAATTATATTCTCAACCGAATACCTTAAAAGAAAACCAATAAATCCCCCTACGAGTTGTGGAAAGGTCGAAGACCTTCTTACAAATACTTAAAAATGTGGGGGTGTTTGGCTAAAGTGGTGGTACCTATACCTAAAAAGGTTAAAATAAGACAAAAAATAGTTGATTGTGTTTTCATTGGGTATGCTTATAATAGTAGTGCATATCGCTTTCTGATTCATAAATCTGAAATTCCTGATATACATGTCAATACTATTATCATGTCAAGGAATGCATCTTTCTTTGAAAATGTATTTCCTTACAAATCCACATAGGAGACAAACTCAAGTAAAAGAACTCAAGATGCTGCAATAAGCAGTAGTCAAGGCCAACAAGATGATGATGAACCTAGATGCAGCAAAAAAACTAGAACATCAAAATCTTTTGGCCCAGATTTTCTAACGTATTTGTTAAAAGATAAGCCTCGAAGTTTTAAAGAAGCAATGTCGAGCCCTGAAGCTCCATATTGGAAAGAGGCTATTAACGATGAAGTATAATCCATTATGCAAAATCATACATGGGAACTAGTGGATCTTCCACCAGGTTCAAAACCTCTTGGATATAAATGGATGTTCAAGAAGAAAATGAAATCAGATGGATCTATCGATAAATATAAGGCCAGACTGGTTATCAAAGGTTACAAGCAAAAGGAAGGCTTGGACTATGTTGATACATATTCACCAGTTACGAGAATATCATCCATTCAAATGTTAATAGTTATTGTAGCTATACACAATCTTGAGATACATCAAATGGATGTAAAGACAACTTTCTTAAATGGTGATTTGAATGAAGAAATATACATGGAACAACCCGAAGGGTTTATTGTTCCAGGTCAAGAAAAGAAAGTTTTTCGGCTTGTTAAATCCCTTTATGGATTAAAACAAGCACCAAAATAGTGGCATGAGAAATTTGATAGTGTAATGATGTCAAATGGGTTCAAAATCAACGAGTGTGACAAATGTGTATATGTCAAAAATACCGAATATGGTTGTGTCATTATTTGTCTCTATGTTGATGATATGCTCATTATGGTTAGTAATAATGAAGTCATTAAAGCTACCAAGAAAATGTTAAATAATAAGTTTGACATGAAGGACTTAGGTGTTGCCGATGTTATACTTGGGATAAAGATCTCTAGAACATCAGATGGACTAATATTATCTCAATCACATTACATTGAGAAAATTCTCAAGAAATTTAAACAAGATGATAGCAGTCCAGCGAGAACACCTATAGATGTAAGTCTACATTTATCCAAGAATAATGGCAAAAGCATATCACAACTAGAATATGCACAAATAATTGGCAGCCTAATGTATGTCATGAATTATACTTACGCTGTCAGCAAATTGAGTAGATACACAAGCAATCCAGGTCCAGACCATTGGAAGGCAATAGTTAGGGTTTTGAGGTATCTGAAATACACCCAAAACTTTGGATTGCACTACTCAAAATATCCAGCAATACTTGAAGGATATTGTGACACAAATTGGATATCCGACACCAAAGACTCGAAGTTTACAAGTGGCTATCTACTTACACTTGGTGGTGTAGTGCTGTCGTGGAAATCTTCTAAGCAAACGTGCATTGCTAGATCCACGATAGAATCTGAGTTTATTGCACTGGATAAAGCTAGGGAAGAAGCCGAGTGGCTTCGTCACTTCCTAGAAAATATTCCAATGTGGCCAAAACCTGTGCCCGCTATCTGTATTCATTGCGATAGTCAATCAGCGATTGGTAGGGCACAGAGTCATATGTATAACAGTAAGTCTCGACATATTCGTCAAAGACATAATACCGTAAAATAACTTCTCTCTAATGGTATTATGACCATTGAATACATAAGGTCAAAAGATAACATTGCGGATCCGTTAACCAAAGGTTTGACTAGAGAGCAAGTGAATAAATCATTGAGGGGAATGGGTTAAAGCCTATACACTAAAGAGTCACCAAAATGGCAACCTAACCTAGCTGACTAGAGATCCCAAGATCTAGGTTCAAAGGGACAACCGAATTGTGTGTGACTCATTGAGATCACTATGGAGATCAAATCTCCTACTCATTCCTATGATTAGAATAGTAATGCCTGCAGCGTTGAATAGGGTAAGCTAAAGCTTTTAATGATTCTTATATCTTGTTGAAGACAAGTGGGGTATAGCAGAAGACTCTTAATAAGAAATCACCTATATGAGTGTGAACTGGGCCGGTTCTATGAGAATGATAAAGGCTAAATTCTCTAGGAGCACTCATGAAACCATGAATTGTTCAGGGCCAAAATAAATACAATCATGAGAACTAACTGTGTTAGGAAAGATTCTGTGTGAATGCTGCTGTCTTGGTTTACACAAACGATTGAACAGTTCAAGACATCATGTTCACTGATCAATCAGTAACCCCGATAGCATTTCACAAGAGAAGGTTCAAGGCCACAATCTACCTTCCTCTATACAGGAAATTTCCAAATGAACTGTCTCTTAGTGTCTGCATATCATTTGCATTACTTTCGGTCAATTTTATTCATGTGGGGGATTGTTGGAAAAAATGGTTTTTTGAGCATTTAAATTAGCCATCTTTGAGCTAAAATTAAAGTGGGTCCCACAAATTAAATTGGGTGGGTCCACATGGGAATGTGTTCTCCTCCATGAGGAGATGAAGATTATATATTGGGTTGCTCAAAACCATTAAGGAGTGAATGAGAAATTGCTTCCAAACATCACCACTTGGAAATGGTAACTAAAGCTTGAAGCTTGTGCAAAAAGCTTGTGTCCCACATAGGATGGAAACAAGGCTTTTAAAGAGTATATATACACATACCTTGGAGTGGGGTTTGGGCCCCAAGGGGCACCCCAGTTTTGTGGAAGGGGAAGGACCTAGCACATGCTTGGTCCACCACACACGCGCGTGCACACCGCAGTCGCCGCCCCGCCCCGCACCAAACCAAACTAGGCCGGGCTTGAGGTCAGGTTCGGGTCTGGGTCTAGGCTTGGGCTTGGCCCGTCATATATATCTTTTTGGAGAAAATTCTTTTAAATAATTTTCCATTAAACGCTGCCATTTAGTTACCAGATTAATTAGAACCAAAATGTCACCGTTCTAAGAGTACGGTTTTTTGGTTTTGGATTAAATCCAAAACAACGTCGTTTTACGACGGTGTTGGTTTGAATTTTGACTGAACAATCGTCCCTTTCCATGGTTGCGCCTGTGTCTGTTATCCATGAACAGACACAACTGAACCTTCATGACTGTACCAAACAGTCATGAAGAGGCCTATAAATATCATACATTTACGCACTTATTTTTCACGAGTTTCTGCATTCTGCATTATGTGTAGTGTTCATATTTGAGAAAGAGTCAAACACTGTTGGTTCGACAGACTCACAGTTTGAAGTGCTACTTCTGTGAGATTCAGTTCATTGTATCCTGGGAGGCAATCGTCCAAAAACAAATCGTGAGCACCATAGCAAGGGCGAAAATTGTCTTAAGGACATAGTGATAATCACTAGCCTTGATCAAATTCAGATTACTGTTCTTCTTCTATTTTCGTAAGTTCTTATTTTCTGTTCTATCAATTCTGATTTTACTTATTCTATTACTGCTTTATCAAAACAGTACACTATTTTCAATCATATATATATATATACATATATACATATATATATTTTATGGTTTCTGTTTCAAACTGATATATATATATACATATATACTGGAGTAACAGAATCTTCCCTTAAGATCCATCCAAATCTCAGTAGCAGAATTCACGTATATCACACTTGCAGCGATTTCCTTTGATAATGAATTGAGGATCCAAAGGATCCAAGAAAGGATCATGTTGTTACACTTAATCCAAGCGTTGAATAACCGATTTGATCTATCAATTGGCTGAGAAATTGAACCATCGATGAAGTCGATCTTGTTTTTGGCAGTTAGTGCCATGATCATAGACCTGGTCTATGTTTGGTAATTATCACTAGTAAGGGATTGATTAACAAGCAAGGATCTAGGGCTGTTAGCGTGATGAAGGATGTAGGGATTTGATTGATCTTCAGTGAAAGTAAAAGAATCAATCGAACCAGTGGAAGAAGCAACAGACGCCATTGTCGAAGAAATATCAAAAATTTGTTGAAGAAATCTTGGACATGCTCTAATACCATATTAAGAGGTTGTTCTTTCTTCTTTAGACTAGATCTAGAGCAAGAATTACATAGAGGGATAGAAAGAAAGAAAGAGAAAAATGGAGGGAAAAGTAATTGTATTGTATATATATTTTCAGATTACATTTCTCTCTTATATACAAAAACAGAAAAAAAAATATTAACCAATCAAAAGTTGCCACCTCATAACAATTGCTGCTTCTGTAATATATGGAGCCATGATTTTATTTCTTTCTTGGAGTGGCAATTTCCACCATATGCAATGGTATGCAAAGCCAATCCAGGGCTCAGAGCATTTTCAATGGGCTCCCTACATGAGACTCATTATCTATTTTAAGAATAAAGTTAAAAAATCATACTCCAACCACACTTCCTGTCAATCTCCTAAAATAGGGAATACCAAAGCTACTCCCTACAAGTGATGAGAGAAAGGAGAGAGGAGAGAAGACTCCCTAAATTGATATATTTTAATGTAGTAGTCTTTTAAAATTATGTTTATATAAATTGATTAAATGTATTTTTTTAACCGTGGTTTAAAAGTAAGTAGAAGACATTTGACTGTATATTTTTTTTATATTTTCTCTTAATTAAATTTTTGTTTAATATTTTGTTAAGTTTTAAATAACTTAAACGGATGTTAAATTTAAATTAAAAATTGGTTAATATTTTCTTCAAAAGTTTTGATATACCACAAACCGACACACCAATCATCTTGAGACACGTGTGCTTACAGATCTGATAATACTCGGTCATCCAGAGCAAGCGAAGCCTTCAGAGCACATTTATGCACTTATCCTCCAGAGCTCATGCTCTGAACAATATTCACTCAGAGTATTCCGTATGGTTCAAACTTCGTTATTTCCTTAATATCTGCCGAGCAGAGAATAAGGAAACAGTCTTCTATAAGGAAACTGCCACACATGGTTATCTCTATTTTGATACAATGTCCAACAAGGTAACTGTAATCTCCGATGATCAAATCCCTACTTTCATGGCTCCAAATCCTAATCAACTTAGGAAAGCCACAGTCTATAAATTAAACCCTAAAGGTATGCTTTATTTTCATGCTCATTCTTTGCCTTTCATTATAGTCTTTTCAATTCAGTTTATTGACTTAAGCATCGGAGCGGATACCGCTGGAGCCAATCCGGTGGCCCTCTGATCCCCTTTTTTGAGTGTTCTACAGGTCATGAAACCCAGAGTTCTTGCGAGCCAAAAAGTGCAGCATCAGTTTGGCGCCATCTGTGGGAAACGACAAATCTCCAAGTGCTTTACTCGCAAACTTATTCTCCTTCTTACTGGAAAACCATGGCCCCCAATCTCCAACCAAGGTAGAACGCTCAAAATCCTCAAAACTCTCAACGTCGGCCGCCAGCTGATCCCATGCGATAGGAGATTGAGTCAATCAAATGACACAACCAACTAGTGCAAGAACAACTACTAGCCATATCTAGAACTCTGACAATGCTTACACGAAATCAGGGGACGAATCCTCCAAATCTGCCGGTCAATGCTGCTGCTGAAGGGACACAACCCCCTATTGTTACTACGAATGAAGAGCCCCATGAGGAGGCTCCCAACAACCGGCCTAGGCACCCCCAAAATACTTCTCACGTCGGCAGAGATCCACAGCCCCCAGCAGCCCCGGGCTGGGGAACACCAGCCTTTGCCCCTGACATCCATTACTGAAGCACTACTAGAATCCCAACTCCAAGGGCTTCGGGAGCACATCCAGTACCACAGGAGCCTTAGCCCCAAGCGGCACCAATTCTTTTAGTTCGGGAGCCTCAGAACCCTCATCAATCTGTGGGACATACTCAGCCCGGCCATCCTGAAGCGGAAGCTATATGGCAAGGTTCATAGGAAGTCCGGTCTAGAGAACCACAGAGGGTTAAAGAAGTTGCAGAATCTATGGATCGAACAGTGGTTATGAGAGGTGCTCAAAACCCTCCAGAGTAGGATGAATTGGCCAGGCTGCTCGGAAGACTTACCACCCCATTCACTCTTGCCATCATGTCGGAAGAAAGACCAAGGAAGTTCGTTGTGCCGAAGTTCACCCTTTATGATGGGACTGGAGACCCAGGAAATCACCTGTCACATTACCAGCATACAATGGTCCTTCACGGGGCTTCTGATGCCTTTATGTGCCAAACTTTCATTACCAGCCTAAAAGGTACCGCCCTAAAATGGTTCCAACACCTCCCACTGAACTCAGTGACTAGCTTCTATGAGCTCGGTAGGCAATTCCTGGACAAGTTCATGATAAGTAGGAGGCTCAAAAATGGACCAGAGTTCTTGTTGAATGTTAAACAGACTAAGGAAGAGTCCCTCAGACCTTACATTGCACGCTTCAATGCCGAACTCACTGAGATAATTGACTGCAGCCCGAGTTTCCTCGTAGCTGCCCTAACCTCTGGTCTTGCTCACGGAGGTTTTAGGGATTCTGTAAAAAAGAGCCCTCCTACCGACATGGCTGCATTAATGGATAGGGCCAGGAAATATATCAACTTGGAGGAAGCTAATGGCACGTCCCAAAAGGGTAAAGAACAAACCCATAAGGACAATCCAAAAAGGGAAGACTATAAGAAGGACGACCATAAAAGGGACCCTAGCAAGAAGAGGGTCAGGAGTCCAGAAAAGAAAGCGGCACGCAAGGCTGTTTATAATTCCAGCCCAAGGGAATTCACTAACTTTACTCCTTTAAACACTACACTGGCTCAGGTACTTCGGCAGATCTGAGATCGAGAAAACCTAAGATGGCCAGAGCCGATAAAAGGAGATCCCAGTCTTCGGGACTAAAGTAAATACTGTAATTTCCACAAGGATCACAGGCATACGACTAATTCATGGAGGTCCCTTAGATATGAGGTTGAGCAGCTCATAAAGAAAGGACGTCTGCGAGAGTTTGTTAAGCAGGACGGGAGGTAGAACCTTTACGAGGACAAGCATCAACGCAGGACAGAACAGAGGCCCGAAAAAATACAAGAGCAAAGGGAAGGATGGAATGAGCCTCAGTGTAATATCCCAACCCGGGATATAGCATGTACACCGGGCTGGACCGGGCTATAAAATGTAATCCCGAATTATAAGTCGTTAAATGACATAAATAAAAGGGGATGCGTAATAGACTGTACTGTTTAATTACGACGCATAGGTACGAGAGGCAAACAGTCACGGGTGTCCGGGCGCCGCTGCACTAAAAGCCTGAAAAATGTGCAAGTAAAAGTATATATGTATCTTGTGTAAATTATACATATATGAGTGTACAAATAAATAATTGGGATGAGATACAATATATATATATATGTGTGTGTGTGTATACAGTCAGATTATATATATGTATATATTATAATCCAATTAAAGTAAAAGAAAAGAAATAAAAAGAAAAGAAATGGGCAGTTGTCGTGGGGTGACAGCAAGAATTGGTAGTGGCAACATGGGGTGCAAGTGCATGTGAGGTGTGTGTGTAGGTTAGGTGTAAAGTGTGTGTTATATATATATATATATAATATGATATATATATATATATATATTATATACATAAGTGCACATTGTCTCCTAATCAAATAATGTATAAAGTGGCATTGGTGGAGGGAGCACAAGCCAAAAGGAGCCGTAGGAAGGTGCTGGTAGAGAGAGAAAGTAAATAGAGAGAAAATGGAATCTTTGTATAAGCTATATATATGCACGGGTTGATGAGATGAGAGGAAGTCAGGAACTGAAGGGGAGAAGAAGAGAAGGACAAAGATTCAGAAGGAAACCGAGAGCAAAACAAGAATCCAGAAAATATAGGTAAGGTTATTTTGCTACAGTTTTTATGATTTCAAGCATGAAACTTAAATATGATTGTAGAGTCGTATAGATGAATTAAAAAGGAATTTAATGAAAGAAAAATGAAGGAAAACGGTTGAGAAACCATAGAGAAATTTGGAGTTGCAGGTTCGGAAGGATAATCGGGTTCCATAAATATTATGCTTAAAATCTTGATATTTGTTTATGAAAATGATCCTATTACATCCAGAAATCCATCAGGAACAAATTAGATCCAAAACAGTGTATAAAGAGTCACGAAATAGGAAAAATACAGGTCACCGGAAAATCGGGCCGACCCCTTTAAGCTCTATTTCGTGAAGATTTGGAGGGTTTTAGGGCAAGCCGAGGCTAGGGTCGAGATCCTTGGGAAAAGGGGAAAAGAATGGCATTCAAATAGGGGGAGAAAACCATCGGAAATTGGTTGCCGTCACCGGAGAAGGTGACGGAACCCTAATACAGACTCACCGGAGTCTTGAGGGAGATGATCGGAAAATCGGGAAGACGACCGAGTCGACTCGTGAACCGTTTTAAACGGTGGGTGGACTCGGGACAGGTGGCAGCCTCTGGGCTTGCCACCGATTAAATGGGACGACGTCGTTTGGGCCTTAGTTACGTATATATATATATATAACTGTTAAGTTTGAAAAGAAAAGGAAGGAAATGCGGTCTGTGGGGTTCGAACCCCTGACCTCACGCGCCCCACGCGTAACTTTTTCCACTCGGCCACGCGCTCACATGTGTCCATTTACGGATATGATATATATATATATATATATATATATATATTATAATGAATTAAATCCAAAAATTAAAAAGGTGCAACCGCACCTGGTGGGATTCGAACCTGTAATGTATGGGGAGGGAGATGGCACGCTGGCCAGCGTGCCATCCTATTCAACCTATTCACATTATGTATTAAATAATATATGTATTATACTTAATTAAGATTTAATTTAATTAAATGAAATTAATTAAATTAAATACTTCGAAATGGCCCGTTGTCCAAATAAGACAAGTTATATATGTATTCCTACTATCTCGTACCTCCTGAGTCCATCGATGAGGTCCTCGACACGAGATGAGGTCCCAAAAAATTTGAGACCCTTGAATATGTCAAAAATGATCGAATTGCCCTTTCCCCTAAATAGGTCAAAC
This sequence comes from Nyssa sinensis, assembly GCA_008638375.1. Lineage (NCBI taxonomy): Eukaryota > Viridiplantae > Streptophyta > Magnoliopsida > Cornales > Nyssaceae > Nyssa > Nyssa sinensis. The sequence continues at coordinate 15,191,090 of CM018033.1, read as the reverse complement.
GAAGTCCAATTAAGGCAAATGAATAGTCAAAACTTATTATCTCGGACATTTTGAGTCCAATGGTGGGGTCTGTTTTATGAGATAAAACCCCGAAGGATAAAATACCGTAAAAGTGCAAAATGACCATTTTACCTTTTTTAGTACAAAAGTCCAAATGGAATTCCGCGAAAGCCTAAACTGATTTTCTTCGGCATTCCGGACTCAATGGTAAAGTCTAAAATAGTATTTGAAATACTTATGATGGAAAGGCAAAATTTGATGAATAGAATCTATTCTAAAATGTATTCACTGATATATAGGAAACTCAAAAGGCAAGGGTATACTCACGGATCTCTGAGATAGAATCACGATAGAGGTAAGTGAATTCCCTTTCTCTTCCATATGGTGTTTCCAAGCCAAGTTTATTCTCTTTACTGCCAAACTTGTACTCTTGAAAGTACCTCACGTTATTGCTATCCACAATGCGATATTGTTCTATCTTGTGGACATTGATTTACTGCTATGACGTTGTTGTCATGTGAACCATGCCTTGAAAGGCTTACTGCTATGTCTTTACTGAATATATGATATTCCATTTTATACTTCTATGGAATAATGAATAATCATGATATATTATGAATACGGGATTTGTGCTCAGTCACAATATCCATCCGATGCTTTCTGTATTAACTAGAGACCTAAGGGTCAAGTACATAAATGGACAGGTGGCAGGAATGAATTCCTTGAAGGCTCTCCACCGGCAATTGACTGGCATAAACATTTGCATTTTCATTGCATTCTGTATTAACTAGAGACCTAAGGGTCAAGTACATAAATGGACAGGTAGCAGGAATGAATTCCTCGAAGGCTCTCCACCGGCAATTGACTGGCATAACCATTGGCATTTTCATTGCATTCCCACTGGCATTTCATTTACATTAACATTTGCATTTTACCTGAGAACAGAGTAAATGCATCTCCTAAGAATTGGTGTGATTACGTTATTGAATAACCCTATTCCTTATGACTTATCTTAACTGAAAAGACACTCTTCATTGAATTGATTATAATCGGTTTATTGTGGCAGTACTTCTTGTTGTTGTATTGTTGTTGAGAGATTCATGTTGATGGTATATCCATTACTCCTAATTGTACATTGTGAATTATTATTCATTGGCCTTCATGGCAACTGTTCTCATTGGCTATTACAGCATCTCTTTTCTTATGATTGGCTATCATAATCTTATTCATGGATTTGTATCTTATCGATACCAGTGTCGGAGATCTGTTTTTACTTGCTGGGCTCTCGTAGCTCACCCCCCCATTTACCCCCATTTCAGGTGATGACGCTGCAAGACCCCAGTAGGAGTCTGAGAGCGTAGGAGGACATTTTTGAGGAACTGTATCAGTCTATGTTAGTTCTCTCATGTATTCACCACCCCCGGGTGCTGGTTACGTTTTAGTTCTCATTTTGAATTATGTAGAACTATTGTCATGTATTTAAAAAGACTTCCGCTGGATTATTATAATTGATAAAGACTTCCGCTATTCATTGTTTAAAATTTTTAGTACATTGCATATTAGTACTATGATACAGAAATGAAAAAAGTAGGGACGGCCTTCGGGTCAGTCCCGCGATACGAGATCTGCATAGGGTGGATTTCGGGTCGTGACACTCAGAGGTAGGACAACCATGTTATTTACATGCTCCATGCAGATACCCCTGTCATAGGAATGTCAAATAGACCAAGGAAAAGGTATGCTCGGGAGGCTAAAGTTGCACCGAACACTCTGTGGATCACCAACGTTGAGAAAAGGCTCAAACTAGAACCGAAAATCCAGTTCACAGAACAGGATCTAGCCGGGGTACACTGCCCTCACAGTGATGTCCTCGTCATCACTCTTAAAATTGCCAACTTCGAGATCAGAAGAGTTCTGGTTGACACCGGCAGTTCTGTTAATATACTATTTTATGAGCCTCTCAGGCAAATGAAGATTGATCACAATAGCGTCAAGCCTACCACTGCCGTAATGGCAGGTTTTGATGGTAATCTTAGCACTCCATTGGGGAGGATCGACCTGCCAACTACAGTAAGAGAAGGTGAAAGACAGAAAACCACAATCTCAGAATACATGGTGCTAAATACAAAATCTCCTTACAATGTCATAATTGGAAAATCGTGGCTACATCAGATAGAAGCTATCACCTCGACCTTTCATCAATGTTTAAAGTATGTCCATAACCAGACTGTTTATTCTGTCAGAGGGTGCCAACCGACTTCTTGGGAATGTCATGTCATTGCACTTGAGGAGAAAGCTACTAAATAGGAATTACAGTATGCTCGGGACTTTGCAAATCCAATTCTCTCCCACAATCTCGAGGAAGAAGGTTGCCCTTCTAGAGTTGAGGAACCTCTAAGCCCAAGAGGATGGGATAGTAGGGCCAAACCAATTGGGGAGCCCATCAAAGTATTAGTCAGCTCAGAATCAGAGGGGCACTATTTGTACATTGGTCCAGACCTGACACATGCCGAACAAGAGGAGATAATAAGATTTTTGAAAGATAACCTCTCTATATTTGCGTGGGAGACCAAAGATATGGAGGGTATAGATCCAAACCTCATAACTCACAAACTGATGGTAGATCCAAACCACCCACCAATAAGACAAAAAAAAAAGGCCGCTAGCTTCAGAGCGGCATCAGATCATAAACGAGGAGGTCCAGAGGCTGCTTGAAGCCAAGATGATACGTGAAGTATTCTACCCAGACTGGCTAGCCAATACCGTTCTGGTCAAAAATAAAAATGGCAAGTGGAGAGTTTGCGTTGACTACACAAACCTCAATAAAGCTTGCCCCAAAGATAGCTTTCCACTACCAAGGATAGACCAGCTGGTTGACGCTACTGCAGGGCATGAACTCATGAGTTTCATGGATACCTATTATGGGTATAACCAAATCCAGATGTACCCTCCAAACCAGGAGAAGACAGCCTTCATAACCGAACAAGGTCTCTTTTGCTACAGAGTAATGCCGTTCGATTTGAAGAATGCTGGGGCCACATACCAGCGCTTGGTCAACAAGATGTTCAGCCCATTGATCGGCAATACCATGGAAGTTTACATTGATGACATGCTGGTCAAAAGTTTACAGAAAGGTAGCCATCTCCAGCACTTGTCCCAGACTTTTGATATCCTAAGACAATACAAGATGAAGCTTAATCCCTCAAAATGTACCTTCAGGGTGATGAAGGGTAAATTCTTGGGATATATTATCTCTCAGAGGGGTATCGAGGCAGACCCCACTTAGATCTGAGCTCTAATTGGACTGGAATCACCGAAAACCAAGAAAGACATTCAGGCACTGAATGGCAGAATCGCAGCACTGAGCAGGTTTATCTCCAAGTCCACTGATCGTTGTCTACCCTTCTTCAGAGCTTTAAAAGATAACAAAGCTTTACAATGGACAGAGGAATGTGAGAAAGCCTTTCAAAAACTGAAGGAATACCTTGCCTCTCTAGAGCTCTTGTCAAAACCAGTCCAAGGGGAAAAGCTACCCCTCTACCTTGTAGTCTCTGAGAACACAGTCAGCTCCATATTAGTCAGATAGGACAGGGGAGTCCAGAGGCCTATATTCTACATCAGTAGGGCATTGCTCGACATAAAAAAGAGATACCCAGAGGTTGAAAAGTTGGCCTTTGCTTTGGTAATATCAGCTCGAAAACTCCGACCTTATTTCCAAGCCCATCCAATTGAAATCCCAACCGCCTATCCCCTGAGGTCGATATTGAGGAAACCTGAGGTTTCAGGAAGATTAGCAAAGTGGTCTGTGGAATTGGGAGAATTTGACATATCATATGTACCACGAAATTACATCAAGGGGCAAGCCTTGGCAGATTTCGTTGCTGAATTCACCCCGGCACTTCAGGACAAAGCACAACACTTTGAAGTCAAGGACATGGTAGCTCTATATTGATGGGTCATCAATCGCTCAGGGTTCTGGAGTGGGCTTGGTATTGCAGTCCCCTGATGGGCTCTTATCAGAAAAAGCAGTTAGCCTGGGATTCAGAGCTTCCAACAATGAAGCAGAATACGAAGCCCTAATCCTAGGCATGAAGTTGGCTCTAGAATGCGAGGTTCAAAACCTTGAGGTCTTTTCAGATTCCCAGTTGGTGGTAAGCCAAGTTCTGGGAGAATTCTCCATTAAAGATGACAGGATGCTTCGGTATTCCGAACTAGTGAGCTTCTTGAAGCACTCCTTCTGGACGTTCTCTATTCAAAAAATAGAAAGAAGCCAGAACTGTAGAGCAGATGCTTTGGCAAACATGGCATCCCGCCTAAAGCCAGAAGAAAATTCTATAGTAAAAATTTCCTACCAACCAAGACCCAACATAGAGGAAGCCCAAATTGCCTAAATTGCTGAACAGCCCCAGAACTGGATAACCCCAATCCTCCAGTACCTAGAATCAGGGCTCCTCCCAGAAGATAAAACAAAGCGAGGAGAATCCGAATCAGAGCAGCTCGGTACCTAATCCTGAACAATAAGCTTTACAGAAGGTTTTACTCTCAACCCTTGTTGAAATGTTTAACTCCAAAAGAGTCTCAATATGTCTTGGCAGAAATACATGAAGGAATTTGTGGGAACCATAATAGGGGCAGAACAATAGCTCACTGAGCTCTCACATAAGGCTATTACTGGCCTAGTATGCTGAAGCAGGCTAAGGAGTACGTCCAAAAATGTGACAAATGCCAAAGGTTTGCTCCATATCAACACCAGTCTCATCACGAGCTCATCCCAATTACTAGTCCTTGGCCCTTTGCTCAGTGGGGGATGGACATTGTGGGCCCATTACCTAAAGCCCCACCGAACAGGAAATATCTTTTGGTAGCTATTGACTACTTCTCTAAATGGGCTGAAGCTGAACCTCTAACACATATCACAGAGAAGGAAGTTGAAAACTTCACCTGGAAGAACATTGTTTGCAGGTTCGGGATACCACACGTAATCATCTCTGATAATGGGACGCAGTTCACTAGCAAAGTCTTCAAGAAATTTTGTGAAAATCTCAACATCAGACAACATTTTGCTTCTCCAGGCTATCCACAAGCAAATGGGCAAGCAGAGCTCACCAACCGAACAATCCTTGATGCACTTAAGAAAAGGTTGGAGCAAGCCAAAGGAAGGTGGGCGAAAGAACTTCCTAGGGTTCTTAGGCCTACAGAACAACCAGAAGAACTCCCACCTCTGAAACTCCCTTCTCACTTGCCTATAGTACAAAAGCAGTAATCCCCATGGAGATCGGTATGCGAACCTTAAGGACTGAAGCCTTCGACCAAGAGTCCAATGATCAGCAGCTTATAAAAAATTTGGACTTGCTTGAAAAAAAGAGGGATTAAGCCAGGATCACGATGGAAGCCTATCAGTATAGAATGGCCAACAACTCCAAAGTGGGGCTCAGGACAGTCAGCTTTCAAGTTGGAGACCTTGTCTTGAGAAAGGCTTTTCCAAACACCAAGGATCCCACTATGGGAAAGTTGTCACCCAACTGGGAAGGCCCCTACAGAGTGACAAAGGTCGTTAGGCCTACCACTTATTGGCTAGAGGACATGGCTGGAAAATCTATTCCTAGACCTTGGAATGTAGAACATTTACGGAAGTATTATCAATAAAGGTTTTTTTTTTAATACCTCCATAAAATGTTCATCTCCAATGCACAGACCTTTAAAGTCTGGTCCATCTCCAAATGCACAGACCTTCAGAGTCTGGTTAATCTCTAAATGCACAGACCTTTAGAGTCTGGTCCATCTCAAATGCACAGACCTTCAGAGTCTGGTCCATCTCAAATGCACAGACCTTCAGAGTTTGGTCCATCTCTAAATGCACAGACCTTTAGAGTCTGGTCTATCTCTAAATGCACAGACCTTCAGAGTCTGGTCCATCTCAAATGCACAGACCTTCAGAGTCTGGTCCACCTCTAAATGCACAGACCTTCAGAGTCCGGTCCATCTCTAAATGCACAGACCTTCAGAGTCTGGTCCATCTCAAATGCACAGACCTTCAAAGTCTGGTCCATCTCCAAATGCACAGACCTTTAGAGTTTGGTCCATCTCTAAATGCACAGACCTTCAGAGTCTGGTCCATCTCAAATGCACAGACCTTCAGAGTCTGGTCCATCTCTAAATGCACAGACCTTTAGAGTCTGGTCCATCTCTAAATGCACAAACCTTCAGAGTCTAGTCCATCTCTAAAAGTACAGACCTCATAGTCTGTTTCGTTGAATGTACAGACCTCATAGTCTGGTCCAGCAAGTATCCAGACTTGATGATTCATTCCGTTTAAAGGCATCAAGTTCCAATATCTTCAACTACTTTCCAACTATTATTATTTGCACAAGTTTCTTAGGTCGACAGTCATAGTTGTTATCACAGCATATTTACTCTAATTATTATGAGTTACTCAAGAGGCTGCCGTTCAGAGCTGATTCTTAGATTACTTGGCTTAGGAGCTACCGAGCGAAAGCACTACAGCACCAAGTTGCCTTAGCATCTATACCAGCTCAAAGTACTTCAGTTTGAAGTGTAGGCGTTACACAAGTTTCTTTAGTTTACTCCCAGAACATACAAACAGAACTATTGATGAAAAGTAATTATTGGCAGTGCTCGAAAAGGTGTTTTAACTCTAGAAAAAAGAAGATGACCAATCAAAAGATACATCGGACTTAAGGAAAATGAAATCAATTTTATTGATAATCTATAAAAGTTACATCAGTACAAGAAGACTGGAAAGGAAACAAAAGCACAACACAGAAGTTACAACAGCTTCAAGCAAGAAATCGTTTTGTTTTGCAACAGCATGGCTATCTTCCTCGAATCTTTCCAATACAGGGAAAAGGGGCCAGAGTTCCAAACCACCATTGCCGCCGTCACCGGCTCTCATTTGAAAGGAAGGAGCCTTGAACCCCAATCTACATCATCAAGTACCCAGGCCAAACTGCAGCTTTTAAAGACATTCAATTCCCACCGATGGGGAAACAATTTAGAAGCAAAAGGAAAAAAGATTGGTCACAACAGCATGCCCCTCTCTCGTATATATAGACCCTTGAAGTCCAAAAGCCATCCATCCGGACCGTCACAACGGTTGAGGAAAAGGTTGGCCTTGAAAACCCAAACGACGACTGTGCAATAAATAACACATTAAATGGTCCTCTCGGAAGACTAAAAGCCTTGGTTAAGCACTAGAGCTTCTAAGATAATGCAACAGGCCGAGTTAGTCTTCGATCATTGCCTTATTGCAGGTTATGCAGCTCGGAAAACAACTGTTAATAGTTTAAGAGCTGATCTGACATACAATGGGTTCAAAACAGCTTTACTTGCAACAATTTTCGCATTAACTACAAATCTGAAAGGCTAAAATGCTACAAAGCAGTACAACTCAAGGCTACACACGAAAGAAGAAGACAAAATCTTCAAGAAAAAAGATTGTTTCATTAATAAATATGATCCAGTACATTAAAAGTGCAAAACAGTAAAATACATCCTAAGCCTGATCTGTAAGGGTAGGCTCATCAACTGGGGAATGATCGACAGGAGGAGCGTCAACCACTCCGCTCGGGACGAAAGCTTCAAGAGGATCAACTCTAGGAGGCACAATTGAAAACATATCAAAATCAAGAAACTTGGTAAGGAATTTGGATCGAAAGTTATTGAAGCCGAACAGAATCAGGTTATCCGACATCCTTTCAACTGCTGTCCTCATTTCCGCCTCAATCTTAGACCTGGATAGTTCAACAGCGTCCTTAAGTTTCTGATTATAGAGATAGCGCATGCTGTCTATCTCCCTTTGAAGTCTCTCCACCTCCAAAACACGAAGATCCCTCTCAGATTCCATAATTGCTAAAAAATTGGATGCCTCCTTCCACTTCTCCTCCGAAGCAAGAGTAGCAGACTGGGCAGATCCCAGTTGGAACCTAACCTCATCCAGCTCAGCTTAGAGCTTGTCAACCTCCTCTGAAGCTGGAGAGATCTCCGTCAGAGCAGAGAGGGTGTGGAAGGTCTACAATATACAGAACAAGCAGGTCAGTATCCAGTTAACAGTACTTAGAACAAGGAAAAAGAAATGGGGACTTGAAGAGCTTACTTTGACCTGAAGAGAAGCTAGATCAGCTAGAAGCTTCTCTGCCTTCTGTGGCTTGAACTTCAGGAAGCCTTTAGCCCAGAAGTCCTTGAAGACCTTCTTGGCCGCCTAGTTGACAACACCAGAGGCCACAGAAGCCGACACCCCTTGCTCGCTTTACTGGTTGGGTTTGGGGGGACCATGGAAATAGGGGAAGGGGCCTCCCTCTCCCCTTCAGCAGGTTCAAGGGAGTTCGAGATTAACCTCCTCCTCTTTGTTTGGAGTGGGGGTTCTACTAGGGAAGAAACCTACCCCACTACTGCAGACGGCTCGGCCTCTCACCTGGCCATTACACCCTTCGTCAGCTCCTCCACGCGATTTTTGACAGCCATCAGGTTTTCAGGATTGACGATGACGGAATGATCTCAGTTGCGGGTTTGTAAAAGCTTGCAGTATTGCTCTTGGAGCGGGGGAGTAAAGCAAGGCCTCTTCCACGCACTCCTATCAGCACAAAAGGCACAAATTAATCAATTTGGCAGTCAATGCATGAAATAGAATCAAAGCAGTCACAAGAAAAATTGGGTCTCACCCTTTGGCCCAGAAGTTCGAGGGAATGTCGAGAGGTGGTCTTGGAAGTCTGCACGCTCCCATCCTCCTTTTATGAAGAAATACCACTTCTTCTAAGTTTTGTTGGAAGAGGGCACAAAGGAAAAGGGTCTGAACCTACTGTCAAAAGACATGTAAAAGAGGCCTTCCGACCTCATGTATTTTAGATCCATATTGCTACGGATCAGGTCAAGGGACACATCAACATCATTCAGATGGCCTAGTACTATGAAACTTAACAAATGCCTCCAACTATTAAGGTTGAGGTCTGAAGGGCAAAGGTTAAGCCAACAAAAGAACTGTTTTACAAGGTTAGGAAGAGGGAGTGTCAGACCAAGCTAAATAGACACAAATTTCTCCCGCTCTAACATCGCGTGGGTGATCTAAAGCTTCTAGAACCCTAAAAGCGACATTCGAAGGGAGGTTATACTTCTCCCACAACTCCCTCAGCATACTCTCGGTAATTACGCTCTCACCTTCCTCTCTATGGGTGGATCGACCAGAAGTCTCTCCAGCCCTATTTGGGGGTTCCACAAACGCATGAACTATCCTAACCTCCGAATTGGAGGGGGACCCTACCAACCTATTTTCAGCATTATCAGAAGAAGGAATGTTCACAAGTTGAGATCGAGTAATTGTCCTAGAATAACTTCCTGAACCAGAGGGTGACCCAGGGCCAGACATGGCAGACAAAAGGAAAATGGCGAAGCAAAGAAGAGAGAACAGTAAGAGGGGTTAAAAATCGAACCTAAAATCAAGTAAGGAAAGGAAAGCTACGAGCAATGGATATGCTTCGAACTTCAAAATACGTCAATCAACAATGGCAGAAGTTTTTGATACAGTAGGAGCAAGTGCAAAAGAAAGGCGTAAAAAGTCCTTTCCCCTCTTTATATACATATTCGAAATATGAGCCCCCCAAGCCTGGTCGACATGACGGTTGAGGGTAATAATGGCTTCTCAAGCATCGGCTGCGCAATAAATGACCTATCAAACGGACATCTTGGAAAGTGGGAGACAAAACGTGTGACTCTTCTTAAAGCCCATAGCCCTAGTTACGCCCTAGGCCCTAACTAAGGCTCGAGCGGGGGGGGGGGGGAGTAGCTGATATATCACAAACCGACACACCAATCATCTTGAGACACGTTTGCTTACAGATCTGATAATACTCGGTCATCTAGAGCAAGCGAAGCCTTTAGAGCACACTTATGCACTTATCCTCCAGAGCTTATGCTCTGAACAATATTCACTCAGAGTATTCCGTATGGTTCAGACCTCGTTATTTCCTTAACATCTGCCGAGCAGAGAATAAGGAAACAGTCTTCTATAAGGAAACTGCCACACATGGTTATCTCTATTTTGATACAATGTCCAACAAGGTAACTGCAATCTCTGATGATCAAATCCCTACTTTCATGGCTCCAAATCCTAATCAACTTAGTAAAGCCACAGTCTATAAATTAAACCCTAAAGGTACGCTTTATTTTCATACTCATTCTTTGGCTTTCATTACAGTCTTTTCAATTCAGTTTATTGACTTAAGCATCGGAGCAACTACCGCCGGAGCCAATCTGGTAGCCCTCTGATCCCCCTTTTTGAGTGTTTTATAGGTCATGAAGCCCAGAGTCCTTGCGAGCCAAAAAGTGCAGCATCAAGTTTACCGTTAAAAATTGGTTGTATGAAAATAGTCGTTAAAAGTGGAAGTTAAAAAGCGACTGTTGAAAAAAATTGTTAAAAAAATATAGTTGTTGAAATAAATTTAAATTGTGATAATTCAAATTTAATAGTTTAAATTTAACAAATTCCTAAAAAAAAATTCTAAGTTAAATAAAATAAAAGGTATGATTGGAGTAGCCTTTAAAAAGTGGGTCCCTAAATAAATTTTATGATTATTTTAGATAAAATATGATGAGAATTTAGAAAGCATGCTTGGAGTTGCTTACTAATATAAATTTGGAAAATAAAAATAAAAATTACACAGCTATTTTAACTAATTCATCCCAAATTTTTAACCTAATTCCAATCTTATCTCGATCTTAATCTTTTACTCTATGCTTAGATATGTAGGAGGGGAAGGAGATAAGAGAATAATATTAGATACGAGAGACAGAAAGAGAAAAGAGAGGGAGAGAAGAATATAATCATTCTTTGATACTTTCATAACAAATGAAAAAAATGAGAGCATAATCTTCTCATGTTACTTGGATCATCAAAAGAAAGAAAAGAAAAAAATGGATTATAGTAAGTTCGAGAGCCAAATTCAAAAGCTTAAGAAGCAGTTGATCTTGATCCAATTCCCGATGCATGTGGCGAAATGCTAGTTGAAGCCCCCGAATGGGAACCTGTCGAACGAGAATTAGTAGTAGTGCTGCTTGCTATAAATATCTTTTGGAGCACATACAGAAATGGAATTCGTTGCTTGGATGATACAAAAATGAATTTAACAAGATGACCCTGATAGAATACTTTTCCAGATTAAACTATTTCTTTTTCTGGCTCTGATTTGTGTGACCTCAATGACGAATTTTGAATTTGAAAATATATATATATATATATATATATATGCCTTACACTAATTGGAAAATAAAAAAGAATGGAACGAAGTTTTGAAAGAAAGAAAGAAAAGTTACGAGATGATTAGAATGGCAAAAAGAGTTTGCTTAGAATGGGATGAGAATAAATGGAACAAGACTTTTTTAGATCGTCAAAGGTTGACAGTAACTCTCGCCTATTTAATCACAAACACTTGTTTTTCAAAAGGATTCGAGTTCTAATCCTGTATCTGCAGAATGAATCTGAGACTACTTTTTTATTATTATACCCTAACATACATCTAGTTGTCTTTTTTTTTAAATTTTTTTTATAATTTTAAAATTAGAATTTGTATTATAAAAAATTTATTAAAAGCTCGCTTCTTTCCTTTTGTTTCCATCTATTTTTGGGAGAAGAGCAAATTGAATAAAATAATGGTTAAGAGACATCTTCTTCTTCCTCCATTCTCCTCTCTTTTCTTTCCTAATTTTAAATCAAATACAAAATAACCCTCCCTCCTCCTTTCCTCTCTTTTTTTTTTTTCTAATTCCCTCTATCCAGGCGGAGTGTTAATCTCTTCTCTCTATGTCAAAGTTTCTTTAAAAAAAAAATTTGAACTCTTGTGTTGACGACACATCATCTATTATTTAATAACTCTTTTCCTCAAGATACTTTGTGTAATAAAAAATTACACATTATCGTTTACACAAAGCTCCTCTCCATTACTCTTTCTCAATTTTCTTTAAGTTACCTTGGATGCATAGCACATAACCTATTATTTAATTATTTAATAATAAATATATGATGTGTTATATATCCAGAACTATATTAAAAAAAAATTGAAAACAAAGTGTAATGGAAAAGATCATAATATGACAAGGGTTGTTGTGCCCTTCTTGACTAACATCATTAAATATTATTAAAAAATATCAAATCTCTTTCCACCAGTCTAAGTTTCTAATAAAAAATGTGTAATATATATTAGCATTGGCCCATTTTATGCATAGGTATTATAAAAAAACATTAAATATTATAAAAATAGTTAAATTATACAATTTTTTTTTTAAGTTTTTGACAATTACAAATAATATTTCTTTAATTTTTAAAATTATACTATATCCTTTAACCTTTTAATGTTAACAATAATTTACCCCCTTTCAAACACCGTTATGACTATAAACGAAATTAAGTGACGTTAGCGCAAGAACTTTTTATAATATTAAATTAATCCTTTTTGCTATTTTAAATAAAAGATAACTTTCTAAAATATATATATATATATATATATATATACAAAGTCTGCAACTTATGAGATGGCCCTCTCTTTCTCAAATTCGAACCCCTCTTCCTCTCTGCAAATACTCTCTCCACCCGGCAAATTGGAGCTCCCCTTTTCTCTCTCTAATTTCAACTCTCATGTTCTTTCTCTCACTAAAAAAATATCCATTATCACTCTCTCTTCCTTTCTCTCCACCCAACAAATTGAAGCTCCCCCTTTTCTCTCTCTAATTTCAACTACCTAGTTCTCTCTCTCTCACGGGAAAAAATTCCATTATCACTCTCTCTCTCCCTCTCCCCACCCTCAATGCCAGCCATACTATAGATTATTAGAATGATAACTCTCTCTCTTTGATAATTAGAATCCTTACAAAAAATTGAAACAAAACAAAAGTGCTAATGCATAAAACGAGTATTATTTTGAAAGAAAATGAAAAAAAAAAAAAAAAGGCTACAATTATAAATATTTTTCTTGGCAAGTGAACTTTTATTTAAAATTTTTATTTTCTCTCGATTCCACATTAGATTTAAATTCGAAGTTAATTATACAATAGTAATATAAAATTTTAATTTTTAAAATTATAATTTGTGACCGGCCGTATTTTAAAGATAAATAGAGATTCTAATAAAAAAATAATGAACAATAATATAATTGAATATGAATTGAGACACGTGTATAATTTGCAAGATATACATAACTTGGTAACAAAAAAAAAAAAGGAAGTAAAAGGGAAAAAAAGAAAAAGAAAAATGAAAGAAAAGAAAAAAATGAAGGAAAGAAAAACAAGAAAAAAAGAAGACAGAGCAGTAACCAGGAAGGATGAAGAAATGAAGAAAATAAAAAGAGAAATAGAGAGATAGAAAGAGAAAATGATAGAAGAAATAAGAATAAAGAGAAAATAAGGAGAAAGGAGGAGGAACATAGAAATACACAAGGCATCACATAAGCAACTAAGCAAGTGATTCCAAATCTTATACTAGCACTTATTGTGTAAACCCCATTCTTATATTACTTGCAACCAACATAAAAGTTATTAGCCATTATCTCAAATTACCAACTAACCTGCCCCCCCATCCTCTTTTTAACCTTCAACTCTTCTCTTCTCTTTTTTTTTTCTCCGTCTCTTTACTTTTATTTTCTATTCTGTTTTTTTTTTTCTCTATTTTCATAATAAAAGGTAGCAAGAACAAAGGAGAAAAGAAGAGGAAAAAAACAAAAGAACGGACAGAAGAACATAAAGAAAAGAAGATACAAGACAACAAACAAAAAGAGGAAAAAACAAAGAGAAGAACGAAATAGAAAGATGAAAATAGAAGAAAAAGGAAGAATAAGACAGAGAGAGAGAAAGGAAAGACAGAAAAGAGTAGAAAAGAAAGGAAAAAGAAAAGAGTGCATGCAACATCATACAATAAAGAAATATCTCTCCTTAAAAAGATCCTCCCATTGGTAATGCTTTGCTTCCTCAACTGGCATCACTAAGATTATCATAAAGGTTCTTAAGAGTCCCATTCCTTCATCTGATTCAACACAAATTAAGTTATGTTTCTTTCCAGTGTTCTTTCTATCCTCTGTTTTTTCCATACTCTGCTATCAACTTCATTTGACTAGCAAATCAAATCGAACACAAACCCTTTTCAACCAACCTCCAGAATTTGCTGAAATCTGTAGACTTAATCTTATATGTTGTACTATCTCAGTTCTGGCTCAATCCCTTCCCAATTAGCAACCTTTAGCTTAATAAGTACGATCACCTAAATAGCAAATGGTAAGGCTTTCCATATCATCTTCTGCTTATTTTTCTTAAAATTCCATTCCAACCACCACTAAATCATCTCCATTATAGAACCAGGAGAAACCTAATATAAACCCCACCAGCTAACGCAGATAGACCATATCTTCCACACCTCATAACAAGTAAAAAATAAGTGATCAACAAACTCTCTTCCCAGCCCACATAATCTACATTCTTCAATATTAGGTTCATTTGCATCCATAATACCTAGAGCAATTAATCTTTCAAAATTGTTCACTCTGCCCCACCAAACCAACGAAGGAAAATATTTTACTCTTGGAGCAGCAATATTTTCCCAAACAAAACTTAACGCTTTATCTTTACTCCCCAATCTTTCCTCAAACAATGTATATAATGATTTCACTGAAAATTTTCCATCTGAATTGCCTTACCAGATCATACTTTTCGCAAAGTAGCTTTCTCCATAAAGAATCACCTTCTCTTCCAAACCTCCACCACCACTTTAAAAGCAATGAGTCATTTATAACTCTGAATTTTCTGAAACTCAATCCTCCCAGCTCTTTTTGACATAGTAATATTATCCTAGCTTAAATGATGGATTTTTTTCTCTGTATCTCCATCCCCCCAAAGAAAGCCACTGCATAACTTTTCAATCTCTTTGGCAACAATCAGTAGACATAAATCATAATTACCACTCGAGATGACCAAATTGCACCCAACCTGGTGGAGATTCTCTAAATTGTCCCCTAAGCATGAAAAATGACTAAATTGTTCTCGAGGCATGAAAATGTGCCCAATTTGTCACTAAAGGATGAAAATTACCAAATTACCTCCAAATAGGTAAATTGATGCAAAAATTACAAAAATGTCCTCCAAGTGACTAAAGAGATCCACCAAAATGGTAGGACTGTGCCAAAATTATCAAAATGCCCTCAAAGCAGCAAAATGGTGTCGAAATTTCTGAAATGCCCTCCAAAGGGCAGAAGAATCCTACTAGGGTAGGACTATCAAAATGCTTTCAAAGGGCAAAATGGTGCCAAAGTTACCAAAATACCCTTAGGTAGTGAAAAACTTCTAGAATTTATCAAAATATCCCTAAAGGGTAGGAAAATGCTAGATATCATTGAGGATGCCCTTGAGGACCAAAAGATGTACAAAATTACGAGAATACCCTTAGGTGAAAAATATCTTAATAATTTCTTTGAAATGACGAAACTACTCCTAATTAAGGAATTTCTTGAAATATGCCACAAAATGACCAAAATGCCCTCGAAAATTCACAAAATTATGATTTTACCCTTATACAATCAAGAGTCAGAAAATGAGATGTCTACACCCCTATAGTTAAATTGAGTAATTAAAATCTAGAAAGGGGATTTTCAAGGTTTTTGAATGTTCTAAATTAAATTGTGATGTCAAATTAAATAAACTACACACGAGATTGATTCTACATGAATATATAAAAGTATGATAATGCCCTTACATATAGAATAGATATCTAAAAGAGATAATAAAATACAAAAAGAGTTACCTTAGGGTTTTGGATCTTTTAAATCTATTTCAAGGTCTGCTTGGTGAGACAGTATCTCAATAAATGTGAAACTAGTATTTGTAAAATTATAATAATACCCTTTGGGATTTAAATGATATCTAATAACTATGAAATCTTTGGGCTATGACCTCCTCATAGTATTTTGAGATCCAAGAACTCATTTTTACCATTTGTTTAGGAAAACAAACACTTCATACATAGGACAAGGTAAGTTTTATCCTAAGGAACATATAAAACTTATATGAAGCCCAAGAAATGAGGGCCATGGTGGCCAAAAACGTTATAACACGAACTCCTTCGATGTCTAATGCATAATAAGAAGAATATAAGTAGCATTCCTAATAATGTGATGATGATTTGAATACATTATTGGATACGTGGGATTGTATCGAAATTGAACAACCCCATGGTACTAATATTATTATGATTTAGAATAGACATATTTATATTATACATTGAATATTTGTGGTATTAATCATTTTTTTGTATTTTTATAGTGTTGAACGATATCTTGTATATTGATGCTCTAATTTATATTTGTCTCTATTATTGTCTTATGATGATTATCATGTGCATCTATTGTATGTTGGGCACTAGGAACTGCCCAATTAGGGCTTGTATTAGTTTTTGGGATACTGCATGCTTGTGTGTTTTCAAAAAGCTTACTAAGCATTATGGTTCATCCCTAATATTTATGGAAATGGCAAGTACTTGAAAAGATAGACGAGAACTGCATGAGTAGTTTGAGGCTGACTAAGACCATAACATTGTATCGCTTAAAAATTGATGTACTTCATTTATTAAATACAAGAGTGCTTGTACTCTTTTGAGACCCCGTTGTAAGTTATGTGTATTAGACAACTAAAGTCAACTTTGAATACTTTACTTTGTTATATATTATTAATATATAGTTTTTGGTACAGTGGCATGTGATGAAAGTTAATTACAATTAATTCCGTTATGGGCTTTGAACAAGTAGAATCGTGTTAACAAAATGACTTAAAAAAATAAAAAACACGGTCAATTTTTAATACACTTGACTAGGTTGATTAGTTTAATTACCTTCTAATTATGGTTCAAATGACCCTACTGCTAGACCTTCCGAAATAGGGTCATGACAATCTGTGTTTCAAAAAATTATCTAAAAGACACATATTATTTCTTTTATCAAATTTTAAATTTCAAATAATGAAAATTTAGTGGCTTGTGAGGATCTTTCTATTCTCATGGGGAAAAATCTTATAACTTTTTTTTTTTTACAACTCTTATCGTCAACCACAACCGAGCAAATTTTTAACCACTAGTTCATCCAATTGTGGGATGATATCAATAAAGATCAAAGTGTTTTGAAAAAAAAAAAAAGAATGAATGTGAAAAGTAATGTGATGTAAATGAGTGGTTGAATAAGAAAAAGATTTGGATATGGTTACATTGTTTTTGTCATTTTGTGTATTATTTCTCCTACTTCACATACTTGCTTCAATTTCATTTTTTATTATCCAAAAAAAACTAATCAAGAGAATATGAGACAAATACTCAGTGTTATATTTTCTTGCAATGGCTCCAAACAATAGCAAATATTTTTAAGAATTATGCTTCCTTGCAGTGCCTCTAAATAATAGTAGACATTTTTTGTTTGGAAAAAAGGGTCACGACGCACTCTATAGTAGACTGGATATTGAATGGAGAGGTTAGATCATGGATTTTAGAGAAAGTTAGGTGAAAGAGTATGAGTAGCGGGGGAAGAAGCAACAACAAATAGAAAAGCACAAAAAATGTCATACCTACTCAAAAAGAAAGCTGAACTGTAATATCTCGACCCAATTAGGCAAAGTGATTTATGTTACTACATTTTTTATGAAATTAATTATATATTAATTAAGTGACATATTAAATTAGAATTGGTAGCCCGTAAATATTAAAATTAATACACGAAGTGAAATTGGGTGAATTAGCGTGATGTGCGAACAAAACAAATTTAATCAAGAATTTTTTGATAAATATGACATGTTTTTGGTATAAATAAAGCACGATGTGATGTGTCAAAAATAAGATTAATGACATGAAAAGGAAGCATACAAAAAAAAAACATGGCGACAATACCAAGAGGTTTTTAGGACAATTGAAATACAACTTCAAACATTTAACAAACATATCCAAAATGCCAAACAAGGCATAAGAAATGAAAAAGGGAGAAAATAAGGCTAAAATTTTGGCCAAAGGGTTTGAACCCTAGGCCAAAAAGAGGAAGAATTCTAAGCCCAAAAATATTACAGCTGGGCTACAAGCACTTTTGTGTTATATATCTCATATGATATGTATATAAGCTGTATAAAATTCCTTTCCACTACCCCAACACCCAATCACCTTTCATGCAACACCTCAGCCCTATGTGTATGTGTGTGTGTATATATATATATATGTATGTATAATGACATGTATATATATATAGAGGTTGTGCATGTGTGGCAGACAAGCATGTCATGTATGTCTAGTGAACTGATAGAGAGAGAGAGAGAGTAAAGAGAGAAAGTAAAGAAGAAAAAGAAGAAGGGGGCGGAAGAAGAGGTTGTGCATGCATGCAATTTTGGGAGCTACTATAGGGAATTCAGTAGCTCAAGCCCAAAATAATGAGACCCCCTCCCTATTAAAGGTGAAAGACTGACTTTAACTTTTCTCTTTAAAACAAAAAGGAAGTAGAATTTACTACTATTTTATGCTGTTAGAATGCATGCATGTAATTTAAATACATAATAGAAGTGAGTAGCATTTAAATGGGACAATAAGCAAAACCTCAAAAGCCCTAAGACCCGAAGTTGTAAAAAAATGAGTTTTTGATCTAACTTGGCTAAAGCTTAAAACAAATTACAAGGCTCAAAAAAGCATGGAATGTGGATCATTCTGCAACTTAAATCAATTAAAATGGTCAAGAGACCAAGGAGAAAAGTCAAGTTACAAGTACGGTTGGGTTTTAGTGGGTGATTAAGTTTTTGGTCAATTCGTGGGGCTTAAGAACGGGGAAATACCCCCCCCCTCCACTCGCAACAACACATAGGAAGAAAAAGGGGGAGAAAAAAATGCCCAAAAACTCACAAAATAGGAAGAACACACCTCGCCAGAAATTCGGGCCCTCGTCAGAGCCTGACTATAACACCCTATTTCGAGCATGAGGATGCATCAAATCTAAAAATTAAAACTAAATATGAAATCCTCACAAAATTTAGAATCGAACCCCGTTGGAAAAGTCATCGAA
This sequence comes from Nyssa sinensis, assembly GCA_008638375.1. NCBI lineage: Eukaryota > Viridiplantae > Streptophyta > Magnoliopsida > Cornales > Nyssaceae > Nyssa > Nyssa sinensis. The sequence goes on along the minus strand of CM018033.1, from coordinate 15,172,029 downwards.
GGTGATCATCGACAATCGCTGGTGCCGGAGAGGGTAACCGAAACCCTCGCCAGAGTTTTGGGGAAGAAGGCATTTTTCGGGTTGGGCCCCGACTCAAACATAAAATAGATTTATTTTTAAGTGACACATCGTCATTTGGGGTGTTTGAATTTTAAATTTAAAAGGTTTGGACTTTGGCAATGGATGTAGTAATCTCTAATTTGATAACTAGAGGCAGAATAGGGATAAGCCTATCCCTAAATTGATTCCTTGTCTGCTATTTGGCCTACCAAAAATCAGAAAAATAAAGGGGAGCTACAGCTCCCCAATTTCGAACCATGGACCTCATGCACGTTAGGACCCAAACATAAAATGGATTTATTTTTAAGTGACATAACGTCATTTGGGGTGTTTGAATTTTAAATTTAAAAGGTTTGGATTGTTTGGCAATGGATGTAGTAATCCCTAATTTGAAAACCAGAGGCGGAATAGGGATAGGCTATCCCTAAATTGATTCCTTGTCCGCTGTTTGTCCTACCAAAAATTAGAAAAATAAAGGGAAGTCGCAGCTCCCCAGTTTCGAACCATGGAATTCACGCACGTGAGGGTTTTAAACCCCACGCGTGAGCCACTATGCCATTGAGGCACTTTGTTAAAATAATAACCGAATATATATATATATATATATAATTTAATTAATTTAATTTAGTAAAATATTTTCGGTTTCTGAATAAAACAAAAAGACGGTGCAACCCAATATTTTTTAGCATTTTGGACTCAACGGCGGAGTCCAATTTGCGAAATTAAATTTTAAAAAATGTGAACGGACAAACTGGAGTAATCCCAAAAATGTCCTAAAGGCTAAATGAAGCCATCAAATGACCTTTAAAACATTTAAAGGTACCAACCCTAAGGTTTTTCAACGTTTCGAACTCAACGGTGGAGTCTGTTTTACCAAATAAAATACCTAAAATACTAATATGTGAAATTTCCTATTTTTAGGACACTCTAAAGGTACGACGATGCTACCAAGGAAGGACAAATGAGTCAATTATGTTACAATCTAAATCGCATAAGCCCATAGACTTAAAATATGACCCACAAGATTAAAAAATCATAAATCCATCAATAAAATCAAATTAAGTCTATGAACAATATTGAACTAAATAATGTTCCTGATTTATAGGAACATCAAAAGGAAAATAAAAGGAGGTATGATTTCCTCTTGAAGGGAGGAGGAACCATTTTTTGAGGTAAGTAAACCCAAATTCTAATATGTGATAATTTTTAGCCATGTCACAATTTTATTTCCTCGATACTGCCAATTTATATTTTTATACATACCTGACATTTATTGATTCCATAATTTGATACATGTTCTACCTTGTAGATATGTTAAGAATTCAATTGCCAATATCTTGATGTGATTGCTTGTTCATTTCTATACCTTGCTTTGGATATTGAAAAATTGTTATTTTTCTCACTATTGAGAATTTGATATTCCACATATATGTACATCCCTTGTGAAATTCTGTTGATTATGATATTATTATGAGTGCCGGGAGATGTGCCTGTCACAACTTTCATCTTGATTCTATAGATGCTAATGTGGACGTACGGGTCGGTGATTGGGAATGATGCCCAACACTTAGTCCATGGAGGACATGTCATATGTAAAGAGCTCTAGTGCTATTCAAGAACCCGATTGAGGGGTGAACCTGAATGAGTCCTTTGAGGGTAATCGGGCCCTTCTAATTGATAGCATCTATTTTGTTAGTATCTCATATCTTTTATTGAATCATAATCTGATAATGCACTCTTTGGTTGTTGATATGCTTTGCAAGCCTATCTTTGGACTCAATTTGATATCTTGTGATTGATACGCTGTGCAAACCTATCTGTGTACTCAATTTGATATCTTGTGATTCATGGTAACTGATTGTTGTATAGGCTAAATCCCTATATTTGATTTGTTAAACCATTACATTACCTGTATCATACTACCATGGGATGTGCCTTTTGGACCCACAGGTCATTTCTCGTGATTCATTCTTTTGGTGACTAGCTATTGTGACATTGTATCATTTGCTTGCCATTGTTATATTATTCTATTTAAACTGACCCTGACCCATGGCAGAGCGAAGGAATTTACTTACTGAGCTAAGTTAGCTCACTCTAGATATATATCATTTTTTTTAATAAAGGACACCGTAGAAGAACAGTAGGGCGTACACTACGAGTAGGCGCCACATTTTTTCCCATAGATCGTCCTTTATAAGTAATGGTGGATACTTTTGATATGATTATAATTAAACTAAGTGTAATGTAGTTTTATCTCTCCTATATGTCCATATCCTGGCTATGGCTTTTGTATTAAGGATCCATAATAAAACACTTGTATCATAGCATGTAAAACTATATTACAATGATGGTACTTAATCAACCAATGTAGTGGCATGTATATGTATTAATGATCTTTAATCAGTGTTTGAGATCTTTAAATGAGGGATGGCTCGCGGGCCTTGATCCGCATAGAGCGGGTTTTGAGTCGTGACATGAACACTACAAAAAATATAATTTTAGTGACACTTACTATTAGCGACGCATGCTTAGGCGTCGCTAATGCTCACCATTAGCGACACACATAGGGGCGTCGCCAAATATAACGAAAAAACTCTAACTAGCACGCGTGAAAATTTATTTGCGACGCCTAAATATGTTTAGTGACGTACATGTGCGTCCCTAATGGTATTAGGACCATTAGTGACGTCCAAACGTCTGTCGCGGATAGTTATATTTATTTAAAAGAGAAACTTAAAACGATGTAGTTTAAATATAAGATTCGTTAGCGATGTGTGGATGGACTATTAGCAACGGACTTGAGCGTCACTAATAGTCCTATAAAAACCCTATCACGATTGTTTCCTCTTAGTTGGCTATTGCTCTCTCTTTCTCTCACTCACTCTCTTTCTTTCTCTTTCTCCCTCTTTCTCTCTCTCTCTCTCTTTCGTGCGTAATCGAAGTGCAATCAACCATCATCCCTGTCATCATCCACCGTCGTCCCACAGTCGTCTCTCTCTCAATCCATCTCTCTCTCTCTCTAAAGTAAGCAATCTTCTCTTCTGTACACGTTGGAACACCTCATTTGTGTACAAGCATATATATATATATTTATGTTCAATATTAATCTCTAAAAATCGCAAATTCTCATTTTTTAAAATAAAAAATAAAAGTTATATTTGAGGGGATATTTTTAGTTCAGAAGTTTGCTACTTTTGGCCACTAAGTTGCATAATTTTTCTAAGTTAAATATTATTGCAATTCTGATTTCCATTTTCAGCCATCTTTAATTCAAAAATCACTTAATGAATCTTGGTTGAGAGGGATAGATAATATAAAACATGAAATTGAGAATGGATAAAATGAGAATGGATAAAAAGGAAAAGTATATAAATGAAATTTTTTAATTTGCTTTGAAGTTAACCAAAATCTTCTGGTGTGATCCGTTATATTGGCCTTGACCCACATTTCTCAACTACACCATTTAAATTCTATGGTTGTTTTGATTGCACCATTTTAGATTTTTCCTTTTTGTTTCTATTTTATTTAGATGTGGTAACCTCTATCTCGTGTACTTGGAGAACCATGAAGAGATGCTGCCAAAATTTTCTCTGAATGGAATCGAACATTTGATCTACTACTGATTGCAATATAGATTCCGCACTCATGAATGGGATAGCACCACCTTACCCTTTTGAAAGAAGTTGGTGGTACTAGGATTCATGTTTCATATTTATAATGAGCAACTTGTTTAACTTGTGCTAGGTAAACGAAAATGGATAAGAGTTGGATAGACCTGAAGGGCAGGCATTTTCCAGGATATGTGAAAGGGATTAAAGATTTTATTAAGTTTTCTCATGTATTTGTGGATGAGAGAAATAGGATAAGATGTATGTGTAGAAAGTGCAATAAAAAGGATTATATGCATATAAATGAGGCCAAAGAACACCTATTCCAGTACGGGATGGACAAGATATATACATGTTGGAAATTTCATAGGGAACACCGTGACGTACGAGTGGTAAGTAAGGATGAAGAAGAAGACGACGACGATGACTTAGGTGATAATGTTGGGGTTGGTTACGATGGCTTGCCACAAATTCTGGCAGACTTGCAAGGGGCTACGGCTGGGGCTCGTAGTCACAAGAGTGACACAGGACAATCGAAAGCATTGGATTCCTTATTGAGGGAAGCAAGACAACCGTTATATTCGGGTTATGAGAAGTTTTCAAAATTGGATTGTCTTGTAAAACTCTTTCATATTAAGACCATCAACTGATGGAGTAACAAATCATTTAATATGGGCATTGAATTAATTAAAGCAACACTTCTTACTAGGGAGACCCTTCTGAAATCATATTATGAGGCAAAAAGACTGTTCAGAGATTTGTGCCTTAGGTATATTCCCATACATGCTTACAAAAATGATTGCATGTTATTTTGAAAAGAGATTGAACAATGTTTAGAGTGTATGGTGTACCACGAACCCAGGTACAAGGTGAATGAAGGAAAGAGCAAGATAATTTCGCACAAGATACTAAGATATTTTCCCTTAAAACTGAGGCTACAGAGATTATATATGTCTCAAAAGATGGCAGAAGATATACAGTGGCATAAGAAGAAGCATATTGGTTTAAAAAATATATGTAGGCATCCAGCAGATTCTCGAGCTTACGTTGAGTTTGATAGAAATCACGACTGGTTTGCAAATGAGTCACGTAATGTACAACTTGGGCTGGCTAGCAATGATTTCAATCCATTCGGTGACATGAGTAATGCCTACAGCATGTGGGCGGTGTTGCTTGTGTCTTATAACTTGCCACCGTAAAAATGTATAAAAGAATCATTTATCTTCATGTCGTTGCTTATTTTAGGGCCAAAGTCTCCTAGTAATGAAATTGATGTGTACTTGCGTCCTTTAGTGGATAAGTCGAAGGAATTGTGAAAGGTTGGAGTGAAGGCATAAGACGTCTCTAAGAATGAGACATTTCAATTGCATGTAACGATACTGTGGAGCATAAATGAATTTCTTGCATACAAGGAACTTGTCTGGGTGGAGCACTAAGGGGTATCTAGTATGTACGATTTGCAATAAAGATGTATGTTCCCTACATTTGTCCAATGGAAAGAAGATATGCTACATGTGCCATCGTCATTTTCTATCGCCACCATATGGTTGGAGAAATTGGCAGAAGCATCTACTTGATGAAAAAATTGAGTGCAGGTCGTTACCTCCATTGTTGTTTGGAGAAGGAGTGTTAACGCAATTGGCACTCATCTAACCAGTGAGGTTCGGGAAGATACCAGGTACTAAAAAGAGAAAGCGTACTAAGGTGGAGTTAAATTGGACAAAGAATAACATATTTTTTGAGTTGCCATACTGGAAAACCCTTAAGTTGAGGCACAATTTGAATGTTATGCACATCGAGAAGAATATCTGTGATAATGTGTTGGGAACTTTAATAAACATTGAAGAGAAGACGAAGGATACTATTAAAGCCTAATTAGACTTGTAGGAGCTAGGAATATGAAAAGAGTTGCACCTAATACGTAGCGATGATAAATATATTGTGTCTCTTGCATACTATACGTTATCATCCGACGATCGAATGAGGATTTGTGAGTGGTCTAAATCAATGAAGTTCCCAGATGTATATGCCTCGAATATATCTCGGTGTGTAAATGTTAAAGATGGGAAAATATCTAGATTGAAGAACTATGACTACCATGTCTTTTTATAACAACTTCTTCTGATTGCAATATGTCGATATCCCACCGATGACATATCAACGACATTGATTGAGTCAGGCTGTTTCTTTAGAGAATTAAGTGCCAATATGTTGAAGTTAGAAGTACTGGAAAAGCTTGAAAAGGACGTTGTCATGATCCTCTACAAGTTGGAAAAGATTTTCCCCCCAACTTTTTTTGATGTAATCGTCCACTTAGCTATGCATTTGCCGCATGAGGTAAAAATTGGTAGACCTGTTTGATACCGTTGGAGGTATCCAATGGAAAGGTATATTAAATTTTAATTTTTGTCTTATCTATCCATCTTAACTATTTTAATTTATAACTAATTAATTATTAAAGTAGATATTTGCACACATTAAAGCAATATTTGTGTAACAAAGCACGATCGGAAGGGTTAATTGTTGAGACATATGTTCATGTTGAATGTCTCATGTTCTACTCTATGCATCTTGAAAATATTGAAATGAGGTTTAATCATGAAGAACGAAATTTTGATAGATGCCCAAGGCAGTAACAAACTGGCCTTGCGATGTTCACTCAGAATATGTGGCCAATAGGTGCCCATATATATGAATGGTATCATCCTAAAAACTTGAAAAAATCTCACTATACCGTGCTCAACAACTATGATGAAACATTGCCATATTTTAAGTAAGTTTATCGGAATCATTATAATACTACGTTAGTACATAAATACAAGTTACATAAAACATATCTTATCTTATTAGTGAGCATACGACTGAGCTTCAAAGAGAACATGTTACTGATGTAGAGCAAAGACAGAAAAATATATTTCCAAAGTGGTTTAGAGAACGTGTAGGTATAGCTTTCAATTAATTGTAATTGAATTAGTTAATGCATTTGTATTCAATTAATTTTGTACTTGTATTGAATTAATAGATGAAGCTATTACGCCACCAAAAATCTTCTGAGGCGTATGATCAATTATATGCCTTGGCATGTGGCCCTGGTCAAAGGATATCCCGGTACACTGGTTTTATTATTGATGGTGTTCAATTTCACATGAACGAACGTGAAGTGCACTGACGAACACAAAATAGCGGTGTCTTTATCCAAGGAGGTTATGAAGCAAAACAAAGTGTAGAGTATTATAGTGTCTTACAAGATATCATACAGTTACATTACTGCTTCAGTCATTCTGTGCATCTATTTAAATGTGATTGGTGGGATGTAAGTAACAAGAAGACTGGAATACAGATCGATAAGCACTTCATAAGTGTTAATACGTCATGGATGGCATTTAAGGATGATTCATATGTATTGGCATCTCAAGGAAAGAAAATTTTCTATTTGAAGGACATAAAAATCAGAGATGAATGGCATGTTGTCCAAAAAATAAAGTCTAGAAATGTTTATGATGTACTAGAAGTTCAAAAAGGAGAGGAGGATTTGGAGAGATTGAAGAGGCACTATAAGAAGAGTCTTAATCTGCCTACGATGGTGTTGTCTAGTATGATAAAAAAATATGTTACTTCATATCAGTTGAATAGAACTAATGTAGAACCAGATCATGTCGTAGCTTCCGATGTCACCAATAACAGACAATTAGATCCGATGGATGTAACTTTCATTAATGATGATGATGACAAGGAAAATGATTTCGATGATGATACATTGTTAGAGTATGGTACTGAGAATGAAGAAATTTTAAGAACAGATGATGATATAGACTTAGATGAATAATTGTAATAGGTGTTACATGTATTAGGATCAAGTGTAAAGATGTAATGGATTTTCAATTTTATAATGTAATGGATTTTCATTTTTTATGATGTAATGGATTTTTATTTTTATGAAGTAATGAAATTTTATTTTTAGACTTTCTTTTAGATATGGATGGACCAGGATCACGCAAACGCACACTAGGGTTAGACGCATTACTAGTGGTACTGGCATGTCCTCTGTAGGGTCAGCCGCTCTTGCCATCGATGGTATGCATAGTTTCATTTTTATTAATGATTATATAAATATGGTACTAATTGTTTCTATTTTATTTCTTCTAAAGTTTCGGCCACCACCTCTAGACGAGGGTGTGATAGGTCGAAGAACCGCAGGTTGCAACTATAGATGGAGGCGTAAGGGGGCACCCGAATTTGGATTGAGATACCTCTAAGCTTGTTAAAGCCAGTCGGTGGGTAGGCACAAGAGTTCATCACTGAGGTCGGCATCATTTGCCGACTACGTGCCCCACTCCATGTTAGTGACTGGAGTTTGGTCATTGACGAACAATGATAGGATATTCATGCTCATATCTTGGTATGCCTTCTATTATTGTTTTCAATTTAATTTTAACATATACAATGAAGTATTGTTTTGACAATGAAATGCTTTATAGAAAAATTTTGACAATGATGCATTTCGGGTAAATATTATCATAATTAATTTTGTTGTATGATAAATCATTGTCATTTATACTAACCTTCTTTATTGGCCAAGTGTAGAAAGTTAGCAAGAAAAACAAAAAGAGTAGAACCAAGCAAAATGTGACCCACTATGCTGGATCACGATCTTTTGTATGATATAGGCATGAGATGGTAAGTTAATAAATGTAGTAAGTTGTTATTGTATTAGCTTTTAATGAAATAAATCTTCATAAGCTACTGTTAATTTGCTGCAGTGAGACCAGGAGACTGGTGCACCATTTAGTTCAATTGATTTGTGGCACAGGATGGATTACAACCCCGAGAACGGTTAGGCTGGGCCTGAAGCTCAGAAGCTTTGTGTATGTTATTTATGTATATATACCAATATTACTTATTTAATATTAATCCAAAGTTGTAATAGTAGTAACATATATTTAAGTTTTTATAGGAGAAGATGGTTCATCTACGTGCTTAGCCGACCCCTGAGGGTGAGGATCAGTCAACCGATGACCAGATACGGGAGACTGTTCTGGGTAAGAAGCGCGGATATTTGCGTGGCTTAGGGAGTGGGATGCAACCGACATCATCATCCTCTATCATTGAAAGCGATGCTAGGTTTCACGCAGCCATAAAGAGAGTAGAGGCATTTGATAGACGTATTGCGAAGTTGGAGTAAATGGTGATAGACTTCAGTGCTTGCATGGCTCAGATAGAGTCTCTTATGCAGACATTCCTAGGTCAACAAAGAGGCTCTGTTCATCATTAGTAAGTTTTTAAAATTACTTTCATGGCTTTATAATTTATAGATAATGTGATGTCAATAAAAAACACCGAATATCGACCTAACGGCCTAGAAACCCCATCACACACTTCAACTATAACAAAATATACTTGCATGAACTTACGACAATCAGTTCCGTTGACCAGTTTGAAACTTATATAACTTTTCGCTCCAAAAAGGCCCATTTTTGGGGTTTGGATGGACCAAAAAATTGGATATCAGCATAACGAGCCTGAAACCCCATCACACAGCCCAAAAATGATAAAATAGACTAGCACAAACTTACGAAACTCAGTTTAGATCACTAGTTTGAAACTTATGCAGCTTTTTGCTCCAAAAATGTCTATTTTAGGGTTTTGACAGACCAAAACACCATATATTTGCCTAACAGCCTAGAAATCCCATCACACATCTCAAAAATGATAAAATATACTAACAAGAACTTAAGACAATCAATTTAGATCACCGGTTTGAAACTTATTCAACTTTCTACTCTAAAAAGGCCCATTTTGGGGTTTTAATCAACCGAAATGCTGGATATCAACTTAATGGCCTAGAAACCCCATCACACACCTAAAAAATGATAAAAATATACTTGCACAAACTTATGACACTCGGTTCGGATCACTGGTTTGAAACTTATGCAACTTTCTGATAAAAAAATACCCATTTTCGGGTTTTGATAGACCAAAACACTGGATATCGGTCTAACATCCTTGAAACCCCATTACACACCTCACAAATGATAAAATAGACTTGCACAAACTTACAGAACTCGGTTCGGAACACCAGTTTGAAACTTATGCAACTTTCTCCTCTAAAAAGGCCCATTTTAGGGTTTTGACAGAACAAAACACTGAAAATTGGCCTAACAACCTAGAAACCATGTCACACACCTCAAAAATGAAAAAATATACTTAAACTTACGAAAATCAATTCGGATCACCGGTTTGAAACTTATGTAACTTTCTACTCCAAAAAATACCCATTTTGGGGTTTTGGACCAAAACACCGAATATTGGTTTAATGGCCTAGAAACTCCATCACACACCTTAAAAATGAAAAAATAGACTTGCACTAACTTACGATGCTCGGCTCGGATAACCCGTTTGAAACTTATGCAACTTTTTGCTCCAAAAAGACTCATTTTCATGTTTTGAAGGACCAAAATGCCAGATATTGGCCTGACGGACTCGAAACCACATCACACCTCACAAATAACAAAATATATTTGCATGAACTTACGACACCCAGTTTTGATCACCGGTTTGAAACTTATAAAACTTTCCACTTCAAAAAGGCCCATTTTGGACTTTTTACCAACCAAAATGCTAAATATCAGCTTAACGGCCAAGAAACCCTATCACACATCTTAAAATGATAAAATAGACTTGCACAAACTTACGACACTCAGTTCGGATCACCAGGTTGAAACTTATGTAATTTTTTGCTCTAAAAAGACCCATTTTTGGGTTTTGACGGACCAAATTGCCGAATATCAGCCTAACTGCATCAAAACCCCATGACACACCTTATAAATGATAAAATACACTTACACAAACTTACGACACTCGATTCTGATCATCGGTTTGAAACTTATGCAACTTTCTGCTCCAAAAAGGTCTATTTTAGGGTTTTGACAAACCAAAATGTCGGATATCGGCCTAACAATTCCGAAACTCCATCACATACCTCAAAAATGATAAAATAAACTTGGAAGAACTTACAGTACTCAGTTCAGATCACCGGTTTGGAACTTATGCAATTTTTTACCCTAAAAAGGCCTATTTTGGGGTTTTGATAGACCAAAATACCGAATATCGGCCTAACAGCCTTGAAACCCCATCATACACCTCACGAATGACAAAATAGACTTACAAAAACTTACGGCACTTGGTTCGGATTACCGATTTGAAACTTATATAACTTTTCACTCCAAAAATGCCCATTTTGGGGTTTTGACAGACCAAACTACCGGATATCGGCCTAACGTCCTCAAAACCCCAACACACCTCAAAAATGATAAATTAGACTTTACAAACTTACCGCACTCGGTTCGGATCACTGGTTTAAAACTTATGTAACTTTCTACTCTAAAAAGGCCCATTTTAGGAGTTTTACAGACCAAAATGCCGGATATCGGCCTCACAACCCCGAAACCCCATCACACACCTCACAAATGATAAAATAGACTTGCACAAACTTACAGCACTCGGTTCAGATCACTGATTTGAAACTTCTGCATTTTGGGATTTTGACAGACCAAAACACCGAATATCAGCCTACCCAAAAACCCGTCACACACCTTACAAATAAAAAAATAGACTTGCACTAACTTACAGCACTCGGTTCATATCACTGGTTTACAACTTATGCTACTTTCTGCCATTCTTACTATTTATGCAGGTAAAATTTTTTTATCACAATATTTTTATGTTCATATATATTTAATAAATGTTCTAATATATATTATTTGATTTTTATTTCAAATTGATAGGGATTATTATGCTCATCTTTCGTTATGCATTGGGACCTATTTTTCTCCTTCATTTTTTTCCTTTTCCTGGACATCTATAGTTAAATTTTCTAAGACAATTTCTTATTTTTGTGTTTATTGATAAATTATACTTTTACGATTATAAGTAATTATATATATGAATGCATTTATCTTTTAATATATTCATTTCATAATATATGGAATTGTTTTATGTCAGGATAATTGATACATGTTTTAAACAAGGAATAAAACACAAGAAATAGGAAAAATCAGGTGTAAAATAGGGCTAAAAAAAACCTTTTAGCGATGCACAAAAGGCATTGCTAAAAGTGCCACATATGATATTTAGCGACAAATGCTCGTATCATCCTGCTCGATCTTAATCTATTAGACTATGCTTAGATATGTAGGAGGGGAAGGAGATAAGAGGATAATATTAGTTACGAGAGACAGAAATAAAGAAGAGAGGGAGACAAGAATATAATCATTCTTTTATGCTTGAATAACAAATGAAAAAATAAAAGTACATTCTCTCACATTGCTTGGATCATCAGAAGAAAGACAGGAAAAAAATTGATTATAGTAAGTTCAAGAGCCAAATTCAAAAGCTTAAGAAGCAGTTGATCTTGATCCAATTCCCGATGCATGGGGCGAACTGCAAGTTAAAGCCCCCGAATGGGAACCCTTACGATTACAGGAGGCGGGAATTAGTAGTAGTGCTGCTTGCTATAAATATCTTTTGGAGCACATACACAAATGGAATTCATTACTTGGACGATACAAAATGAATTTAACAAGATGACCTTGATAGAATACTTTTCCAGATTCAACTATTTCTTTTTCTGGCTCCGATTTGTGTAACCTCAATTATGAATTTTGAATTTGAAAATATATATATGTATATACCTTACACTGATTTTAAAATAAAAAAGAATGGAACGAAGTTTTGGAAGAAAGAAAGAGATAATGCGAGATGATCAGAATGGCAAGAAGAGTTCGCTTAGAATGGAATGAGAATAAAGATCCAGATTTACCCATCAGACCAGCAAAACGGTGTTGGCTAGCTATTCTGGGTAAAATACCTCTCGTATCATCCTGGCCTCAAGAAGTTTCTAGACCTCCTCATTAATGATCCGATGTCGCTCTGGAGCAAGTGTCATTCTTTTTTGTCTCACTAGTGGGTGGTCAGAATCTACCATCAACTTGGAGTAATGAGGTTTGGATCAATGTGTAATACCTTGACCCGGGTTACCACGTATACCGAGGTAGACTGGGTCAGGTAGTGTACTATCAGTTGTAACCGAACTGTTAAGCTCTATATTTTGATATCATATGTACTATACGATTTTGGAATACGAACAATGTCAGCTATACAGTCAGTGTCGAGTGATGCCCAAGCAACTTAGAACTATGCCTCGTAATGCGTGCATGCACGCAAACCAATGCATGCATACATACATATATATGTGTAGACCATGAAAAATGAGTGTATGTATACGCGTTTGAAAACTGGTATATACACGTATATTTGAGTATATATATAGGTATAAAATATGTGTATATATACGTGGTATAATATATATATATATATAGATATATATATGTACATGTATTAGGATAAAGAATAAAAGAAAATGAAAGAAAGAAAAAGAAAAATGAAAGAAGCACTAGGATATTATGTGTGTGTGTGTCGGTTGGTATATTAGTGTGTGTATGTGTACTGTTGTGTGTGTAAGTATGTGTGTTGATATAATGTGTGTGTATATATATATATATATCAACAAATATCTCCATGAATTGAATGCAGAGCTGCAAACTAAAAAATGAAAAAGGAGAATTAAAAAGAGCAGAAGAAGAAAGTCAAGGAAGGTTGCAAGTGAGGGGATAGAGAGAGTAGAAAGAGAAAGAGGTCGGTTATAGTATGTGTACATATATACTCACAATGGGTTTTGTGTTTAGAGAGAAAACATAAAGAAAGAAAGCTAAGTGAGAGGCTGTGAAGTTAGGCGGATCAGAACTGAAACAGAAAGGAAGAAGAAGAAGAAGAAGAAGAAATAGAAAGAAAAACAAAAATTTGAGGTGAGTTCATAAGGTTCTATTTTTAAATATAGAAAGCATGATGTTTAGTTTTAATAGTAGGGTCTTAAAAAGCATGAAAAAGGGTTTGATTTGCAATTTGAATTCGTAAAATGGTAAAAGATGGAAATAGAAAACCCTAGTTGCAAGTTTAATGATAATTTTGATTTTATGAATTTTGATGCATAAAGCTTTGTTATTATGATGAGGAATTATTCCTCTTATATGTAGAAAAATGTTAGAACAAAATTAGAGTCAAAACCGTAATGAAATCATAGAGAAATGGAGCTCACCGAAAAATTGCAACTTCTAGCCGGAGCTACTATTTCTCCATTTTCGTGATGGTGTGTAGGTTAAATCAGAAAGATGGGCATGGGGTTGTGATCCTTAAGAAAAAGGTAAGAGAACCCCATTGAAAAGGGGGAGAAAACGATCGGAAATAGTTGGTCGTCGCCGGAGAAGGCGACGGAACCCTAGTGAACCCTACCGGCGTATTGCCGGAGAAGAAGAAGACTGTTTGGGCTTGGGTTTGGGTTATGGGTCGGATTTGGGTCGGGACCCGACCGAAACAGAAATGGATATGTCAAAACAGCGTAGTATTGATTTGAGTTAAAAGATTTTAAATTGAATTGGGAGTGTTTGGTGACAGGAGTAAGAAAAATTGGGAAAAAAAAAATAGGAATAGGGATATCCTATCCCTGTTCCATAGATATCTACAGTTTGGTTAACCTTAGTTAGGATAGGATTTTCTGAAATTGCATTTGGACCCAGAAGTTATGGAAATTGTACTTGGGCCCTAAACTTTTAGTTATTATGAATAGACCAACAGAATAAAATAATTAATTAATTAAATATTAATTTAATTAATTAAAAATTAAATAAAATTAACAAAATGCTCCTAAGTCAAAAAGTAGTCAAACGAATTTCGATTAAAATAAAAGAATAGTGAATTTTTATTATTTCGAGCATTCTGGACTCAACGGTGGAGTCCAATTTGTTAAAAGAGATCTCGAGAAGTAAGAACCCATGAAAGTGCAAATAACTATTTTACCTTTTATAGTAACGATGTCCAAATTAAACACATGAATAGTGTATTTTAACTATGTCGGACATTCTAAGACCAATGGTGAGGTCCATGTCATGAGACGAGGTCCCAAAAAATAAAAAAAACCCGTAAAAGTACAAAATGACCATTTTACCCTGTTTAGCATAGATGTTTAAATTGAATTCCGCAAAAGTCTAAACCGACTTTCTTTGATGTCCCAGACTCAATGGTAGAGTCTATTTTAGTAAAAGAGAAACTAATAATAGAGAGGCATAAAATTTGATGAATAGCATAAATTATAAAAAGATAAACTGAGATATATTGTCTATTAATGAATAGGGATTTCAAAAAGGAAGGAACAGTGACTTGATTTTATTGTGAAAGAACGAAAATGGTTTAAGAGGTAAGTAAAATCTGATCTCTGCATGTGTTACATTCCCAGCTATGTCAATAGTTTTTCTTATACTATTTATTGTATTCCATACATGCCAGACATTTATTGAGTCCACACTGATATCGCTCTATCTTGTGGAAAGTGTTTATTGACTGTTATATATCTTGATCATGATTTCTGTACACTCTGTACAAAGGCCTCAAGGGGCAAGACTTATGATCTTAGTAGCCCAGTTTACATTGGCCTATTAAGGTAACAGTTTCATTCTCGCAGCTGAGAACAGTGTTCTTGCATTTACTTTTTATGGGATTTATGTGCCAGATTTGTGCTCAGTCACAAACTCTATCTGATGCTTACTAGACCTACGGGTCGAGAAAATAGAATCAAAAGTGAAAATTAAAATGGCAGCTAAAGTGGGATCTGCGAGGCGAGTACTAAACCGACGGGTTAGTGCTTGGCTGAGAGATCGAGGAAAAAGAGAACAAAAAGGGATTAAAGGGTATGCCGGGCCCCAAGTTAAAGTGCATCCACATTTGTTGTTATCAGTATCTATTATTGATTTCCATAGCTTGATCATATTATTTCATTATGAATGATCATGAGATTTTATAGCTTTTTATTGAGAGTATACAATTTATGCTTGAGAAAGCTCATGACTGTAGCAGTATAATATTGTCAGCAGAACAGATTTCATCTCCTTATCATTTGACTTCTATCATTTGATATTGAGCTATATATTCATTGACTGGCTAGCATCTTTATATACACATGTACACATGGCAGAGTAAAGGAGTATTATTTACTGAGTTTTCATAGCTCATTAGATACTACACAACATTTGATTATTTCAGGCACAAATCACGAAAACTGACAGTGGAGCCTGATAGCTAGAGGTGGACATTCCTTTTGAAGTTACAGTGTAACACTTAGTACAGACAGTCTTATAGCTCTCCCATGTTATCCACGTCTTGGGGATGAACAATTGTATTAAGAAATTTTGTATTCCGTATTTTGAGAACACCTTATGTATCACATGCAACTTTTATTTATTTATTTAAGTCTTTCGCTATTTAGTTGTTGCATGTCAGTAACACTGATTGCGTAGTAAGTTAAGACCCTTGGTCCGACAAGCTGCGTCGGATCGGGTGCGCGACATGAAATCCACATAGGGTGGGTCTCGGGTCGTGATAGCTTGGTATCAGAGCATCTTAGGTAACGCAGTGGTTCATGGGAGATAGACTAAGGTACTAGTATTACAATGTCCAAGTAGAGTCAGTAGATAGAAACTGACATGTGATATTAGACTCTTAATTATATGAAACTGACTTTTAGCTTTTGCAGCAGTGGTAGTCATAAGGAGTATCCAGAGGGATTTGGATTTTATGGATGGACTAGAAAGAATAGAACTGTCACGACCCGAAACCCACCCTATGCGGATCTCGTATCGTGGGGCCGACCTAATGACCGTCCCTACTTTTTCCATTCTTTTACCAATGATAACAGTAAATAATATAAACATGACATTAAAGTGCAGAAGCTTTATTACAATTATTGTTCAAAGACTAAACTTCAAACTAACAATAAACTGATCCTAAACCACTCTTAGGTGGTGAGTACATGGGAAAGACTTCGTTCACTACTATCACGCTCCTCAACTGTCTTCCTACGCTTCTGAACTCCTACTGTGGTTCTGTAACATTTTCACCTGAAAAAAATTTCGCAAGGGGTGAGCTACAAACTCAGTAAGTAAACGCCTATCTCAAATACGAGGTTAGAGTAATCGTGGAACATATAAGATCATAGATGAACATGATAGCCAATCATGGAAACAATTTCAGTCAATAGTAAGGTGCCAAAATGGCCAATGAACAGTAAGGCATGATAACCCAATAAGATCAGTGATATAACATGAATACGGGAACATTCAACATTCACAATCGACGTAAATGTACTGCTACAATGGAATGATCTCAATCGAGTCAAAGGAATAAAGGTACTGTCAACATGGAACTATTCGTAGTGAAATGAAACATCACATGAATCCAATGAACATCACATAGCAGTCAACATGAACGATGCATTTACTCTGTTCAGGATTTGGCAGACCCTCGGTCTTTTGGGGCCCGGCATACCCCCCTTTAACATGAAGGCATATAAAATGCCATTAAAACTCACTGCGTAAAAACGCCATCATTGCCACATGTCCGTTTGACCCGTAAGTCCCATAAATTGACCCGTAGGTCCAGTCAATCAGATAGCATCAGAAGGGTAATGTGTCTGAGCACAAGACCCGGCATTTAACATAACTCAGGATTATATCGTATTCCATATGAGGTGTGCAAAACATGGAACATCATAACATAAGCATACAGTGAATAGCATCAACACAATGAATCAAGCCATGAACCATCAACCAATAGACATCCAACAGGTAGAACAATATCCATGGTGGGAATAATAATAGTGGGTATAAATACATGAGTACAAAATTGGCAGTATAGAAAGATTGTGGCTTGGAAAACCACGTATAAAAGATAGAAATCCACTTACCTTATCAATGTCTTAATATCCCGTGACTTCCTCCTTTCCTTTTGACTTGCCTATAAGTCAATAAACACGTTTCAGCTTTCATATAATTTACCGAATTTATGCCTCGTTACTCTAAATACCTCCCGTACTAATTTATGCTTTACGATTTTCATTTTAAACTTAATTTACCCAAGGGCAAAATGGTCATTTACGTGTCTCTACTTTTTGGGTTCTGTTTTCATAATTTTGGACTTCACCGTTAAGTCCAGTAGGTTTGAATTAATAAAACTTCACTATTTACTTAACTAAATCATAGTCCGTTTGACTTACCTTTGACGTAGGGGTATTTTGGTCATTTTGGCATTCTACGGTTATTTTATTTTTTTTCGAAACTCCGTCTCGTAAAACGGATCTCACCATTAAATTCAGAGGGTCCAAAATAGTAAGTTCTCATTATTCATTCGACTAATTTAAGCCTCGAAATTAAATTTAAAATTTATTAATTTAAATCACTTATTTAAATTAATTAATATAGCTAATACATATCGTATTTGAGTCCAAACAGACCACATGTGCCTTGATGGCACAGTGGCTAAGCTTCTCCCCCTTTCTCCTTTGGTCACAGGTTCAATTCACTGCCCATACAAATTTTCCATTCCTCGTTATTATTTCTTTTCTTTTTCATTTCCTGTTCAAGTTTAACCCAACCATTGGATATCTCCTTTCTAATCAAACACTATCTAAACTCAAATTTAAAAATTTACCCATGAACTACAAGTGTTAGGCAGTCATCTGAATGGGTGGGTCGGGTCAAACCCGACCCGTTTTGGCCAAAATAAAATCGGAAAACCCAGCTGCCGCACAGCAACACTTCAGCGTGTTGGTTGTCTTCTCCGTCAACGGCGACTTACCGACGACGGATTTTCTCACGTTTTTCAATGGGGTTCACACCTACAGATCATGGACAACTCAAATCTACTGTCGGATTTCAAATCGGAGTACCGGAGCACTCCCAAATTAACCAGAACAGTAGCGCACCAGGGGCTGTGCGGTTTTTCGGCAGCCCCTTTCCCTTCCGTTTTTCCCCATTTTCTCCTACGGTTTCAATCCCGATTTGATTCTAAAATTTCCCTACACCCAAGAGAATCAATTACCCATGATCTAGCCCAATTAATCGCAACAAAATCGCCCCACCCGATCAGTTTTTCTCCTCCGTTTTCACTGTTGCGCCCAGTTTTACATTTTGTCCGATTGTTTAATTTTTTTTTTGTTTTCTTTGATTCAATTCTAACAATTCCAACACCAACTATATCCATATATATATATATATATATTACACATTCTCTTATATAACTATATATTTACACCTATTTACCTCCATATATACATATATTATTTCCATATTAAATTTCCTATTTTATTCCAATTCTTTTTTTTTATTTAACTTTTATTTTATTTTTCATTTATTTTATTTTTCTTATTTAAAATTTCATTTTTTTTTATATTCCAGTATCTATTCGTGGTTTGCTCGGACATTGCCCGGAAGCTATTTGTACTTCTAAAACCATTGAATTTTCGACTGTTCTATTTTATTCAATATGAAACAACAAGCTTTAACGACTTGATTTACATGGCCTGCTCGATCACATCTAGGTCAGGGTGTTACAAGAACGACTTGTGGAAAGAATCGTTGAGCGATTACCTCAGATTCAATGAGTTAGAGAGGACAGACACAAAGGGAAGGGACCCTTATTCCCTAGACTTAAGGCAGGATCGAGAAAAGTAAGGGCCAGCCAAAATAGGACCAAGTGTTCAAATTGCCATAGGTACCACAAAGGGATTTGCCTCAAGGGCACTAATCTCTGCCACCACTGCTAGCAGCCTGGACATTTCGCTGTGAAATGCCCCTAGAAGAGTGTTAGGAAGGATTCTCAAGAGGAGGAATCCACAGCTCGTACTATAGTTCCCCTATCACCTATGACGACTAAGATACGAGACAAGGAGCAGAAATGCTCAGGACATGATTTCTCTACTGTTATGGGAGACATGTAAGCTACCACCTTAGTGGTTCCAGGTATTGTTACTAGTTAGTTATGACATGACAGTATGCTAGTTTTATGTATTGATTATGCTTTCCGTATTCACTACTAGATTGATTTAGAAATTGAACTGCTAGTTGAACTTAGAAACAGAACACCTAGGTTGTATGTTAACAGTTCTAGTGCTAGTAAAAGACTTAGGATTTATATATATATATGGAATAAATGATATAGACAGATACCAAGTGCATGCTTAAGAGTGGAAATTTCAAAATGGGATTCGCATGAGGGTTTCGAAAGGCACATGAAAATTTTAGAAAAATCGAAAAATGATCTGATGTGACTGTAAAACTTGATTTGATGTGACTGTAAAACTTGATTCAATGTGACTGTAAAACTTGATACTCAGCAGAAAAATTTTTATCTAGTTAAATGTAAACACATGTCCAAGTTATAACAAAATATTAAAGAAACCACGGGAGCCACCGGAGTTAGAAATGCTAAGTTTGGGGACAAACTTATTTTTAAGGGGGTAAGAATATAATACCCTGACCCGGGTTAGCACGTATAAGGAGGTAGACCAGGTCAGGTCGTGTACTATCAGTTGTAACCGAACTGTTAAGCTCTATATTTTGATATTACATGTACTATACGATTTTGAAATATGAACAGTGTCAGCTATACAGTCAGTGTCGGGCAATGCCTGAGTAACCCAGAATTATGTCTCGTAATGCGTGCACGCACCCAAACCAATGCATGTATACATATGTATATATGTGTAGACCATGAAAAATGAGTGTATGTATACGCGCTTAAAAACTAGTATACACACGTACATTTGAGTATATATATAGGTATAAAATATATGTATATATACGTGGTATAATATATATATATATATATGTACATATATTAGTATAAAGAATAAAAGAAAAGGAAAGAAAGAAAAAGAAAAATGAAAGAAGCAGCATGCCAAAAGCATGCATGCAAGTAGGATATTGTGTGTGTGTCAGTTGGTATATTAGTGTGTGTGTGTGTATGTGTGTACTGTTGTGTGTGTAAGTATGTGTGTTGATATAATGTGTATATATATATATATATATCAATAAAGATCTCTATGAATTGAATGCAAAGCTACAAACTGAAAAATAAAAAAGGAAAATTAAAAAGAGCAGAAAAAGAAAGTCAAGGAAGGCTGTAAGTGAGGGGATAGCAAGAGAGAGTAGAGAGAGAAAGAGGTCGGTTGTAGTATGTGTACATATATACTCACGATGCGTTTTGTGTTTAGAGAGAAAACAGAAAGAAAGAAAGCTAAGTGAGAGGCTATGAAGTTGGGAAGATCAGAACTGAAACAAAAAAGAAAAAGAAGAAATAGAAAGAAAAACAGAAATTTGAAGTGAGTTCATAAGGTTCTGTTTTTAAATATAGAAAGCATGATATTTAGTTTTAATAGTAGGGTCTTAAAAAACATGAAAAAGGGTTTGATTTGAAATTTGAATCAGTAAAAATGGTAAAAGATTGAAATAAAAACCCTAGTTGCAGGTTTAATGATAATTTTGGTTTTATGAATTTTGATGCATAAAGCTTTGTTATTATGATGAGGAATTGTTCCTCTTAGATGCAAAAAAATGTTAGAACAAAATTAGAGTCAAAATCGTAAGGAAATCATAGAGAAATGGAGATTACCGAAAAATCGCAACTTCTGGCCGGAGCTACTGTTTCTCCATTTTTGTGATGGTGTGTAGGTTAAATCAGAAAGATGGGCATGGGGTTGTGATCCTTAAGAAAAAGGGAAGAGAACCCCATTGAAAAAAGGGGAGAAAATGACCGGAAACAATTGGTCGTCGCCGGAGAAGGCGACGGAACCCTAGTGAACCCTACTGGCGTATTGCTGGAGAAGAAGAAGACTATTTGGGCTTAGGTTTGGGTCATGGGTCGGATCCAAGTCGGGACCCGACCGAAACATAAATGGATATGTCAAAACGGCGCAGTATTGATTTAAGTTAAAAGATTTTAAATTGAATTGGGAGTGTTTGGTGACAAGAGTAAGAAATTGAAATTGGGAAAAAAATAGGAATAGGGATATCCTATCCCTGTTCCGTAGATATCCACTGTTTGGTTAACCTTAGTTAGGATAGGATTTTCTGAAATTGCATTTGGACCCAGAAGTTATGAAAATTGTACTTGGGCCCTAAACTTTTAGTTATTATGAATGGACCCACAGAATAAAATAATTAATTAATTAAATATTAATTTAATTAATTAAAAAATAAATAAAATTACCAAAATGCCCCTTAATCAAAAAGTAGTCAAACGAACTCCGATAAAAATAAAAGAATAGTCAATTTTTATTATTTCGAGCATTCCAGACTCAATGATGGAGTCCAATTTATGAAAAGAGGTCTCGAAAAGTGAGAACCCGTGAAAGTGCAAATGACCATTCGACCCTTTATAGTAACAATGTCCAAATTAAACACATAAATAGTATATTTTAACTATCTCAGACATTCTAAGACCAATGGTGAGGTCCGTGTCGTGAGACGAGGTCCTGAAAAGTAAAAGACCCGTAAAAGTATAAAATGACCATTTTGCCCTTTTTAGCATAAATGTTCAAATTGAATTCCACAAAAGCCTAAACCGACTTTCTTCGACATCCCGGACTTAATGGTAGAGTCTATTTTAGTAAAAGAGAAACTAATAGTAGAGATTCATAAAATTTGATAAATAGCATAAATTATAAAAAGATAAATGAATAGGGATTTCAAAGAGGAAAGAACAGTGACTTGATTTTATTGTGAAAGAATGAAAACGATTTAAGAGGTAAGTAAAATCTGATCTCTGCATGTGTTACATTCCCAGCCATGTCAACAGTTTTTCTTATACTATCTATTGTATTCCATACATGCCAAACATTTATTGAGTCCACACTGATATCGCTCTATCTTGTGGAAAGTGTTTATTGACTGTTATATATCTTGATCATGATTTCTGTACACTCTATACATAGGCCTTAAGGGGCAAGACTTATGATCTCAGCAGCCCAGCTTACATTGGCCTATTAAGGCAATAGTTTCATTCTCACTGCTAAGAACAGTGTTATTGCATTTACTTTTCATGGGATTTAGCATGATCTCGATATGTTATATTGTGTTAGATTTGTGCTCTGTCACAAACTCCATCTGATGCTTACTAAACCTACGGGTCGAGAAAACAAAATCAAAAGTGAAAATTAAAATGGCAGTTAAAGTGGGATTTGTGAGGCTAGTACTGAATCGACTAGTTAGTGCTTGGCTAAGAGATCGAGGAAAAAAGAGAACAAAAAGGGATTAAGGGGTATGTTGGGCCCCTAGTTAAAGTGCATCCACATTTGTTGTTATTAGTATCTATTATTGATTTCCATAGCTTGACCATATTATTTCATTATGAATGATCATGAGATTTCACAGCTTTTTATTGAGAGTATACAATTTATGCTTGAGACAGCTCATGACTGTAGCAGTATAATATTGTCTGTAGAACAGATTTCATCTCCTTATCATTTGACTTCTATCATTTGATATTAAGCTATATATTCATTGACTGGCTAGCATCTTTATATACACTTGTACATATGGAAGAGTAAAGCAGTATTACTTACTGAGTTTTCATAGCTCATCAGATACTACACAACATTTGACTATTTCAGGCACAGATCACGAAAACTGACAGTAGAGCCTGATAGCTAGAGGTGGACATTCCTTTTGAAGTTATAGTGTAATACTCAGTACCGATAGTCTTGTAGCTCTCCCATGTTATCCACGTCTTGGGGATGAACAGTTCCATTAAGAAATTTTGTATTCCGCATTTTGGAAACACCTTATGTATCACATGTAACTTTTATTTATTTATTTAAGTCTTCCGCTATTTAGTTGTTGCATGTCAGTAACACTGATTGCGTAGTAAGTTAAGACCCTTGGTTTGACAAGCAGCTTCAGATCGGGTACGCGACACGAGATCCGCATAAGGTGGGTTTTGGGTCGTGACACAATGCCCTCCATATCCTTTGTTTTGCAAACGAACACAGAGAGGTTGTCTTTCAGGAATTCTATCATCTCTTCTTGCTCGACAGGTGTCAAGTCTGGACCGATTTGTAAGTAACGCCCTTGTTCTTCTGAGCTGACCAGCACTTTGACGGGGTCCCCTACGAGCTTGGCTCTACTGTCCCTTCCTCTAGGGCTTAGAGGCTCATCAATTCTGAAAGGGCATTCCTTCGCCTCGTGATGGTGGGAGAGGTCTAGATCTACGCATTCACGAGCGTGTAGTAATTGCTATTTGAAGGCCCTCTCCTTGAGCGCGAGAGCATGACACTCTCGAGAGGTCAGTTGACATCCTCTGATAGAGTAGACAACATGATTGTGGACGTACTTTAGGTATTGGTGGAGGGTCGAGGTGACCGCTCCCATTTGGTGTAGCCAAGGTCTTCCAATTATGACGTTGTAAGGGGACTTGGCCTTCAGAACCATGTATTCTGACATCGTGGTCTTTTGTCTATCTCTCTCTCCTACTGTGGTAGGAAGGTCAATCCTCCCCAGTAGGGTACTGAGGTTCCCGTCAAATCCTACCATGATTGCAACTGTGGGTTTGATGTCGTTAGGATTGAGCTTCATTTGTTTGAGGGGTTCGTAGAATAGCACATTCGCAAAACTCCCTGTACCCACCAGGACTCTTTGGATCTCAAAGTTGGCAATCTTGAGGGAGATAATGAGGGCATCACTGTGAGGAAAGTGTACTCCTACAAGATCTTGATCTAAGAACTGGATTTCAGGTACAGACTTCAATCTTTTCTCAACATTAGAGATCTGTAGTATGCTGAGAGTAGTTCTAGCCTCCCGAGTATACCATTTTCTTGCTCTGTTGGACATCCCTACTGCCGAGGTGTTTGCGTGAAGGACGAAGATAACCTGATTATTCTGATGCTGAGGCTCATTCCATCCTTCCTTTCGTTTTGGCCTCTGGTCCGGCCTTCTCTGATGGGGCCTATCATCATGGGGGTTTTGCCGCCCATCCTACCTGACAAACTCCCGTAGTCGTCATCTCTTTATGAGCTGCTCAATTTCCTATTTAAGTGCTCTAAATGCATCCGTCGTATGCCAGTGGTCCTAGTAGAAATCACAATACTTACTCTGGTCCCGGTGGCTGAGATCGCCTCTTAACGGCTCTGGTCATTTTAGGTTTTCACGTGCTCGAACTTGCCGAAGTATGTGAGTTAGGGAGACATTCAGAGGAGTAAAGGTGGTGAACCCCCTTGGAGTAGTGTTGTAATACCTTGACTCAAATTGTAATCGATCGAGCCATGAAAACCTGAGCTGTTAGGACTTCCTGTTTTTAATATTGAATAAAATGGACGGTATGGAAACTCAATGGTTTCGAAGGTACGGATAATATCTGGGCGATACCCGAGCAACCCATTAACGAATATTGAAATAAAATAAAATAAAATAAATCATGATATATGTATATATGTCCATGTGTTGAAAAAAAGTGTATATATATATATATATATATAACCTACAAATTATATTAACACAAAAGTAAACGAAGGGAAGGGGTTCCAATTTGAGAAAATGACAAGGATGTGGGATTTGGAAATGTAACACATAGAAAGGCTGAAGAATCAGAAATTTCCCCTCTTTCCCCAACCACCAACGCCAGAATCCAAACCCAAAAAGAGTGTACCTCAATGGCCCTGTAACGCAGCTTCACTACTAACCTTGTCGTCATCAACGAAGCAACGCCTCACCATCATCAAACAGACCCCCATCAGTCCTGCACCGTTGGCAACACCAACACAGCCCAGATCAATGGCCAAATCCCTGCCCAGACTACTATCCGTTCCGATCAGATCGGCTACCCAATCTCCACCACTACCGACGATGATGAATAGGATGATTTCGTGAATACCCATCTTGCCCCAATCTATCCAGTGAGATCTATCAATACCAACAGTCTCCAGTTGGATTGAAATAGGAGAGGGAGAAGCACAGTGAGAGCAACCCATAATCTAGTCGATTTCTGTCACATCGTTGAACACTGACACAGTGACAGTAGAGTTCTTCAGCACTAACGTTTCTAAATCCTTGGGGCGTATCGAGCGCTGTAACTGTAAGTGGGATCGTACTGCGAATTGTTGCTGTAGTTATTAATGTTTGCAATAAATTGTGAGAATCCAATTATGTGCGCAGTTGGGCACTGGATGCTTGTCGTCGATCCTTCTACAATGGTGACGAGATCTCAAGTACCCACTGCCAGTATATGCATATCAGCGCAGGATAATTTTTGGCTATTGATTTCTGTCAAAAATTATCCATAATCCACTTGCGGTGACCGAACCGCCTTTGCACGCCACCGCCTTTTCTCTCCTCAGAAAAGTGGGCTTTAGCGGAGGAAAAAATAAATAGATAAAAAAAGAAAAGAGGAAGGGTGAAAGCCCTGTCAAAAAAAAAAAACAGAGAGTTGATATAGTTCTATTGCAAGAAATAAAGAGGAGTCTGTCCTTTAGAGAGTTTGTTCAATCGTTATGGCCCGATCAATATTTTGAGTTTCTGGAGGTGGATGATGATAATTCGGCTGGAGGTCTGCTATGCATTTGGAACAAAGAAGTATTTTCAGTCACTCACACTATATTTGGATGGAATGAATTGGAAAAAAAGGGAAGGAAAGGAGAAGGAAGAAGAGCTTATATCATGTTTGTTTTAAAATTTAGGAAAGAAAGGGAGGAATAGGGAAGGAGAGCTTAATCCTCATTTTAGCAATTTTGTTATCCCTTCAAAAGTGGGCGAAAATAGAAGAAAAGGAAAGAAAGATTTAATGAATTTTTAATAATACTAATATTATCCGTAAAATTATAAAAGTCAAAATAAAAATGACACCTCTATCCTAAGGCATCCAAAGGGTATAATAATAAAATAATATAAAATTCTTTCCTTCCTTTCTCTTCTTTATCATTCCCAAACAAAATAAAAGGATTATATTAGTTTTTCATTTCTTTTCCTTTCATTAGTTATCCAAACATAAAGGAGAGATTAGTCTGTCCTCTCCTCTCCTTTCCTTTCTCTCATAACTAATACTCTTCTTTCCTTTCCTTTCCCTCTAACTTATCCAAACAGACTGTCAAAGTTGCGGCAACAGAAACTTCCCTTTGATATCAGGTATGTGGAAACAAACTTTTATGTACCGTTGTTAAAATCTATGGTCCAAGTGGCGTGTTAGAAAGAAGGGTGTTCTGGGGTACTTTGTTGAATTTGCAATTTGTGTTTACTGCACTATGGTGCATAGGAGGGGATTTTAATGAAATAAAATGGTTGGACCCAAATAATATATATTATAGTTACATTTAACTAATTTAATAAATTAGTTAATTATCAAATTAAATTTTGTTATGCAAATTAGTCAAATAAATAGTGTAAATTTACTATTTCTGACCTTCTGAATCCAATGGTGAGGTCCATTTTATTAGACAAAGTCCCAAAAAGTAAAATACCCGTAGACACGTCAAAATGACCAAAATACTCCCGAGTCAAATGTGAGTCAAACGGACTCCGATTGAATTAAGTAAATAGTGAAATTTTGTTATTTCAAATCTTCTAGACTCAATGGTGAAGTTCAAATTTTGAAACCAGAACCCAAAAAATAGAGACACGTAAAATGACCATTTTGCCCTTTTGGTAAAGTAGCTCAAATTGGAAACCGTGGAAGCCTAGACTGACTTTTTTCGACATTCTAGATTCACTAGTAGAGTCTAAATTAGTAAAAGAAATACTTATGATGACAGAATATGAAATTTGATGAATAACATTATAACTAAAACATGTTTACTAAATGATAGGGAACTCAAAGGGAAAGGAAAAAGTCACGGAATACTAGAAAGCATTGATAAGGTAAGTGAATTCTTATCTCTTATACGTGGTTTTCCAAGCCAAGATCTTTCTATTACTGCCAAAACATGTACTCATGTATATATATCCACTGTTATTGTTCCCATCATGGATATTGTTCTATCTGGTGGATGCCTATTAATTGATATCTCATGACTTGATTCATTGTATTGATGTCTATCAATGTATGTTTATGTTATAATGTTCCATGATTTGTACACTTCATATGGAATACAATAGAATTATATCTTTCGATGTCATTCCTAACCCATATTGGAGATAGGCTTTTACTTACTGAGTTTTGTTAGCTCATCCCATTCATTATATTTTTCCAGTGAGAATGCTACAGAACCATAGTAGGAGGTCAGGAGCGTAGGGAGACAGTTGAGGAGCACAATAGAATGATATAGTCTCTCCCATGTACTCACCACCTAAAAGTGGTTTATGTTTAGTTTATTGTTAGTTTTATTTTCAGTCTTTGAACAATATTTGTAATAAGGCTTCCGCACTTTAATATTATGGTTACATTGCTTATTGTTATCATTGGTAAAAGAATGGAAAAAATAGGGACGACCATTGGGCCAGCCCCGCGACACGAGATTCGCATAGGGTGGGTTTCGGGTCGCGACAAGTGTTGTTTGGAGTTCTGGAGGCCGTTCTCCTATCTGGGCTTCTGACCCTCTTCCTAATTGTACTGGAGTCCTTCTTCTGGTCTTCTTGTTGGGCTTGTTCTTTAACCTTTTGAGAGGTGTTCTTTGCTTCCTCCAAGTTTATGTACTTCCTAGCCCGATCCATGAGCGTTGCCATGTCGGGAGGAGGGCTCTTTGTTAAAGAATCTATGAAGCCTCCTTGAGCAAGGCCAGAGGTCATAGCAGCCACGAGAAAGCTTGGGATGCAATCTGTAATTTCTATAAGCTCGGTGTTGAAACATGCAATATAATCCCGGAGAGGCTCTCCTTTGGATTATTTTATGTTAAGTAAGAACTTTGGGCCCTTCCTCAACCTTCCACTAGTCGTGAACCTGTCAAGGAAGCGCCTGCCGAACTCGTAGAAGCTAGTGACTAAGCTCGATGGGAGGTGATGAAACCACTTTAGAGCAGTGCCCTTGAGGCTAGTTACGAATGTACACCACATAAAGGTGTCTGTAGCCCCATGTAGTGCCATGGTATGTTGGTAATGAGATAGATGGTCCACCGGGTCCCCAGCCCCATCATAGAGGGTGAACTTTGGGACTACAAATTTCATCAGCCTCTCCTCAACCATGATAGCAAGTCTGAACGGCGTGACAAATCTTCCGAGCGGCCCGGCTAGCTCATCCTAACTTGGAGGGATTTGGACACCTCTCACACCAACAATGCGGCCCATAGAGTCCGCAACCTCTTCAGCCCTCCGTGGGTACCTAGGCAGGATTTGCTATGATTCTTGCCTTGCGACTTCAGTGCCCATATGGATGGGATGACCCTGGTCCATGGCTGGAAAGTGACTTTGATCCACTTGAGCAGAAGGAACTAGAGCCGCTTGAGGTTAAGACCTTTGTGGTACTAGGTTTGCCCCTGAAGCCACTAGGGTTGGAGCCTTAGTGGTGCTTCGGTAGTGAATGTTTGGAATAAAGGTTGGCATCCCCCTGCCTGCGGTTGCTGATGGCTAGGGATCTCCGCCAAAGTGGGTGGTACCTTGGGGGTACACTGGTTGATTACTAAGAATCTCTCTGTTCGTGGTGGCAGTAGGAGGTTGTGTCATTTGATCAACCGTGTTGACGAGTGGATTCAAGGGGTTGGTTCCGTGATTCTGGATAAGCATCGCCAGAGTTTTGGACATGGCAAGAAGTTGTTTTTGCATTAACTTGTTCTATCGCTTAACTAGGTCAAGTTGTTGCAGCATGGGATCAGTTGTTTGTCCCCTTCCTCGTTCGGCAGGCGGCCGGTGTTGAGGGTTTTGAAAATTTTGAGCATTCTTTCTCGGTCGGAGAGTGGGAGCCATGGTCTTTCGGTGTGAAAGAAGATGAGTCTGTTCGTAAGAAGAGCACTTTTGTTAAAAGAACGATTGTCCTTCCCACAGATGGCGCCAACTGATGCTGTACTTTTTGGTCGGTAGGGGCTCCGAACTCCATTGCCTGAGGAACACTCAAAGGAAGGATCAGAGGGCCACCAGGTTGGCTCCAACAGTAGCTGCTCCGATGCTTAAGTTAATAAAATTGAAGTGAAAGACGGTAATTGTAAACCAATGAATGAGCATGAAAATAATAGCGTACCTTAGGGTTTAATTTATAGGTTGTGGCTTTCCTAAGTTGATTAGGATTTGGAGCCATAAAAGTAGGGATTTGATCATCGGAGAGTGGCAGTTATCACGTTGGACATTGTGCTTGAAAGATATCTACGGATGGCAGTTTCCTTGTTAAAGACTATTTCCTTATCCTTAGTTCGGTCACCAAAGGCGGTGGTGAGCTCTGAACACTGAGAGATGTTCTAAAGGCCTTGTTCTCAAACCTATGATTTCTGAAGGCTAAGTGTCTAAGCCTGCTCCGGATGGCTGAGTGTCTGAATCTGTTCTGGATGGCCGATCTTTAACTAGTCTGTAATCACACGTGTCACATGGAGATTGGTCTGTCACTTTTTGGTATATTAATTTTCATTGGTTATTAATTATTATTGGGAATTAAAGACAAAAAATGAAAAGTGACAATTGCTGAGATAATGGCGCTACATAGGAGTGACATTTTTCTTTACAAAATTCTAAAATTAAATTTGTTAAATACATTGTTATAATATATGCAAATAGATTGATAAACAAGTCTTCGTTATGAAAAAATTATGTTTATGACAAATATTTTTTCAAACAATATAGCGGATTATATTAGTTACATGATTATATAATTTGATGTGCAATCAATACAATATAATCACATTATTTGAAAATTTACATACTTTTAGAAAATATTTTAAGAGAAATAGCATTGCTCCATTATTAAGTGCAATATATATATATATATATATATATATTTGCCAATGGGAAGAGTATCTATGAAGAAGTATAACTTACAAACAAATACCAATCCACTACTGAGGAATCAACAATACCACTAACAAGCCCAACTCATGATTAGAAAATCAACATAATAAAACACTTCTACTTTGGGGAGATTCAAAACTGTGACCTTTCTTATACTAAGAGACATGAGATACCATTTGGCCACTGAAGACTTCTACCTACGTGTAATATATTCATGTGATCAATTTTAGATTATGGTGAACAAACAATGGGTCCAAATGAGACGAATAAGGATCCTCTCTAGCTAGTACAACAATTTCTCAATTTTCTTCAATAGAATCTCGAATTCATGCTACATCATGTATATATTATTCAAGGACAGAGCTATGTTTAGACTGGGGGGATAGCCTCTCAAATTTTGTTTAAAAGAAAATTATATGTAAATTTTACCTCTAATTTTGGGGAAAAAAATTTCCATCTAAATTTGAAAAAGACTAAAATTTAACATGTAAATCTAGCCCCCACCCAAAAAACAAAATGGGCCTTTTGGCCGAAGGTTCATAAACATGTTGTTAATTAGGATGGGTCCAAGGCCATTCTTTTTAACCCTAAAAGTCCCTCACTATTTTGTTGAAAAAAATACCACTTTTTAAAAAAAAAACACGAAAGGCTCTCATTTGATTCTCCAAGATTTACACAAATGTAGACATGTGGCCCATTTTTTTTTTCAAATTTTCAAATTCAATATCTTATAAAATAAAAATCCATTTTAAATAAAATTTATATATTTAGATTGTACAAATCAAGATCTATTAAACAACATCTATCTCATAAAATATAAATCTATTTTAAATAAAATTTATACATTTGGCTTGTAGAAATCAAGATCTATCAAACAACATCTATATTGCATATGAATTTTAAAAACAAAATTGCTACAAAACAATGAAATTTCATCCTAGGAAAAAAGTGAAATTTCACCATTTCATTGCCAAATAGTTAAATTTCATTATTTCATAAAATAAAAGAAAATTCACTATTAAACTTGAAAAATGGACTATCCAACTTCTTTTAATATAAAAAAAATTATTATGCTTCATGAATAATTAATTATTAAAAAAATTTAAATCATATCACATTTTTATGTAAAAAAATAAAAAAAAATAAACTGTTTTAGAAACAATTAAATTTAAATGTTTGCCCGTATGAGTGAGAGCGAAAGAAAAAAGAAAAAGAAAAGAAAGAAGAGCATAGGGTGGCTGGAGAGAGGAGAGAGGAGAGAGAAGAAAAAAAGAAAGAAAATGATGAGGAGTTGCGGTGGGAGAGAAGAGATAGAAGAAAAAAAAAGAAGAAGATGAGGAGGGGAACCATTGGAGAGAGGAGAGACAAGAAAAAAGAAAGAAAATGAGGGTTGTGGTAGGAGAGAAGGGGAGAAAAGGAAAAAAAAAACAAAGAAGAGGAGGGGGGACCGCTAGAGAGAGGAGTAGGGGAAATCCTTGGAGAGGGACAGTAGGAAGATGAGAGAGAAAGTGAGACGATGTGAGAGAGATAGAGAATGAGAGACAGATAAATTGGTAAAAGTGGTGGTCGCCTATTCAAAGATTGAGTAATGATACACTTTCCAAAATCATATTCCAAATTTTTATTCCAAATGAAGTGACAGTGATATGACAGAGTCTCATAATAGCACATTAATTACATTACTTAATGCATTATCAATAATAATGTGCTACATCATTTGAGATATAAGATTTAGGATAGATATTTGAAACGTATAGCATTTCTCTTCGAACATTACTATGGGATATTATTGTCACTTACCAAAAAGATAAACATGACACCTTATCAAGGAATGACCTCAGCTTAAAAAATAAAAAAGTGGTTGGAATTATAACAAAAAAAATAAAAGAGGGTCGACTTACTCTCCCACAAAGTGCATATGAAGGACTTATTACTAATTATTCCAAAAAAATTTACTTGAAAAAAATTTCCCCTCCTAAAATCTTTCCAAAAATGTTCTAGTCCCTTCCAAAATTTCTGACTCCACCCTAGCTATTAATTTTTTTGAGTACAAAAATAGGAAGAAATAAATTTTACCTAAATGTGTGTACACACGTATTAAGTCTCAAACATAAATTATGTTTGTAAAAAATAGATAACTTTTTCAATTCAGATGGGACTTTGCTATTATTAAATATATGAATATTAAATAATGTGACATTCATTTAAGTGGCCATTTAAAAAGTTAGAGGTTATTACTAAGGAAAGCCTTGTCCAATTGACACAATACTAAAAAAATATGACTGGAAATATGTAGGATAAAGGTGTTAATCGGGCTGGGTCAGTTTGGGTACGACACATTAACAAGCGGTATGGCATGGTGGTCGGTGGGCCAAGCCAAGTACGACACAGCATGGTGGGCAGTGTCGGCCCTCTTAGACACGCGACATGACTGGAGGCCCGGCACTATTAGAGGCCCGGCACAGGTACGACCCAAATATGAGCACGGTCTAATACGGCGGCCCGTTGGCACGGCACGTTATGCCTGATTTATTTTCTATTTTATTGTCATTTATTATTATTATGTAAATATATTTAAGCAAAATATTATAATAATTTAAAAAAAATACAAATATAAACAAAATGTTATAATAAAAAATAATAAAGTGAATAATAATAATATTAAACTAACAAATAATAAAATAAAAAATACAAAAATTAAACAAAATATTATATTTATAAATAATAAAATAAAAAATAGTGATATTATGTAATTAGAACAACAAAAAATATAATATTTAAAAAAATAATAATCCATATTAGTTATTAAAAAAAAAAAACAAAAACAAAAACAAAAGCAAAAGAGTAAAAAAAAAAACCTGAGTAGCGCCGCAACGGCCTGCCATAGACCAAACCAAATTAATTTGACACATTGACCCAACATAACACCACCCGCTAATCCAAATGAGCCGGACTTATTTGAATGAAGGTTCGTGGAAAACAAAATCTTAAATAAAAGTCTTAAAAGAAGTGTAATTTTTAGTTTTTGGGAATTGAACCCAGATTCCAAATTTCAAATCTACATAGAATTGCCAGTGCTACAATAGACGATATTGATACAAGTCATTAAAATATCAAGATATATTATCTCATGCCCTCTTTTTCCTTCTTTTTTTTTTCTTTTAAAATAAGATGGTAAAAATCATGAAAAATAAATTCCAATTAAGCTACAATACTTTCTTGTTTTTACTTTTAATACTATATGGAATTCAAATCGTTTTGACATAATTTCAGAAATTATTGAAAAATGGAAGAAGAGAAAGAAAAAAAATGGAAAGTACTATTTCTTAAATTGCCGGCTAACATAGATAGAATGTAGAGGGAGAAAATTTGGTCAATGATAGAAAATTAAGAATCTTAGATTGGATTTTATGCACTTTTAGAGAAGGTATATGCAATTATAAATACACATCCATTATTGTAAATACCCCAAACCCTATATCTTCTTTTTCTTCATTTACAGGTCTCAACAATGGCTAGTGCGCAAAAGAACAAGGAGAAGAAGGTAAGCAAAGGCCGACAGAAGATTGAAATCAAGAAAATAGACAATAAGGAGAGTTTACAAGTCACCTTCTCAAAACGTCGATCGGGTCTGTTCAGGAAAGCCAGTGAGCTTTCCATACTAAGTGGTGCAGAAATAGCCATAATTGTCCTATCTCCAAAAGACAAGGTCTTCACTTTTGGCTACCCGAATCCCGACGCTGTCATCAACCGCTACCTCACTCTAACTGAAGGCTCTCATCCGGAACAACCCAGAGGTGATAATACTAAAATGCATGATTACAATCAACACTACTCAGAAGTAGTTAAACTGTTGGAAGCGGAGAAGAATCGCGGCGAGAAGATTGAGGAAGAGGCGAAGGCGGTAACAGGCTGCGGTAGTGGTGGCTTTTGGTGGGATGAAGTAGATGTTGATGGTATGGAGTTGGAGGAGCTTGAACGGTACGAAGAGTCATTAGAAGAGTTAAAGAAAAAGGTGGAGATGAGGGTTTGTCAGTGTGCGTCGCAGAACAGTGCCATGGATCAAAGTAAGGTGGCTAATAGTGCTGTTGTTCCTCATGGTTTCAACTTTGGACATGGAAACTTTTGAAGTTCTCTATGAGTGAATATGGATTTTAGTACTAGTACTGCTATTAGGATTATATATGAATGTTTTTTTCTTTTTTTGCAATGATAAAATAGTATTTAAATTAATAAATAAATGAGAAACATTATTTTCTTGTTTGAGATCATCTTTAAGGGTATGGAGCCATGATTTTTCTTTCTTTCTTTCTTTCTTGGAGTGGAAATTTTCATATGCAATGGCAGCAATGCTATGCCAACCAAAGGTCGCCCCCAGAACTGGGGAATAAGCAAAAACCTTAAAAGTTTTGGTCTTTTTTAACCTATCTGGCCCTAAAATCTTAGCCCAATCCCAACCTAATTCTAAGCTTTTAATTTATTATCCCCTCTCCCTTCAAATATCTATCTATACTAAATATTATTACTAGTAATACTCTCCCTCTTTTTCTTTAATTTTAAATCCTATGTGACACACTCCTAAAATCTTTTGCACTTTTTTTCATCTCTCTTTTATTCTCAATTAAATTTTAAATTAAACATAATACTGCTTTATCTTCCTCATTTTCAAATTTTATTTAATATCTTATAAAAACTCACCTAAATAATCCTTCATTTCCAAAAACAAAATTATTCTACATTTTTCCAATCTATTTTATCTTTCATATTTTTTAATAATTAAAAAAACACACAAATAACCCTCCACGTTACTTACTTCTTCAAGAAGATTAGACTTCTTGAAAATTCAATAATCAAGGATGTTGCATTAAGACCCTCCACATTCGAGCGCATCTAGCATTATGCGCGACTACCCACTGGCTGGCGTTTCTTTAATTGGCTTACAAGTTTTTTTTCTTTTTTTCGGGTAGGGGGACTGGTGCTTACAAGTAGGTTTCTTATGACCCATTAGTTCAAAGTTTAAACTCTCTTTTATATATGCTACTCTTTTAATTTACACATGCATATATATAAACACACACACACACACAAACAAACAAATGGGTATATATATATATATATATATATATATATATAAATCTCTCTGTATATACACACACAAGATACACGCACACAGACATGCATGAAGGTGCAAAATCTAATATAAGCCAAAAAAATGCCAAAAAAAATCTGAATATTATGTAACCATGCCTGATGGTGCAAAGTCTTATTTGTTCAACTAATAGCTTTTTAATATTATGTGGATGCTAAAATTTCCAACAACAGTTATATTATTGAACTCTCCCTGTGTGATCAGAGGGAAAAAAATAAAACAAAATAATGCAACAACCATAGTGAGTGGCATATCCAGAGGCTATTTATAGGAGGCCAATATATATAAATAGAAAGATTACTATACAAATTTTAAAATTTTAGAAGGGACAATTTTTAAATTATAATAATTTTTTTAGTGAAAAAAAAAAAAAAAGAATTTGACAAACCTTTGGAGGGGGCCATTCCCCAAATCCGCCAATGGTTCTTTGGCATAATGGATTCTAAAGTAGATTTTGGTTTCTAAAAGCATGAATTTAGTTTTCTCACCATTTCGATGCTCAAAGATAAATATATATATATATATATATATATATATACACATATTTAAATTCATTGTAAAGGATTGAATAACATTTACAAATTCAAATTGAAGAGCTCCAAACTGAGTTCTGTTATTGGAACACGATGGTCAAGGTGTTTACACAACACTAACAGTTTTAACTAGGTAGTCAAACCAGATAATATTTGAAAACTGAACTTCCTTCCTGAAAAAAAAAATTCTCTTTATTACAACAGAAAAAAAAAAAAAAACCTTTTTAAATTAGAATCCAATTCAATATGGGAATCATTTTAAAATATCCTAATGAAAAAAATATCTTAAAAAATATAATAATTTGGAGTTGGTTTCTGTTCTTTTCAAAATATAATAATTTTACCCAAAAAAACTTAATTTAAAATTAGAATCTATTTCAATTTAAGATTTTTTTTTTTCAAAATAACCTAATTATAAAGTATTGTAATTGTTAGAATACTGCCAACCTCTTATGATTAATTAATAAAATAGGATATGAAAAGTTTATTCATTACTAACATTTTTATTACTTAATTAATAAGGTTCTCAATTTTTTTGAATTAATGATAAAAGGTTAAGTCGTAGTTGAACGCCTTTATGCTGCAAACTGCAAAGTAGCTGCTTTGCATTTGGATCATGGGTCTTGCTGAAGGGTTTCAACGTAAGAAATCACTATAAAAATTAACTATAATTATTTAATTTCTATAGTTTATGTAGTGTTGATGTTTTCCTTGATGTCAATATAATTTATTAGGTCTATGCAATCAAGATAAATCTTTTTGCGTCAAGTTTCTCCCCTTTGATTCTCATATAATTGTTGTACTCTCTTCCTCTTTTTACAATTTGTTTTCTAACTTATATTTTCATTTTACATTAAAACTCTTTCCCTTTAGATGGTATTTAAAGTGGGAATTAATTGAACCTCTATGACTTTCAGATCTTGGTACCATACCTCAATGATAATTGTTCTAATA
Organism: Nyssa sinensis; assembly: GCA_008638375.1. Lineage (NCBI taxonomy): Eukaryota > Viridiplantae > Streptophyta > Magnoliopsida > Cornales > Nyssaceae > Nyssa > Nyssa sinensis. Next base: position 15,134,936 of record CM018033.1, on the reverse strand, counting down.
TGTTGGTTCAAATAATAGGCAAGGAACCTGTAGAGACAAAGACCAGACCAATTTTTCTTTTGGTGAGAACGCTTATGTTAAAGGATGCAATTAATTACCTGTTTATTCAAAGTACTCCTTATTCTTTAATGTAATTACTTTTTTTTGTTGATATGATTGGTCACATGTATAAAAGGTTCCACACTTTGTAATATCACCTAATTCACACACATTCAAGGAGCAATGGTTCAACAATACATGTGAATGACATGGAATCCTAAGTTGTCAATCGAAGATGAAGAAAAAGCAGATGTCAGTCGAAGATGAAGCTTTAAGGGCCATTTCTTGGCCAAAGAGAAATGGTGGAAATTCTAGAAGATACAAGCAGAAGAGGGTCATTTTTAGAGCAGCAGCAGCCTTATCACTGTCCATTTCTACAGGGACAGCAACGGATAGAGAAAGAATGTTGCTTAATGAGGTTCAAGCAACTTGGTCTCTGGGAAAAGCTTTAGGGTTAGAGTTTGACAAAGGCGATGATGAGGGGATTAGCAAATTAATTGAGTTGGAGGTTCACGATGAACAATTATTTAAGGAAGGGGAGGGGTGATTGCCTCAATAGACAGCTGTATTCAGTTGTATTTTTTAGGGGTTTGTACTTTGCTAGTAGTGTATTTCTTTTCATGAAGATCTTGTCATGGAATGTAAAAGGATTGGGAAAGCGGGAAAATCAGGGAAATTTGAAGAACCTATTAAGGGAGAGAAAGGTCAATATGATTCTCATTCAAGAATCGAAGAAAAGCGAGGTGTCAAGATACTTTGTAAACTCTATATGGCCTGATGCTAATTTTGAATATTTAGTTGTTGATTCAGAAGGAAGATCCGGTGGCTTAATCTACATCTAGCATCCAAATGTCTTTGTAATGCAGTGCTGAACATGAAAGGAGAATCAAACAAATTCCTTAGTAACCAAGAACAAAGGGATTCTTCATCCAAAGAGAACAAATTTCAAATTTCTAAATAAAAATATATTATTGATAATCTGAATAATAAAGATTGAATTGCATCATATATATTGGCTAAGACTACTACTAATCTGAATAGGAATCTACTAATTTCTTATATTAGTCCTCTTATAATTAAGAAACTATAATAATTGTGAAAAAGAGAAAAAATCTAAAATTAATAAAAATTTGGGCTTTTTAGAGAACTAGAGAACTTATCATACTAGAAAACTATAACCGCAAGCAAAAGTTAATTCGTACTTTCCTAAACAAAGTAATTGCGAAAAAAAAAATTACTATAAATGGCTAAAAAGTGAAATTGAAGGCCTAAACAAAGTTGTTTGGCCCCGTAGCAACTTTGGTCATGGCAGAACGATGAGTATTGTCCATCTCGTCATTTTGGGTCAAGATAGGCTTTTCATTCCCAAAAACGCTACTAAACAACTCTGCATCTACTAGTACTTTTTCTCGGAATAGGACTTGGAATGTTCCCATTGTTCTTCAAAAGCTTCCGCCACTTGTTCTACATCAGTTTGCTTTGAATGGTCATTTATGCAATCAAAATTTAATTACCCTATCAGGTACAATTCATCCTAACTTTAGTTGTATTATAGCTAATCTATATGCTCCGACTGTAGATTCTGAATGGAATGAACTATAGGATTGTATGGTCAATCTAAGAGATAGATTCTCTACCTCTTGGTGTTTAGGGGGTGATTTTAATGAGTTCAAAAGAATAGGTGAAAGGAAAGGATGTCACAGGATGGACAAAGGGATGGAAGAGTTTGGTGAATTCATTGAGAAGATGGAGACAATTGATTTACCAATGATAGGCAAGAAATACACATGGAGTAATTCCCAAGAGGGAGATAGATGGAGCAGGTTGGATTGATTTCTTCTACAGCCTAACGGTTAGAGAAATTTAAGTTTAAGTTTTAGGGTTTGCCATGGTCATTATCCGATCCTTGTCATATCCTTCTTATGAAAGATTCCTGAGATTGGGGTCTCAGGCCTTTCAAATTTATGAATGCATGGGTTTTACATCATAATTTCTTATCAAATGTGGAAAATGCATGGAAAGAAAAACAATTAAATAGATGGGAGGGTTATAAGATTATGAGAAAATTCCAATATTTAAAAGTTGTTTTGAGAGATTGGAATGAGACAGAGTTTGGAAATATAGGAAATCAGTTAAAAAAGATAGAAACAAAGGTTCATGCCCCTGATTTGATTTCAGAAAGCAAAGCTTTTGAGGAAAAAGAAAAGAAGAAGCATAAGGAACTAAGAAGTGAAGATTGGAAATTAAGTAGAACAAAAGAATGGATATGGTTGCAGAAATCAAGATTAAACTGGCCTTTGAAAGGAGACTTGAATACTAGATTCTTCTATCTAGTAGCTAATGGTAGATCAAGGAAAAATAGTCTGAATTCATTTTTAATTAGTGGAGTTTCAGTGGATGATCCAAAACAAATTAGGGACGAAGTACTGAGACATTTCAAAGCAAAATTCTCTAAAGACTAGTATGCGAGACCAAGGTTAGCTGGCAAATTTAGTTCAATTTTAAGCACAAGTGAGAAATCCTCCTTGGAAAAAGATTTTTCTGAGAATGAAGTTTGGAATGCAATTTGTGACTGTGATGGTAATACAGCATCGGGGCTTGATGGGTTTAATATGATATGCATTAAGAAATGCTAGAAATTTATGAAGGAATATCTATTGAGATTCATGTCTGAATTTCATGGTAATGGGAGATTGGTGAGAGGTTTAAAATCTGTCTTTATAGCTTTGATTCCTAAAAAATAAGAACTAGTTTCTCTGGAAGATTACAGACCGATAAGTCTTGTGGGATGCATTTATAAGATATTGACTAAGGTGCTTGTAGGAAGAATCAAATTGGTTTTACCTTCCATCATTGGGGAAGCCCAATGAGCTTTTTTGAGAGGGATGAATATATTAGATGGCATACTTATTGCTAATGAGGTAGTTGATTGGTGGAAAAAGATAAATAGGAAAGGAATTTTGTTAAAGCTAGATTTTGAGAAGGCATACGATAGTATTAACTGGAATTACTTGTTTAGTATAATGGGAAGCCTAGGTTTTGGAGGAAAATGGATTGGCTGGATGAGAGAATGTATCAGTAACACACCGGTATTGATTTTAGTAAATAGATCTCTTACGAACGAGTTTTGTGTTGGAAAAAGGCTTAGGCAAGGTGACCTTCTTTCCCCCTTCTTGTTTATAATTGCTACTAAGGGTTTAAATCTGTTGTTCAGAATGGCAAAAGAGTTAAGATTGATAAAAGGGGCTTCAGTTGGGGTAAATAATATGTTAATTTCTCATCTCCAATTCGTTGATGACACACTAGTTTTTTGCCAGGATGATTGGATGGAGATATAGAATATAACAATGATCTTAAGGTGCTTTGAGTTAATATCTAGTTTGAGAATTAATTTTCACAAGAGTGTGGCTTGCTGTGTAGGGGTCCCTGAGGATGAATCTAAGGAAGTAGCTTCTTTGTTGACTTGCAAAATTCAAAAGCTGCCATTGAAATATTTAGGCCTTCTTTTGGGGGCAAATTCGAAAATGAAAAAGATGTGGGAGCTAGTTATTGAGAAGTTTACGAAAAGATTATCTGCTTGGAAGAGACGAATTTTATCTTTGGGGGGAAGACTGACACTGATCAAATCTATTTTGGATAGTCTCCTTATCTACTATTTGTCAATTTCAAAATGCCTGTAAGCGTAGCAAAGGAGATTGAGAGAATTCAAGTGAGGTTCCTATGGGAAAGTGACGAAACAAAAAGGAAAAATCATTTGGTAAGTTGGAGTAAATTAGCAATAAGTTAGGAGAGAGAAGGATTGGGAGTGAGAGATGTTAAAGCTCTTAATGATTGTTTATTGATCAAATGGTGGTGGAGATTCAGAATGGAAAAGGAATCCCTCAAGAAAAGATTAATATGTGAAAAGTAAAAGTTTCCTAAGGAAAAGTGGTTGCCTAATGGTATGAAAAGTAACAGGATTTCTAATATCTAGTTGGATATCTTGCAAGTTGAAGAAAAATGTCCATTATTATTCAATTTTTTCAGGAGAATATAGTGTCGGAGATTGGTGACAGCAGAAAAATATCTTTTTGGGAGGATGCCTGGCTGGGAAATTCTTCATTGGGGGATTCATTCTTAAAACTGTTTAGTGTAGTCTCCTGTAAATAATTGACTTTAGCAAATTACATTGAAAGATTTCAAGGAGACACTGATCTGGTATCAATGTTTAAAAGGAGATTGTTTTTATAGGAAGTGGAAGAGTTGAAGAAGTTGAAAGAATTATTAGATGGGAAACCCATTCTGAATCCAAACTCATTGGATTCTATTGGGTGGAAAGGATCTCCATCAAGTATATTCTCCATAAAATAAATTTACCAATGGTATGATTCAACAGTAGGCCATTGTGTTGATATCTCAAAGATAATTTGGAGAAACATTGCCCTACCCAGGGTTCCGTTGTTTGGATGGTTAGTTTGGAAAGATATAATAAACTCTGCAGATCTATTATTGAAGATGAGAATTTTGAATGAAGATAATGGGAAATGTCCTTTCTATGAGAAAGAGTTGAAATCATTGGATCATTTATTGTTGTTGTGTAAGTTTGTTTGAGAAATTTGGTCAAGGTGTATTAAATGGTTGGGGCTGGTGTGGATCAGTCCTAGCTCTGTTTCACAACAAATGGATTGGTGGCAAGGGACAAAAATAAAGAAGAAGGAGAAAGTGATATGGAATGTGACTTTGCTGGCAATATTATGGTCAGCATGGAAGTTGAGAAATGACAAAGTTTTTAATGGAAAGATTCTAATATGGTCCGAGACTACTAAACACATAAAACTTAGAATTGCAACATGGGAAAATGTAGATATTTATGGAAGGATTATTATATCCATGACATCATGTACAATCTACAGCAAATAAAATGTGAAGCCTAAATCAAATATGGAGAATATTGGGTACAAGTATTTTTTTCCTTGTACATAAGATAATGGTTGAACTATTAAGTGTGTACGTGTATGGGTTCTGGATATTGTTTGCGAAAGTTTGTTATCCATTTATTTAAAAAAAATAGTCTCTTCGTTAAGATAGTTAAAGATGTATTAATCATGCCTCTGGAGTATCCTTTGGGGTTTTTAATGTTCTCTAGTAAATATTGTGAGAGGAGAGTAAATTGTGAGGATTGTGTGAGATTGTGGAAGTATAAAAAGGAGAAAATGAGTGGTGAGTTATAATGGTTGATGAGAAAAATAAGAGTGGAAAAAGTATGAGAGTTAAAAGGGAGTGAAATGGGAAAAAAGAAAAGAAAAAAAAAAAAAGAGTGAGAGGGGGATAGGTCATAAGATGATTTAGTGGTCCACTTGGGGTGCTTTTAAAGATCCCAAAGTAGTTGTATTTTCTTTTGTTCTTTGGCGTCAATCTTATCATTCTATATTCATGTGTCGATTCAAATTCTTAGTTTACTAGGATATTTTAGATCGTTGGTTGATTTAATTTTAGTCTTTTCCTTCACTTCTCTTTTAGTCTTTATAGTCATTTTGTTTTGGTCCTCTTTCTTTTGTGTCCTGTTGCCATGATTTTCTAGCTCCTTTGGTTATTTTATCTTATCTTTTCATTTGTTGCTTCTTTTTCTTTTTTCAGTTTCTCCTCCTCGTCTCTAATATTATTTTCCTTCCATTCCTTTTTTTTTTTTATCTTAGTGAGCTAGTCAAATCTTTTTATAAGTTGTTCTTTTACTTTGTTCTAATTCTATTTATGTTGATAATCTTTTTGGTGCAAAATGCTACAACAAAAATGGAATTGTTTGTTAGTTTATGGTTCTAGGATTATGGAACTTGAAGACTATTGAGTTACGGAATGAACAAGTGTTAATCAGACTATGAGTGGAAATTGAAACTATTTCTTATAGAGCTTGTTCTTATTGAAAGGAATTAATAATGGCCAGTCAAAATATTGCAATAGAGCATTAAAGATCTTAGTTCAACATTCAGGAAGCTTTAGTGCTGTAAAAGTGAAGTCTATTGGAAGATTGTGGTCTAAGTATTGGTTATTGTTTTTTCTGTCAGTGTGTTGGAATTTTTGTCTTTTTGTTAAAGGCATTGGGTATCCGATATGGTGTCTCTAGGATGATAGTAGCCGATAAAGTTTGTATCAACTATGGTATGTTCATCAGTGAAAGAAAGAAATAGTTTTTGGTTTAGAGGTGGTTTTGGAATTTGGATAAAAGGCTATGCTTATGGAGTTTTATCATTTGGGCTGTTTTTTTCTTTTCCTTAAGCCTGATGATTAATTTCTTGATTGATGCCAACCTAGTTGGAATGAATCTCATAATTTAGAGGCTTCTTTGTCAGTTATGTTATTGATGTAATTGGTTATGTATCTCTTGTAGATTCTTATTCATCAATAATATTATCTATTTTTTGTTGATAAAAAAAAAAAAACAATAGATGTGAATCCAATCAGCTCTGGCACACCTGTTCACAATCACAACCAAAAAATTTTAAACCAAAAAAGTAATACTATCCAATGAGTTCTAAAATAAATAAAGAAAAAATGATACATTTTTTGCTTTTGGCAATAGATTGTTAGCAAATTCACAGGTCGGGTGATTCAACAAAAATAAAAATATTAACTTTTTTTTATTGGCAAAAAAAAATAATTTATTGATGAACTAATGAAAAGTACAGTATATCAAGAGATACATCAATACACCAAGGAGATGGTATCGATATCAATACTAATGGATTTCATTCCAATTAGGTTGGCACCAAGCCACCAACCAATCATATACCAACTTTCACCCACTCAAACACCAAAACAAAATATACATCTTAGGAACATTAGGGTGATAGGATGGCAAGATACCAACCTAGCTAAAACAGCCACTGTATCACCCAGCATTACAGTAAAAAGAGAACAAACTTCGAACCCTCCTAACCTTGCTTTCAGTATGCATAGGCCTTCCTATGGGAACAATTAAAACCAAAGCATGATACAACACTTCAAGATCTAGGATCATAAACTATCTGCTCGAGGTTGAAAACAATGTCTAATATTGAGTAATCTTTCCATATAGCATTGTTTTTTAACCCAAACTGTCATCCTTGTTTTAACCAAATCAAGAACCATACCCGATGCAATGGAGAAGAATATGATTCATTGTTTCCCTTTCTTCACCCGCATAAGGGATACATACCAGCTAATGGATTTTTCATCATACCAATTTTTAACAAATAGTCATAACTGTTAATCCTCTCATTCCACACTAGCCACTTAAAACATTGGATCTTCAGTGGGGCAATATTACTCTAGATCAATCACATGATTCTCGACTTTGGGCCATATAAAGATTCATGCCATTGATATAATGCATTTATAGAAAATCAACCTCAAGGTGATCCTTTCCAACGTATAACATCTATCCCGCTAGATATTGCTGTTGCCACCCCATTAAAGAAGTCTTGAAGTTTCCTCAAATCTTATTTTTCCCAACTAAAAAGAAATCTCCTGAACATATCTTTCCAATCCCCATTGTCTTGAACCCATGCAATAAATTCTACAAGAGAAATGCCCTTATATTTGACAAACTGAACAATCTAGGAAACATCAACTTCAATTGACTTTCTTCACCCCACGCATCCTTCCAAAAGCCAATAATTTTACCATTTCCTATCTTAAACTCAATAATAGCCATGAACTGATTAAACAAAGTATGGTTAGTAGTTTCCACTTTTAGAATATTCGACCATAACTTAGATGTTCTGGGCTTCAACGTTTCTTTAGGCAATCACTCATTCATTGGGAAAGCATATTTGGAGCGAAGAATTTTTCTCCATAAAGATTCTCTCTCCACTCCAAATCTCCACCACCATTTTGTTAGTAAATAGTTATTCACAACTCTAACACCTATCACTCCCAACCCCCCCTTCTTTCTTTGCTTCTTTTAATATCACTCCACTTTACCATGTCAATTTTTCTTTTTGATTCATCTCTGCCCCATAAGAATCTTGACTGAATACTTTCCATTTTCTTTACGACTTGAGCAGGCAACTTGAATAAAGATAGATAGTAAATCGGTAAACTACTCAATACAGATTTCACCAAGGTTAGCCTTCCCCCAAAAGATAACACCCTCATTTTCTATGTTAAGAGCTTTTTTTTAATGTTTCTATAATCGGCTCCCACATGCTCAGCTTTCTTGCATTTCCCCTAAAGGAATGCCTAGATACTTCAGGGGAAAATTATGGACCATGCATTTCAACTTATTAGCAAATAGCCTAGATTCCTCATAAGACACTCCTATGCCACACCTTACACTTTTATGGAAATTTATCTTTAGGCCTGAAGCAACTTTAAAACATCTTAAAATTCCTTTTATGTTTGTTAGGACCAAGGGGTCCGATATTGTAATTAGTTAATCTGGCTTGACAAAACGTGTTTTGATTATAACCATTGCATTAGTCATAGATTTAGAGTATCTCAATGCTCGTTCTACTCCAAGATGGTCCAAGCTTTATTGTTGTGTACATTTAGCGGCCGACTTGGTTCATGAAGGGTAATTTGGGTAATTTTAGAATTTGTTTTGATTTGGATCTCACATACTCATACATTGCATGCATTACATATAATAAACATTAAATATGTAATGTGTTTTGTTTTGACTTGGTTCATGAATTTTGTTTTGACTTGTGTTTGTGAATTAATTTTCTCAAAAATGCATATTTCAAAACAGTTAGGGAATTTGAGTTCACAAGGTAAGCAGAGGATGAACAATTCTTTATTACTCGTTCCAATGAACTAATTGGCTTATTTGAATGAACAATAGAAGGTTCATTCTTGTTCGTTCTTATTCGTTCGAAAGGACTCCATCAAACGAAGAGTTGCAACCTTTATATTTGCTCGTTTGATGTTCATTCCTTGATCATTTGAATGAACTACGCTCGTTGATTCGTTCGAACGAATACTGCACGAAAATAGAAATTTTTTTATTTTCAAGCCTCTTTTGAGATCCGATCTCATTGATATAAAATAACAAAAATTCAATTTTAGTTCAGTGAGAAAAAAGTATGAGAGAGTTCAAATTTGAGAGCTATACACCTAAGAGATCTTAAAGCTTTTATGAGTAAACATTTATACTTGTAAATCATATACATCTCTACTCTTATCATTCATTGATTTTGATCACATCACATGATCTAAGTTAATTCAAAGAGCCACAATTCTATTTCAATCCACTATTGAAGAGTTTGGAATTCAATCTTGAGGATTCATTGTTAAGTAATCAGAGGAGTCTGAGATTGCGAGGAGTTGTAATTGTGAAGTGGCCTGATTAGAGGATTCTGAGACCGTGAGTGTAACAACCGTAAAATATATATATATATATATAATAAAAATAAAAACTTGTTGAAAAGTGGATAGTAAATAATTTAACATGGTGAAATTTAGCAGTTTTACTAGTCTTTGAGGTAAAAGTAGAATTTAATAAAACTTTGGGGGTTAAATGACAATTATTGAAAGTTTGTCTATAAAAGGGAGAGAAATCAGATTTCTTTCCTTTCTTCTGTCATCTTCAACCGTAGAGACAAAGAAAACAAACCTTAGAAGAGTGAAAGTGAATATCTTGATGATCACAACATTTCTTGGACAAATTTGCTTCTAGAGAATCATTCTACTTGCTATTCTAAGGTAGGAAATATAATTTTCTTCCGGTTAATGTTGTTAGTTTTGTGTTTAAAGCATGATATGTGTAATTATAAGTCTGGAAAATGAGTTACCTCGTGATTGTATAATATATTTGAAATGGTAAACTACAATCCTATGTTTTTCTTGCAAAATAAATGGTTCACTTTTACTCCACCAGATTTTATGAATTTAGACATCATATTTATACTATGCTAAGTGTATGAAAGTGATTTATATAAGTAGATGTGGGTTTCAAGCTACCTCTCATGTCAAACTACGTTAAATAACATATAAGGGAAAGCCTACTGATTCTAATTTATGTAAAGTAATAAAAATACATTGCTCACCAAATGTTTAATAAATTATCTTGCAGATGCCTTGTACACCAAATGTTTGATAAAATGCTTGTAAATGTTTTACATTTCATGTGTTTGTTAAAATGTTATATTCATAGAATATACATTAATTTGGAATACGGATGATAAAAGGAGATGATAGAAAGCAAACTAGATAACTTAAATGGTTACAAGGTAGTGGTGAGCAAGTGGGTACTACAGGCATTTCACCCCCTAGAGTTAATCATTGTGACTCCCCTAAAGAAATAGAGGGCGTTGTGATCCCATGGGTTATGAATCCCTAAATCCCTGCATGAGGCCCTAAGGGTGGGCTATGTGTCATTACTTTTCCAGCTAAGATCGGGCTATGGTAAAATCGATCCCACTATCTATGGGTTGTTATGGTTAGAGACCTTGAAAGGTAAGGGTGTTGTTCCCAAAAACGAAACAAAGGGATAATCTTATGAGTTGGATGTGCAATATTTCTTCTACTTCAAATCATGTTTTTGCATTTATAAATGTGAATAAGGTATATATTGTTTTTAAACCTCATTGTCTTGAAGAAAGTATTTTTTTCTACTGAGCCGTGGTTTTACTCACTCCTATATGGATACAAAATTTCAGGTACCTAGTGCAGAAAAATGATCAAAATGGTTTTGAAGATACTTGCACACTCTCATGATGGTTGAATCATGTTTTGAAAATGAAAAGTGATGGCTTTTGTTTAGGCCTTGTTTTGTAATGTTTTGTAAGTGTAATTTGATGCGTAGAATAATTTTGGTATGTATGAATGTTGACGACATAACTTATATGTATGAAAAGCATGTTCTTAAGGTTTTTTATGAAATCTCGTGATTTCTTTTCAGTTATAAGAGACATAGGAAAAAGACTAATGATATGTTAGAGGTCTTATTTTTGTTTCAATAGATTTTTTTTTCTACAGATCAGTCCACTTTCGAAGACTATAACGGGTCGGTCTTTTGGAATTAATTTATGATGTTTATATGGTTAGATAGTCCTATTTTTTGGCTTTTATTTCATATATTATAAGCCTAGAAATGTTTTAAAATGAGAGAGTTATCCTGATTTTTCTCTAGGTGTGCAGAATCTGACCTCTGTGCATTTTTTTTATTATAACTGCAGTTTTACTTTGAATTTTTGAGTGATTCCAATTGATTTGGAAACTAGATTTATTTAGGAACAAATTTGGAAAGTTTCGTGTCAAACCGTCATGTGGATTGAGAAAAAACTGGATTTGAACAAGGGTATTTTGCCCAGGATTTTGTAGAAAACTAAATTTTAACTACGGGTGAACACTTTGGACATTATTGTTCATTTTTAGCTACTGGTGAACAGTAACTTTTTGAGGTTACTGTTCATCCAAATTTTCTAAAATTTTTATTTATTCATTTATTTTAAATGTTTATTGTATTAAATATATTCCAACCAATTTTCAAGAATTATTAACTACTCAAGTCATATAAAATAGATTACGATATACTTATTTCAAGTCAAAACATTAAATAAAATTTATTCTAGAATTGAAACTATTAAAACCTAACTTCATTTAGTCCCAGTTTTCTTTCAAAATTCTAAACAACTGGATAGATATACATAAATAGAAGATGTTGTCGTCAATAAGAGATTATTAAAAAATCTCAATAAGAAAACAACTGGTATTTTGAGTGAAACGCTTGTGAATCTCTCCTTCTATTCCATTCTTTTTTTCTTTTCTATTCACGCTCACGGGTTCAGGAGCCGGGGTGTGACAATGAGGAGAATCCGATTGTATGAAGATTCTGACTATGGAGAGTTTGTGAATTTAAGGGAGATTGAAGACATGAACAAGAAAAACGAAGCTTGAGGTATCTTCATTGCGTTGTAATTTGATCTAAATCAGAGTAGAACTCTTCCCCGAGCATGACCGACTCCAAACTTTTTTATAACAAATAGTTTTCCGTAGTGACTTCTCCGTCATCACTTCGTTTTGTAATTTTTCTTACTCTTCATACTTTATAATTTTCAATTTGCTAGAATTGAATGCTTTCTAATTTTCAATTTGCTAGAATTGAATGCTTTCGCTAAATTGAGATTTAGGTTTTCATGAATTATGAAATTTGATTATCCATTAAATAATTTAAAACCTTAATTGTGAAATTTGAATTGTTAATTAAATTGTAGAATTTGAAATTGAACACTTAATCTAATTTTTACTTGAATTGTGAAATTGACATTGAAATTGAATTAGAGAATCAATTAGACTTATGTTAAATGATATGTATTTCAACAATACATAATTACTAAATTGAATGGATTGTACTTTTGATTGAATTGTATACAATAAAAATATATTAACTTATTATATAGCAAGTCCATTTTGATCAGCTACCATCTTTTCCTTAACAATTGCTCCTTTTAAAAAAAATAGAAGAAATTGTGACAAATAAATTCCAAATAAGATATAACACTTTAGTATTTTTAGTTTCAAAAAGTTCATAATAATGGTTTACACTTTAGAGCTTGAAGGCTCTATTGCAATATATGGAATTCAAATGGTTTTGACATAATTTCAGAAATTATTATAAAAGGAAGAAGAGAGAGAAAAAAAATTGGAAACTACTATTTCTTATATAGAATGTGGAGAGAAAATTTGGTCAACGATTGAAAATTAAGAATCTTATTGGATTGGATTTTGATATACCATAAAACGACAGACCAGCCACCATATGACACATGTGACTACAGAGCTGTTAAAGCTCATCCATCCAGAGCTCTCAGATTAGAAGCTCGCACGACCCTCAGTCTCACCTTCAGCTCCGAAGTTCCACACAAGGAGATTCAGAGCTCGTCACCGCCTTAAGCACCCTACCGAACTAAGAATAAGGAAACAGTATTCAACAAGGAAACTGTCATCCATGGATATCTCTCAAGCGCAGTATCCAACATAGTAACTGCCACTCTCCGATGATCAAATCCCTATATTCATGGCTCCAAATCCTAATCAACTTGGGAAAGCCACAGCCTATAAATAAAACCCTAAGGTACGCCGTTACATTCATGCTGATTCTTTTTCATTCAATTAAAGTCTTTCAATACAGTTTATTGACTTAATCATTAGAGCGGATACCACCGGAGCCAACCCGGTGGCCCTCTGATCTTTTGGCAGGCGTAGGAGAATGGAGCCTACTGATCGAAAAAGTGCAGCATCAGTTTGGCGCTGTCTATGGGAACGACAATCATTTTTCATCAAGAGTTCCTTTCATTACAAGCAAACTTGTAGTCCTTCTTACCGGAGGATCATGGCTTCTAATCTCCGTCCAAGGAAGAACGCTCAAAATCCTCCAAACCGGCCTCCCGCCGGAAAAGAAAGGGGACAATCATCTGATCTCATGTAGCAACAGCTCGACCAAGTTAAGCGGCAGAATGAGTTAATGTAGGAACAGCTCTTCGCCATCTCCGAAACTCTGGCGATGCTTACCCAGAACAACGGAACCCATCCTTTAAATCCACCCGTCAATATGGTTGACCCAAGGACACAGCCTCCTACCGCCACCACAGGCAAAAATCAACCGGTGCACCCCTAAGGTACCACCTACACTGGCGAAGACCCCCAACGATCGGTGGACGCAGGCAGGAGGATACCTTTATTCTAGATGTCCACTACCGGAGCACCACAAAGGTCCCAACCCCGATGGCTTCAGAGGCAAATCTAGCGCGGCAAGAGTTTCAACCTCAAGCGGCTCCAGTTCCTCCAGCTTAGGAGGACAGAAGTCATCTCTTGTCCATGGACCAGGGTCGCCCCATCCATACTGGTACTGAAGCCGCAAGGCAGGATCCGCAATAACCACAACCGTTTAGGGAGCCACCGAGGGCCGAAGAGGTCGCAGACTCTATAGACCACACCGTTGCTGTAAGAGGAGCTCACATCCCTCCCGCGCAAGATGAGCAAGCCAGGCTGCTCGGAAGGCTTTCCACACCATTCACCCCCGCTATCATGGCCAAGGAACGGCCAAAGAAATTTGTTGTCCCTAAGTTCACTCTCTACGATGGAATTGGCGACCCAGAAGACCACCTCTCTCATTATCAACACACCATGGCATTACATGGGGCCACTGATGCCTTCAAGTGCCGAACATTCATCACCAGCCTCAAAGGGACAACTCTGAAGTGGTTCCACCACCTTCCCCGAGCTCAGTCACCGGCTTCTATGAGCTCAGCAAACGATATCTTGACCGGTTCATGACAAGCAGAAGGCTGAGAAAGGGCCTAGAATTCTTGCTAAACATAAAGCAAACCAAAGGGGAATCTCTCAAGGAATACATCGCGCGTTTCAACGCTGAGCTCACTAAGATCACAGATTACAGTTTAAGCTTCCTAGTTGTCGCCCTAACTTCTGGCCTTGTACAGGGGGGTTTCCGGGATTCTCTAACAAAGAACCCTCCTGCCGACATGGCCGCTCTCATGGAAAGTGCTAGGAAATACATAAATCTCAAGGAAACAAAAAACATCTCCCAGAAGATTAAAGAGCAAGACCAAAAAGATGAGCAGAAGAAACACTCTAGTGCTACCAAGAAGAGGGTGAAGAGCCTTGACCAAAGAACGACACCTAGAGCTCCAAGCAATACTGGTCTCGAAGGGTTTGTAACTTTTACCCCCCCTAAATGCCTTTTTGACTCACATACTTCGGCAGGTCTGAGCACGTGAAAACCTGAAATGGCCAAATCTGTTAAGGAGCAACCCCAACAACAGGGACCATAACAAGTATTGTGACTTCCATAAAGACCATGGGCATACGACCGACAGGTCTATAGCCCTAAAACATGAGATCGAGCAGCTCATAAAGAGAGGGCGACTGGCAGAGTTCATCGGGCAGGACGAGAGACAGAACCCCCGAAATGACAGACCTTCGCCGATGAGGCAGGAGCAGAGACTGGGGCAGAGGAATGAGACCCAATAGCATAACAATCAAGTTATCTTCGTCCTTCATACGGACACCCCAACCGGAGGGACGTCTAACAGGGCAAGAAAGCGTTTTGCTTGAGAGGCCAGAACTGCTCCTTGATTGCTTCAGGTCTCCGCTGTCGAGAAAAGGCTAAGGCCACTACCTGAGATCCAGTTCACAGAGTAAGACCTTGAAGGGGTACACAGCCCTCATAATGATGCCCTTGTCATCTCTCTCAAAATAGCCAATTTTGAGATTCGAAGAGTTTTGGTGGATACAGGGAGCTCTGCAAATGTGTTATTCTACGAGCCCCTCAAATAGATAAAGCGCGGCCCTAATGACGTGAAACCCACTGCCGCCATCATAGTAGGATTTGACGGAAACCTCAGTACCCCACTAGGGAGGATTGACCTTCCTACCACGGAAGAGGAAGGAGATGAATAGAAGACTACCATCTCAGAATACATAATTTTGAACTCCAAATCTCCTTATAATGTAATCATCGGTAGGCCTTGGCTCCACCAGATGGAAGCGGTCACCTCGACCCTCTACTAAGGCCTAAAGCATGTGCATAATAATGTCATCTACTCCATCAGAGGATGCCAACCAACTGCTCGAGAGTGCCACGCCCTCGCGTTCAAGGAGAAAACCCCAAAATAGCAATTACAGCACGCTCATGAAAATGTGGGTCCAGACCTGTCCCACTATCATGAGACAGAAGAATGCCCCTCCGGGATTGATAAGCCTCTAAGTCCTAGAGGAATAGATAGCAGGGCCAAGCCCGTAGGTGACCCAATCAAGCTGCTGTTTAGCTCGGAAGAGCAAGGGTGTTACTTGTAAATTGGTCCAGACCAGACACTTTCCGAGCAAGAAGAAATGGTAGAATTCTTGTAGAATTCCTAAAAAATAACCTCTTAGTATTTTCCTGAGAGATGAAAGACATGAAAGGGATAGATCTGGACCTCATCACTCATAAATTAATGACAGATCCTGACCACCCTCCGATTAGGCAAAAGAGGAGGACGCTCGCCCCAAAGCGTCATCACATCATCAATGAGGAAGTCTGGAGGTTACTGGAGGCCAAGATGATACGAGAGATATTTTACCCAAAATGGTTTGCCAATACAGTTCTGGTCAAAAAGAAAAATGGTAAGTGGAGAATCTGTGTTAATTATACAGACCTCAACAAGGCTTGTCCTAAAAATAGCTTTCCTCTCCCAAGGATTGACCAGCTAGTCGACGCAATAGCAAGCATGAACTTATGAACTTCATGGATGCCTACTTTGGATACAACCAGATCCAGATGTACACACCAGACCAGGAAAAGATAGCATTCATTACCGAACGAGGGCTCTATTGCTATAGAGTGATCCCGTTCGGACTGAAAAATGCTAGGGCAACATATCAATGTATGGTTAACAAGATGTTCAGTCCTTGATCAGTAGTACAATGGAGGTTTATATAGATGACATGCTAGTAAAGAGCCTGTAGAAGAGCAGCCACCACCAGTACTTAGGTCAGACATTTGACATCGTGAATCAACACAAGATAAAGCCGAATTCCTTGAAGTGCACCTTTGGGGTAACCAAGGGAAAGTTCTTGGGGTACATTATCTCTCAGAGAGGTATTGAAGCAGATCCTACTCATATCAAAGCCTTGACTGAGCTGGAATCACCAAAGACCAAGAAGGACTTTCAGGCTCTGAATGGGAGAGTTACGACTTTGAGCAGATTCATCTCCAAATCTACAAATCGCTGTTTACCGTTCTTCAAAGCCTTGAAGGGTAATAAAGCCTTACAATGGTCCGAAGAACGTGAAAAGGCCTTTCAAGAGCTGAAGGAATACCTGGCTTCGCCCGAGCTTCTATCCAAATCGATTCAAGGGAAGAAATTGCTCCTCTATCTCGCAGTATCAGAAAACACAGTCAGTTCTACTCTAATCAAACAGGACAAGGGCATCTAGATACCCATATTCTACATGAGCAAAGCACTGGTAGATGCAGAAAAAAGATACCCCGAGATTGAAAAGTTGGCTTTTGCCCTAGTAATTTTTACGCGGAAGCTCCGACCCTACTTCCAAGCACATCCCATAAAAATTTCAACAGCATATCTACTAAATTCAGTCTTGAGAAAGCCTGAAGTTTCGAGGCGACTAGTCAAATGGTCCGTGGAATTAGAGGAATTTGACATATCCTATGTTCTACGGACCTCTATTAAAGGGCAGGCCTTAGAAGATTTTATTGCTGAGTTCCCCCCAGCGCTGCACGACAAGGCGCAGAACTATAAAAGCTTGGCTACATGGCAGCTCTACACTAATGGATCATCCACAGATCGAGAATCTGGCATCGGTTTGGTGCTACAATCCCCTGACGGGCTGGTATCAGAAAAAGTAGTAAGTTTGGGATTCAGAGCCTCCAACAATAAAGCCGAGTACAAAGCCCTCATTCTTGGAATGAAGTTGGCCCTAGAATGTGAGCCCAAAACCTCAAAGTCTGCTCTGACTCCCAGCTTGTAATAAGCCAAGTTCTGGGAGAATTTTCCATCAAGGATGACAGAATGCTTCGGTACTCAGAGCTGGTCAATTCATTAAGACGCTCCTTCTAGAGGACAAGAATAAGGCCAGAAGGATCCAGATCAGGGCAGCTCGATACCTGGTTATAAACGAAAAGCTCTATCGCAGATCCTACTCCCAACCCTTGCTGTAGTGAGTGGCTCCAAAAGAGTCACAATATGTTCTAGCCGAAATACATAAAGGGATTTGTGGCAACCACAATGGTGGCAGAACCTTAGCCCATCGTGCTCTCACATAAGGCAACTATTGGCCTAGCATGTTGAAACATGCCAAGGAATATGTTCGGAAGTGTGACAAGTGCCAACGGTTTGCTCCGTATTAACACCAACCCCACCATGAGATTATCCCTATAGCCAGCCCATGGACCTTTGCTCAGTGGGGTATGGACATTGTGGGGCCATTGCCAAAGGCCACCCCGAGCAAGAGATATCTCTTGGTCATCATCGACTATTTCTCCAAGTGGTCAGAGGCTGAGCCCTTAACACATATCACGGAGGCAAAAATAAAAAGCTTCACCTCGAAGAACATTGTCTATAGGTTCGACATACCACGTATCATCATAATAGACAATGGTACACAGTTTGCAGGGAAATTTTCAAGAAGTTCTGCCAAGATCTGCACATAAGTCATCATTTCGCTTCCTTAGGACACCCACAAGCCAACGGTAAAGCAGAAGTCACCAACCGAACAATCCTTGATGCTCTGAATAAAAAGTTGGAGGATGCCAAGAGAAAATGGGTTGAAGAACTACCTGGTGTGCTCTGGGCCTATAGGACGACAAGGAAAACACCGATCTCTAAAACTCCATTCTCACTTGCCTATGGCTTAGAGGCAATAATTCCTATTGAGATCGGTATGCCTGCGCAGAAGACAGAAAACTTCAATCCAGAAACCAATGATCTGCAGCTAGCAGAGAACCTGGACCTCCTTGAAGAAAACTGTGAACAGGCCAAAATCAAAACCGAGGCATACCAACACAGGATGGCCAACCATTCTAAACGAGGGTTAAAGCCCTTCAACTTTCAGGTTAGAGACCTCGTCCTAAGAAAAGTGTTTCCAAACACCAAGGATCCTACAATGGGGAAGCTATCACCCAATTGGGAAGGCCCCTACCGAGTAACGAAAAATTGTCAGACCGAGCACATATTGGTTAGAAGACATATCTGGGAAACCTATACCTAGGCCATGGAATGCAGAACACCTACGAAAGTATTATCAATAAAGAATTTTCCTTTTCTTCATCTCTACCAAGCACACTCATCTTAATGTACAGACTTCTAAAAACCTTGCAGCCCATGCAAGTGTTATAGATATGGTCCATCTTAATATACAGACCCCTAAAAACCTTGCAACCCATGCAAGTGTTACAGGTCTAATCCATCTCAATGTACAGACCCCTAAAAACCTTGCAGCCCAGGCAAGTGTTACAGGTCTGGTCCATCTTAATGTACAGACCCCTAAAAAACTTGCAGCCCATGCAAGTGTTATAGATCTAGTCCATCTCAATGTACAAACCCCTAAAAACCTTGCAGCCCATGTAACTGTTGCAGGTTTGGTCCATCTCAATGTACAGACCCCTAAAAACCTTGCAACCCATGCAACTGTTACAGGTCTGATCTATCTCAATGTAAAAACCCCTAAAAACCTTGCCGCCCATACAAGTGTTACGAGTCTGGTCCATCTTCGTGAATAGACCCCTTAAAACCTTGCAGCCCATGCAAGTGTTACAGGTCTGGTTCATCTTAGTATATAGACCTCTACAAACCCTGCAGCCTATGCAAGTGATATAGGTCTGAATCACCTCCATACAAGAATTTCTACAATTATCCAACCTCTTCAGTTATCTTCCGAACTAAGGATAGATGACTTGACTTAAGTTCCTGGTCAGTCAATGCCAATTCTGGCTTAGTTATTACAAAGCTCTGAATTCAACCCTTATCAGTCATGATAGTAGAAGCTCCAATTATGGAGGACTTGTTCAAGGTCTTCTCATCCAATTATTATTAAACTTGGAGGTCATAAACTCCAGAAGTGAAGAATTTGTTCGGATGTCATCACAATTCTTCCCAAATAGATCAAGATGGATGTACTCCAGCATCCTTACAAGTCTCCAAAGTTATTCAGCACCTATATTGATTCAATTACTCCTATTATCAGATCCAACTCTAAATCAAACATCTATACTAGACCTATCTGCTCAACTATTACCAATCCGAGGGACCAAAATTTTGATTTCAAGGGATCTGTTCAGTTACGATGTTTGATTATTTACAAGTTTTTCTGTTAAGAAGATCTTATTCGGAGCACTCTCAGTTAAGAGTTTGATAAGGAGGTCTGAAGTACGTTCAACTCCCGAACACTCTCCTTACAAGGCTGGAGCCCAAGCTTATATTACAGAGCAGCAACATTACTTAAGTTTGCTTGGCATATTATCAAAATATACAAGTGTAAAGCTACTCTAGGGAGATAGTTAACAACAATACTCATAAAAATGAAAAATGCTCAAATTTTAAAGAAAATAAGATTTTTATTTGATAAATAATAGAGAATACACCAGCTTTGAAGAAAAGAACTCAGTTTCATTGATAATCAGCAAAGAGTTACATCAATTCAGAAGGTTTAGAAAGAAACAAAGTACAATCTTAAACTACAATTGGTTCGGACGAGTCGTCATTCTTCTCTATGTCATCATCGCTTTCTTGCTTTGGTTTCACTGATGTAAGGAAACGAATCACGAATCCCAAGCCGTCATCATCACTGTCCTTGGCTCTAAATTGAACAAAGGAAAAGGGCTTCGAATCCCATGTCGTCGTCACTCTCCTCCTTCGTTCTCCTCAAATTCAACACATTGCACCCTATCCAGCCTGAGCAGGAGCTTCTGTTAAAGGGAGGATGGGAGGGGGCACCTCACCATCATCTTCATCACAATCATCATCAACGCTCCAAACCCCGACCAAATCAAGGACTTCCCACTTTTGAACAAGGAAATCCTATTCAGATGCTAAGATGGACAAAGAAGTCTTCGCCTCCTTATACTTCTCTTCGGTAGTAGAGGCGGAGGACTGGGCTGTCCTTAGCCATATCTTGGTCTTATACAGCTCGGGTTGAAGATTGTCAATCATTTCCGGATCCATGATGGCAACAGGACCATGCATGGACTGCAAAACATCAGATGCACAAGTTAGTATATAAAAAAAAATATATATATATATATAATGCCCTCGCCAACGCCAAACACACTGTTTGAGACCGACGTGACAAAAATAAGAAGGAAGAAGAGGGAAAAGGAAGAAAAATGAGTAGAAAGTGGTGAATAAGTCAAGCCTGGACAGTGGAAACGGAAGAAAGTCCCGGACGGCGGCAACCTCCATAAAAACTCCGTTCACTCTGACAGAAAAACATCTTGAAAGTAAAAGGAATAGGCGTGAACACACCCCCTTTCCCCCATATATAAACTCTTAAAATCAAAAGGCCACCCATCCAAACTGTCGCGATGGTTGGGGAAAAGGGTGGCCTCGAAAGCCCAAGCGACGGTTGCATAATAAATGACGCACCAACAGTTGTCTCAGAAAATGGAAAGACAGGGCGCATGACTTTTCGAGAACCCATAGCCCTAGTTACGCATTGAGCTAAAACTAAGGCTCGGAGGGGAGGGAGTAGCTGATATACCATAAAACGACAGACCAGCCACCATATGACACGTGTGACTACAGAGCTGTTAAAGCTCAGCCATCCAGAGCTCTCAGATCGGAAGCCCGCACGACCCTCGGTCTCACCTTCAGCTCAGAAGTTTAACACAAGGAGATTCAGAGCTCGTCACCGCCTTAAGCACCCTACCGAGCTAAAGATAAGGAAACAGTCTTTAACAAGGAAATCGTCATCCATGGATATCTTTCAAGCGCAGTATCCAACATGGTAACTGTCACTTTCCGATGATCAAATCCCTATACTCATGGCTCTAAATCCTAATCAACTTAGGAAACTCACAGCCTATAAATAAAATCCTAAGGTACGCCATTACATTCACGCTGATTCTTTTTCATTTAATTAAAGTCTTTCAATACAATTTGTTGACTTAATCATCGGAGCGGCTACCACCGGAGCCAACCCGGTGGCCTTCTGATCTTTCTTTTTGATTGTTCAGTAGGCGTAGGAGATTGGAGCCCACTGATCGGAAAAGTGCATCATCAGATTTTATCCAGTTAGAAACGCTATATGCAATTATAAATACGGAAACCTCGACCGTAGGGACGTCTAACAAAGCAAGAAAGTGTTATGCTTGAGAGGCCAGAACTGTTCCCTGCTCGCTCCAGGTCTCCGCTGTCAAGAAGAGGCTAAGGCCACTACCTGAGATCCAGTTCACAGAGCAAGACCTTGAAGGGGTACGTAGCCCTCGTAGTGATGCCCTTGTCATCTCTCTCAAAATAGCTAATTTTGAGATTTGAAGAGTTTTGGTGGATACAGGGAGCTCTGCAAATGTGTTATTCTACGAGCCCCTCAAACAGATGAAGCTCGGCCCCAATGACGTCAATCCCACTACCGCCATCATGGCAGGATTTGATGAAAACCTCAGTACCCCACTAGGGAGGATTGACCTTTCCACTATGGTAGGGGAAGAAGATAGACAGGAGACTACCATCTCTGAATACATAATTCTGAACTCCAAATCTCCTTATAATGTAATCATCGGTAGGCCCTGGCTCTACCAAATGGGAGCGGTCACCTCGACCCTCCACCAATGCCTAAAGTATGTGTATAATAATGTTGTCTACTCCATCAGAGAATGCCAACTGCCCGAGAGTGCCATGCCCTCGCGCTCAAAGACAAGACCCCAAAACAGCAATTACAGCACACTCATGAAAATGTGGGTCCAGACTTGTCCCACTATCATGAGACAAAAGGATGCCCCTCCGGGATTGATAAGCCTAGAGGAAGGGATAGCAGGGCCAAGCCCGTAGGTGACCCAATCAAGGTGCTGGTTAGCTCGGAAGAGTAAGGGCGTTACTTGTAAATCGGTCCAGACCTAACACCTACCGAGCAAGAGGAAATGGTAAAATTCCTAAAGAACAACCTCTCAATATTTGATTGGGAGATGAAAGACATGGAAGGGATAGATCCGGACCTCATCACTCATAAATTGATGACGGATCCTGACCACCCTCCGGTTAGGCAGAAAAGAAGGACGCTCACCCTAGAGCTTCATCACATCATCAATGAGGAAGTCTGGAGGTTACTGGATACGAGAGGTATTTTACCTAGAATGGCTTGCCAATACAGTTCTGGTCAAAAAGAAAAATGGCAAATGGAGAGTATGTGTTGATTATACAGACCTCAACAAGGCTTGTCCCAAAGACAGCTTTCCTCTCCTGAGAATTGACTAGCTAGTCGATGCAATAGCAGGGCATGAACTTATGAGCTTTATGGATGCCTACTCTGGATACAACCAGATCCAAATGTACCCACCAGACCAGTAAAAGACAGCATTCACTACCGAACGAGGGCTCTATTGCTATAGAGTGATGCCGTTCGGACTGAAAAATGCTGGGGCAACATATCAGCGTTTGGTTAACAAGATGTTCAGTCCTTTAATCGGTAGTACAATGTAGGTTTATATAGATGACATGCTAGTCAAGAGCCTGCAGAAGAGCAGCCACTTCCAACACTTAGGTCAAACATTTGACATCTTGAAGCAACATAAGATGAAGTTGAATCCCTTGAAGTGCACCTTTGGGGTGACCAAGGGAAAGTTCTTAAGGTACATTATCTATCAGAGAGGTATTGAAGCAGATCCTACTCAGATCAAAGCCTTGATTGAGCTGGAATCACCAAAGACCAAGAAGGACATTGAGGCTCTGAATGGGAGGGTTGCAGCTTTAAGTAGATTCATCTCCAAATTTACAGATCACTACCTACCATTCCTCAAAGCAGTAAAGGGTAATAGAGCCTTACAATGGTCCGAAGAATGTGAAAAGGCCTTTCAAAAGCTAAAGGAATACCTGGCTTCGCCCAAGCTCCTATCCAAATCGATTAAGGGGGAGAAACTGCTCCTCGATCTCGCAGTATCAAAAAATGCAGTCAATTCTGCTCTAATCAAAAAGGACAAGGGCGTCCAGAAACACATATTCTACATGAACAAAGCACTAGTAGATGTAGAAAAAAGATACCCCGAGATTGAAAAGTTGGATTTTGCCCTAGTAATTTCTGCACGGAAGCTCCAACCCTAGTTCCAAGCACATCCCATAGAAATTCCAACAGCATATCCACTAAAATCAGTCCTAAGGAAGCGTGAAGTTTCGGGGCGACTAGTCAAATGGTCTGTGGAATTAGGGAAATTTGACATATCTTATGTTCCACGAACCTCTATTAAAAGGCAGGCCTTGGCAAATTTTGTTGCTGAGTTCACCCCAGCACTGCACGACAAGGCGCAGAACTGTAAAAGCTCGGCTACATGGTAGCCCTACACTGACAGATCATCCATAGATCGAGGATCTGGCATTAGTTTGGTGCTACGGTCCCCTGACGGGCTGGTTTCAAAAAAAGCAGTAAGTTTGGGATTCAGAGCCTCCAACAATAAAGCCGAGTACAAAGCCCTCATTCTTGGAATGAAGTTGGCCCTCGAATGCGAGGCCCAAAACCTCAAAGTCTTATCTGACTCCCAGCTTGTAGTAAGCCAAGTTCTGGGAGAATTTTCCATCAAAGACAACAGAATGCTTCGGTACTCAGAGCTGGTCAATTCACTATGAATTCACTATACAAAAATTCGAAAGGGGTCAGAACACAAGGGCTGATGCTCTAGCAAACATGGCTTCTCATTTCAGGTCAGAAGGAGATGCCATCGTGAAAATCTCTCACCAGCCAAGGCCAAGCATAGAAGAGGCTCAAGTTACCTAGATTACCGAATAGGCCCAAAACTGGATGAACCCATTTTAAACGAGGGTTAAAGCCCTTCAGATTTCAGGTTGGAGACCTCATCCTAAGCAAAGTGTTCCCAAAAACCTAGGATCCTACCACGGGAAAGCTATCACCTAATTGGGAAGGGCCTTACTGAGTAACAAAAATTGTCAGATAGAGCACATACTGGTTAAAAGACATCTGGGAAACCTGTACGTAGGCCGTGGAATATAGAATACTTACGAAAGTATTATCAATAAAGAATTCTCCTTTTCTTCATCTCCACCAAGCACACTCATCTTAATGTACAGACCCCTAAAAACCTTGTAACCCATGCAAGTGTTACAAGTCAAGTCCATCTCAATGTACAGACCGCTAAAAACCTTGCAGCCTATGCAAGTGTTATAGGTCTGGTCCATCTTAATGTACAGACCCCTAAAAACCTTACAGCCCATACAAGTGTTACATGTCTAGTCCATCTCAATGTACAGACCCTAAAAACCTTGCAACCCATGCAAGTGTTACAGATCCATCTTAATGTACAAACCCCTAAAAACCTTGCAGCCCATACAAGTGTTACAAGTCTGGTCTATCTCAATGTACAGACCCCTAAAAACCTTGCAGCCCATACAAGTGTTATAGGTTTGGTCCATCTCCATGAACAGACCCCTAAAAACCTTGCAGCCCATGCAAGTGTTACACGTTTAGTCAATCTCAATGTAGACCCTTAAAAACCTTACAGCCCATGCAAGTGTTACAGGTTTGATCCATCTTAATGTACAAACTCCTAAAAACCTTGCAGCCCATGCAAGTGTTACAGGTCTGGTTCATCTTAATATACAAACCTCTAAAAACCTTGCAGCCCATGCAAGTGTTACAAGTTTGATCCAATTAATCTACAGACCCCTAAAAACTTTACAGCCCATACAAGTGTTACAGGTCTAATCTATCTTAATGTACAGACCACTAAAAACCTTGAAGCCCATGCAAGTGTTACAAGTCTGATCCATCTCAATGTACAGACCCTTAAAAACCTTGCAGCCTATGCAAGGGTTACAAGTCTAGTCCATCTCAATGTATAGACCCCTAAAAACCTTGTAGCCTATGCAAGTGTTACAGGTCTGGTCCATCTCCATGAACAGACCCCTAAAAACCTTGCAGCCCATGCAAGTGTTACAGGTCTGGTTCATCTTAGTATACAAACATCTGCAAACCCTACAGCCTATGCAAGTGATAAAGGTCTGAATCACCACCATACAGGAGTTTCTACAATTATCCAACTTCTTCGATTATCTACCGAACTAAGGATAGAAGACTTGACTTAAGTTCCCGGTCAGTCAATGCCAATTCTGGCTTAGTTATTACAAAGCTCTGAATTCGGCCCTTATCAGTCATAGTAGTAGAAACTCAAATTATGGAGGACTTGTTCAAGGTCTTCTCATCCAATTATTATTAAACCTGGAGGTCACAAGCTCTAGAAGTGAAGAATTTGTTCAGATATCATCACAATTCTTCCCAAACAGATCAAGATGGATATACTCTAGCATCCTTACAAGTCTCCAAAGTTATTCAGCACCTGTACTGATTCAATTACTCCTATTATCAGATCCAGCTCTAGATCAGACATCTATACAAAACCTATCTACTCAACTATTACCAATCCGAGGGACCAAAATTCTAATTACAATGGATATGTTCAGTTATGGTGTTTGATTATTTACAAGTTTTTCTGTTCAGAAGATCTTATTCAGAGCATTCTCAGTTAAGAGTTTGATAAGGAGGTCTGAAGTGCATTCAACTCCCAAACACTTTTCTTACAAGGCTAGAGCCCAAGCTTATATTACAGAGCAGTAACATTACTTAAGTTTTCTTGGCATATTATCAAAATATACAAGTAAAGCTACTTTGGGGAGTCAGTTAACAACAGTACTCAGAAAAATGAAAAATGCTCAAATTCTAAAGAAAATAAGATTTTCATTTGATAAATAATAGAGGATATACTTGCTTTGAAGAAAAGAACTCAGTTTCATTGAAAATGAGCAAAGAGTTACATCAATTCAGAAGTTTACAAAGAAACAAAGTACAACCCTAAACTACGATTGGTTCAGACGAGTCGTCGTTCTGCTCCATGTCATCATCGCTTTCTTCCTTTGGTTTCACTGATGTAAGGAAAGGGATCACAAATCCCAAGCCATCATCATCACTGTCCTTGGCTCTAAATTGAACGAAGGAAAAGGGTTTCGAATCCTATGTCATCATCACTCTCCTTCTTTGTTCTTCTCAAATTCAGCACATTGCACCCTATCCAGCCTGAACAGGAACTTCTGTCAAAGGGAGGATAGGAGGGCGCACCTCACCATTATCTTCATCACAATCATCATCATCATCATCGACACTCCAAGCCCCAGCCAAATCAAGGACTTACCAATTCTGAATAGGGAAGTCCTGTTCAGATGCTAAAATGGACAATGAGGTCTCCGTCTTCTTAGACTTCTCCTCGATAGCAGAGGCGGAGGACTGGGCTATCCCTAGCCATAGCTTGGTCTCACCCGGCTCAGGCTGAAGATCGTCGATCATCTCCGGATCCATGATGGCAACAGGACCATGATTGGACTACAAAATATTAGATGCACAAGTTAGTATATAAAAAAATGTATATATATATATATAATGCCCTCACCAACGCCAAACACACTGTTTGAGACCGACGTGGAAAAAATAAGAAGGAAGAAGAGGGAAAATGAAGAAAAATGAGTAAAAAGTGGTGAATAAGTCAAGTCTGGACAGTGGAAACGGAAGAAAGTCCCGGACGGCGGCAACCTCTATGAAAACTCCGTTCACTCTGACGAAAAAACATCTTGAAAGTAAAAGGAATAGGCATGAACACCCCCCTTTCCCCCATATATAGACTATTAAAATCAAAAGGCCACCCAGCCAAACCGTCACGACGGTTGGGGGAAGGGGTGGCCTCGAAAACCCAAGCGACAGTTGCTAATAAATGACGCACCAACAGTCATCTCAAAAAATGGAAAGACAGGGCGCATGAATTTTTGAGAACCCGTAGCCATAGTTACGCATTGAGCTAAAACTAAGGCTCGGGGGGGGTAGCTGATATACCATAAAACGACAGACCAGCCACCATATGACACGTGTGACTACAGAGCTGTTAAAGCTCAGCCATCCAGAGCTCTCAGATCGAAAGCACGCACAACCCTCAGTCTTACCTTCAACTCAGAAGTTCCACACAAGGAGATTCAGAGCTCATCACCGCCTTAAGCACCCTACCGAGCTAAGGATAAAGAAACAGTCTTTAACAAGGAAATTGCCATCCATGGATATCTTTCAAGCGCAGTATCCAACATGTTAAATGTCACTCTCCGATGATCAAATCCCTATATTCATGGCTCTAAATCCTAATCAACTTGGGAAACTTAGCCTATAAATAAAACCCTAAAGTATGTCGTTACATTTATGCTGATTCTTTTTCATTCAATTAAAGTCTTTCAATACAGTTTCTTAACTTAATCATCGGAGCAGCTACCACCGGAGCCAACCCGGTGGCCCTCTGATCTTTCTCTTTAAGTGTTCAGTAAGCGTAGGAGATTGGAGCCCACTGATCAGAAAAGTGCAGCATCATATACCAAGGTAGACCCGGTCGAGTAGTGTAACACCAGTTATAACCTGAGTTGTTAAAGCTCTATTTCATGATATTTTATGGATTGGATGATTTTAAAATGTGAATGGTTTATTTTGTACAGCCAGTGTAGGGCGATGCCCGAGCAACCCAAGACCGAGCCTTGTAATACGTGCACACACACATTCCCATGCATATATACAATTGCATGTGTGCGTAACCCATTAGATATGAATGTATGTATATGCTTATGGAAATTAGTATATATGTATATATATATGGATTTATAATTAAGGTATAAATATATGTATATATATATATACATATATATATGATATGGTATAATGTATATATATTAATATATATGTATTTAAATGGAAATACATGGAAAGGGAAGGGGTTGCATGTGTAGTGCATGTGTGGCAGTATGTGTGTATCAAGTATGTGTGATGTGTGTGGGTGTTGTGAAGGCAGCAAGGCTACCGACATGAAAGGTGCAAGTGGCTTGAGTTATATATGCATATATAATGCATGTTGGTGCGTGGAGGATGAGGATTTAATGGGCCGTGGAAAGGCAATCAAAAGGGACTACACAGAAGGAGGGAAGAGAGAGAAAGATTGTAGGCGCCATGAGAGAGAATTTCTTCTATAAATACTGAAGTGAGGTTAAGAGAAAATTAGAAAGAGCAAATAGAAAATCAAGAAGCTGAGGCCAAGAGGTGAAATTAGAGATTCAAAAGTGAAACCCTAGGAGTTCAAAGGAGTTACAGAGAGCAAAAACCAAGAAAAAACTAAAGTGAGTTGCCCAGTTCTATTTTTACAATTCAATGCATGAAACTAGATTTTATTATGAGGGTCTAAATCAGCATGAATTATAGAGAATTTAGGAAAAAGAATCAACTGAAATGATGCCATGAAGAGGCAGAAATA
This sequence comes from Nyssa sinensis, assembly GCA_008638375.1. NCBI lineage: Eukaryota > Viridiplantae > Streptophyta > Magnoliopsida > Cornales > Nyssaceae > Nyssa > Nyssa sinensis. Next base: position 15,105,937 of record CM018033.1, on the reverse strand, counting down.
AAGTTTTACAGGTCATAGGGATAATTCAAATTTTTAACATTTCATGCTTTAAACTTCATTTAAACCATGAGGAACTAATCCTCAATGGTGTAGGAAGAAATTAGAAGAAAAATTAAAGGAAAATAGTGAAAAAATTCTTGTGATTTAGGGCTCACCGAAAAATCGCCTGTTTGGCTGGAGTTACTGTTTGGGCTTATTCGTAGGTTTCGGTTGGTCTAAATAGGAAACTGAGCATAGATTCATGATCCCAATGAAATTATGAAGGGAACTACATTGAGAAAGATAAGAAAATTCATCAAAAAATATTGGCCATTGCCAGAGAAGGTGACGGAATTCCATCGAAACCCTACCAGATTGTCGAGGAGGGTGATGAACAGTGATAGCCAAACGATGTCGTGTTGAGGCAATTGGCCTTGATGCTACATCGTTTTGGGTTAAGGATATTTTAAATGTATATAGAAAAATGGGACTGTTTAGCTTCAGGTGGTTTAAGTTTGAAATTGCGGATAAAGGGAATTGGGGATATCCTATACGAGGTTAAAGGGTAACCGTTGTTTGGTTTACGGATATTCAGAAAAAAAAAAATGCACAAGGGTTATTGCCCCTACGAATTGAACCTTACTGTAACGCCCCAACTCGTTTATCGAGAAATTGAGTCACTAATTTGAGTATTGAAAATTTTACGGAGCGTGATAAAAAGGTAATGGAAATTAAACCAGGAAAAAAAATAATATAATAATAATAATAATAATAATAATAATAATAATAATAATAATAATAATGAAATAAATAAACAAATAAAATAAAAAGGAGGGGGGGAGAAATGGAGTGGCCAAGTTTTGAACCCTTGATCTAAAATAGGCAAGGTTCTAAAAGCCCAAAAAGAATACCACTTGGGCTGCCCACTTTTTGTGTCTTATATCACAAATTATATCTATATATACACACATTGAAATAAAGCCACCTCCCAAATTGGCCAATGGCCATTCATGCAACTAAAAGAATCAATTTAAAAATAAAATATATAACTACATATGATTGTTGCGTAGGAGGGTTAGATTTCAGAAATCAGAAATCAAAAGAGAGAGAGAGTAGAGAGAGAGAAACCTAGAGAGAGAAAGTGAGAGAGGAAGAAAAAGAGAGAGGAAGAAGAAGGAAGGGCTGTTGCATGGCTACCCTAACCTGACTCTACATGCCTTAGAGGAGAATTAGAAGCAAAACAAAGAGAAGAAGGTGTCACTGCTAAGGTAAAATCAGCCAACCCATTTTTTTCTCTCTCTAAAATTTATACACGTATACTGTTGTTTAGAGCCTCTTTTATGCATGCATGGACCTATTGTGATGAAACTAACACATTAGAAGCCAAATAAATAAGTTTGGGGGCTTGGAAATCACAACCACCATGGCTGCCATTGACGGAGCTTGAGAGCTACTCAGAAAACCAACTTAGGTAAAAGCCCATTTGGCTTGTGGGGATCAAAACTAGACCCTCTTAGGGTCACAATGAAACAAAAACCAAGTGATTTGGTTCACAAATGAGGGAGAAAAGGCCACTTGTAGGTCGCGGCTTCACGGGGGTTTGCCAACCTTCATGCGCTGTAGCTCAGTTTTAGGGACCAAAAACAAAGCAAAAAGGTTTTAAAATGTTTTAGGGATGTTTTGGTGTGAAAAGCAGTGAAAACCGACGATGAAAAATTGAGTTTTAAAAATTTAAAATTTCAGTTTCCGGCAACCGGCGGCGGAAGTGGTGGCCGGAGGGATTGCCGGAAAAACGGGCGCAGTGAAGAAGGCGACCCTGTTCACGGGTCGGGTCGTGGTCCGGTCACGGGTCGGGTCCTGACTCGAGAGTTTTTAAAATGGGTTTTGTTTTTAATATATATATATATATATATATATATATATATTAGGGCTTACGTCATCATGACGTCAACATGACCTATTAAACCGGATGAACCAGTTGGTCCTTTCAATGGTCGGGCCGGTTCACTTAAAAACTAAATAAACCCATTGGTTTATTTAATTAGTTTCCAAAATTTCATTTTGGCCCCTATTAGATTCTGAAATTGTATTTTGACCCCTTGGACTTTTTGTTAATTAGAAGGTGACCCCAGAAATTGTGAAAAATCTCACTGATGCCCAACAGTAATTAACTCAATATTAATTTAATAATATTTAAATAAGAAAAATTACTAAAATGCCCCTACACTAAAAATAGATCAAACGAAGTCTGATTAAAGTAAATGAATAGTGTATTTTGACTATTTCGATCATTCTGAATCTAATGGAAGGGTCCGTTTTACGAGATAAAACTTTAAAATTAAAGACACGTAAAGGTGTAAATTACCAGTTTACCCCTAATAATACCGGGGGTCAATTGAATATAAAAAGTAGTCCATTTTGGCTATTTTGGGCAATCCGGACTCGACGGTAGAGTCCATTTTGGCAAAAAAAGTACTAAAAAATATGACTCGTGAAAACATAAAATCACGAACACGCCCTAGGCTTAAAATAAACTATAGATACCCAAATTCAAATCTAAAAAAACCTAAACCAATTATCTTTGACACTTTGAATCTAACGGTGACATCGTTTTGGGAAAAATAAGGCCCGATAACAAACTGAAAAATGACCAACGCGTCCTTAAAACTTAATGAAGCTATAGGGAGAGGGTAATTGGGATAGAGAGGGCTCTAAATTGACTGTTAAATTATGTGATACTTTGAATAAGAAAGTAATAAGGTTTTGAATTGTGATTATAGGGACCCTCGTTAAGGAAGGATTTTTGGAAATTGCTTTTGGGACTTCAAGTGAGTATTTTAATACCATGTTGAGGTGGATTTTCATTATAGATATAAATATCGAACTCTGGTATAATTTGAAAATAGATCATTCTGTTTGAAATCGATTTGAATAACTTATTGACATTGCCATTTCCTGATAGTTTGTAAAATGTTCATGATACTATAACAGTTTTTCTCACTAATCTTTGAATCGTTTTGATTAAAGGCTAAATATGATACTCTTAATTGAATAATTGAGATTTTCATTGATGTTATTGATTTTGAAAATGATTTTGATGCTTTGAATAATAGAATCTTCTATGATCTGTCATTATCGAATAGATTGTGACTTTATTGAACCCTAACCACGGGGTATACGAGTGGTACTATTGAATTTGATCTCAGTCAGCGAGGTTCTAATTTGCTGACATTTGAACCCTAACCACGGGGTATATTGGTGGTGTTTTTGAATGTGATCTCAGTCAACGAAGTGCTAATTTGCTGGCCATAGAAGAGTAATTTTTGATGATTTGGACTTATATAAATATTGAATGTGAACTATGATTGAACTTTGAATCACCGAATTGAGAACTATTGAACTATGATTTTGATTATCAGACTATGAAATTTGTTATCGAACTATGTTATCGAACCATAAGGTTGATTTTGAACTATGACTATTGAATTTGAAAACGACTTTGAGCCGTAACTATGATAGAGTTACAACACTAAACTATGATGTTGATTTGATTATGACTATTGATATTGAAAACGACTTTGAACCATAACTATGACTGAGTTACAATATTATACTACGATGTTGATTTGACTGTGACTATTGATATTGAAAACGACTTTGAACCATGTTTGAATTACAATACAAATCATCGTTACCAACTATGTTATTGGATCATTATTTCGACTGTGTGATGTTATCGATTTTGATTTACGACTGTGATTGAATTGAGATTTATTGAAAATGACTTTGATACCAATTTCTGATCTGTTGTGCTTGATATGACGTATTTTAATTCCATATGAGTATATACATTTCAGACTGTACTACATAGTAGTTTTGAAACCCTTGGCATGTTATGGAAGTACTCATTGGGCTTGTTGAAGCTCACCCCATTCAATTAACATTTTTCAAGTAAGGACTAGACAACTTGCTTTCAGGTGATGCAGGATAAGTGTTTAAGTGACGAAGCAAGTTCTTTTTGATGAGTCCTTAACCGAAGATAGATTAGATATTTTTGGGATCTTATGTATTAAGTTATGCAATATTATGCTACTCTTGACTTGGAGACGATGATCTTTGATGATGGTATTTGAATTAACTATTGAAGTGATGTAGCTTATTTTGTGGATGATAAGAAAGAAAAAAAAAAATTATTCCGCTGCGTAAATGGTATTTAGAAAAGTATTGTGATTATTAAAATAGGCCTCGGTGGCCGATCACGAACCCCTAATCCGCATAAGTCGGGTTTCGAGTCGTGACACTTACACCTAGGGCAAGGATGGGATACACGGACCATTGAGCCATGGCCTCACGTGTGGTCATATGTCCACCAAATATATATATATATATATATATATATATTATACAATTAACTGATTAAATAAATTAATTAATTAAATAATTAAATTAAATAAAGGAAATTAATACGTAATCCAAATTAAGTAAATAATTAGTGTTTTCTTTATGTAACGGGCATTCTAAGACCAATGGAAAGGTCCATTTTATGAGACGGAGCCCCAAAAATAAAGACCCGTAGAAATGCTAAATGACCATAATGCCCCTAATAGTACCCGAACCCAAATAGAATTTTGTGAAAACCTAAACCGACTTTCTTCGGCATTCCGAACTTAATGGTAGAGTCTAAATTAGTGATAGAGATACTTATAATAGTAAGACATAAAATTTGATGAATATCATTAAAACTAAGACGTATTTACTCATGTATAGGGAACTCGAAAGGAAAAGGCAAAATCACAAGATACTGATCTAGGAACGCGTCTAGAAGTAAGTAAAACCTATTCTCTTCCATGTGGTGTTTCCAAGCCAAGTTTATTCTATTTATTGTCGAACTTGTACTCTTGAACGTACCAGATATTATTGTTTTCCACAATGTGATATTGTTCTATCTTGTGAACATTGATTGATTGCTATATCATTGTTATCATGTTATACCATGCCTTGAGAGACCTACTGTTATGTTTTCACTGAATATATGGTATTCTATTTTTATACTCTTATGAAATCACGAATGATCATGTTATGTTTATGAATGCCGGATTTGTGCTCAGTCACAATATCCATCTGATGCTTTCTGATTTACTAGAGACCTACGGGTCAAGTCCGTGAGTGGACATATGGCAATTCATTGGAGTTTATTGGGGGGTATGCCAGGCTCCAAAAGACCGAGGCATGCCATACCCTGACACAAAGTAAATGCATCTCTTATATGATTGATATGACTATGATTGTTGAATGACACTATCCCTTGTGATTTATCTTATGTTGAAAGACATTCCTTATTGCTTTGATTGTAATCGACTTATTGTGGCAGTACATTCTTGTTGATACATTGTTATTGAGAGTTCCATGTTGATGTTATATTCATTACTCCTAATTGTATATTGTGACCCCACTGTTCATTGGCCATTATGGCAACTGTTCTCATTGGCTATCACAGTATCTCATTTCTTATGATTGGCTATCATAATCTTATTCATGGATTCATATTCTTTTATGATCGCCGATACTAGTATCGGAGATGGGAATTTACTTGTTGAGCTTTTGTAGCTCATTCCATTTACTTACCATTTTTCAGGTAGTGATGCTGCAAGACCCCAGTAGGAGTCTGAGAGCGTAGGAGGATATTTTGAGAAAATGTATCAGTCTATGTTTTAGTTCTCCCATGTATTCACCACCCACAGGTGCTGGTTATGTTCAGTTCTTACATTGACACTTGTAGAACCATATGATATATTAAAAGACTTCTACTGATTTTTGTATTAATAAGACTTCCGGTGTTTATTATTTTAAATTTTTAAGTACATTGCATATTAATACTATGATACAGGAATGAAAAAAGTAGGGACAACCTTAGGGTCGGCCCCGCAACACGATATCCGCATAGGGTGGGTTTTGGGTCGTAACAGTAATCATCATCCCCTTCCCCTATAACGAGGTTGCTTCTTCTACTTCACATAAATCTTAAGTAGCAACAATTGTGGATTGGTTTCGGGTGGCAACAATCATGGATTAGTTTTGGGAACAGTAATGAGTTCCCCATGTAAGATCGACGACGATAAAGATGGAGGCTGGGGATGATAAAAAAATGATGATTAGCGACCAAACGTGCCTGTAGACTAGAGGTGATGATTGGAGATGGAAAACCTGCAAATCAACGACGACGACGGAGATGGAAGCTAGGCCTGACAATGGTTGATAGGGCTTCATGCTAGGGTTTAGATAAGCTTCAATGGTTTCACTGGAGACTAGAGAGAGACGAGACAAACTGAGTGAGTGAGTGAGTTGATTGAGAGAGTTTGTATAAGGTTTAATGATATTAAGGGAAAAATTATCATTTATAAAAATATATAAATGTCACATCATCAAAAAGGACCTCCTTTCAAAAAAAAAAAAACAGGACTCAACACTAAAAAAAAAAAAAAGGCCAAGTGTAGACCTTCAATTTGATCTTTTTATAGGGCTTCTCACTAATAAACTCTTGTTTTTAAATCTTACTTGAAGTGATTCTTAAAAGAAGTGGTAGAGCTAGACTATTAATTTAGGGGGAAAATAAAAATAAAAATTTAAAGGAATCTTTTATAATAAAAAATAAAAAAATTGGGGAGCAATTTCTAATTTTAAAAAAAAAAGGGGATAATATATCAAATTTCTAATATATTAAAGGAATATGGTCATCCCTAATCGCTTATATTTTCTAATGCTTAAAAGTATTACATGATCTCGTATCATTTAAAAAAAAATAAGAATAAAAATTCAAAATATGTGACTTAACTCATTTTTCTTTCCTTTAACCAATTGGGGGCTAGCTCAGTTTGTCATGACCCAAAACCCACCCTATGCGGATCTCGTGTCACGGGGTCGACCTTGTGGCCATCCCTACTTTTTCCATTCTTTGTATCAATGACAACAGTATACAATGTGAAACTTAAACAATAAATCATCGAAAGTCTTCATATAAAACATTGTTTGACAACATTAAACTTAACACCGACATTAACATAACATAAAACCACTCTTAGGTGGTGAGTACATGGAACAGTTGTAGTTAACGATAAAAAATGCCACAATGGCCAATAAATAGTAAGGCACAATAAACAAGTATGAGTAATGGTAGCATGAATATAAGAAAAGCTCAATAATCACAGTCAACATAAATATATTGCCACAGTAATTTGGTTACAGTCAAATCCAATAAATAAGGAACTATCAACATAGAATTATTCATAGGGAAATGAAAGCATCCTATGAATCCAATAACGTCAATCATAACAGTCAAACATGAGTGATGCATTTACTCTATTCAGGGTTTGGCAGACCCTCGGTCTTTTGGGGGCCTGGCATACCCCCCCTTAACATGAATGCATATAAAATTCCCTTTTAACTCACTGCGTAAAAATTTCATCATTACCATGTGTCCATTCACGGACTTGACCCGTAGGTCCTGTCAATCAGATAGCATCGGATAGATAATGTGACTGAGCACAAAATTCGGCATTTATCATAAATCAGGATTCTATTATAATTCCATAAGAAGTGTATAGAGTATGGAATATCATGACATAAACATACAATGATAGGCACAGTACAATGAAACAAATCTTGAGATAATAGTCGTCAATAAGCATCCACCAGATAGGACAATATCAATGGTGAGACAATAACAGTGGGTACATACATGAGCAGAAAATTTTGGTAATAATAGAAAGAATGTGCCTTGGAAAACCATGTATAAAAGATAGGAGTTCATTTACCTTTAGTCCGTACGATCTACTTTAGTATTTCGTATCTTTCTCTTTTCCCTTTGACTTACCTATACATCAATAAACATGTCTTAGTTCTAATGTCATTTATCAATTTATACTTCGTTACTATAATTATCTCTTTTAATAATTTAGACTTTACCATTGATTCTGAAACATTGAAGAAAGTCGGTTTAGATTTTCACGGCTTCTCATTTGGCTTCGGGTACCTTTAAGGGAAAAATGGTAATTTCATATTTTATATGACTTAATTTTTCAGAATCCTGATTCACAAAATAAACCTCACCATTAGATCCAAAATGTTCGACATAGTCAGTTTACACTATCTATATGTTTTATTCAGGCATCGAAGCTAATTTTCATAATTAAATTAATATAAATAATTTAATAACATAATATTATAATATATATTTATTACATGATAACTTTTAACAAGTGGGGCAGTGGTACAATGGCTTGCTTATTTGTGTTAAAGCTTTCCCCTTCACTAGGTCAGGGGTTCGAAACCTCTTAATCGCGGCTCTGTTTCATTTCCCCCTTTTTTTTATTCAATTGAATTTGAAAGCAAATGGTGGATAACTAGGTCAAACTAGGATAGGATATCCTAACCCAAAACAGTGAACCTAGTTGAATTCCTTACCCTCACAACCAAACAGACCCATATCTGCTTTAATTTAAAAATACATAACACCTAAAACAGTGCTGTCCTACTTAAGTGATATGCGCGATGGGTCAGGTCCTGATTATGTTCAAAGAATAACGCGGTAGTTGTAGTATAGCTTTGGAGTGTCGATTCCACAAGGAGACAAAATTAAAAGAATAATAGACAGAATTTCTGAAACTAAAGAAATATTAAACGATTAACGAGAAAATAAAAATATAGAAAGTTAATGTAAATAAAAATTAAACAAACTGATTAACGGACAAAGTACTCAAATTTAACGAACAGTAGAGCTTCAGGAATCCCTTTCACATATCTGGTATTTTAATTATTTTTAATTCACTGGTAACTCAATTGAGAATTTAAATTCCAAAAATCTCAATCGGAAGATATAAAATTATGAACTAAAATTAAACTGAAAGTAACCCTTTGAAAAATCATTCATCACTTTTAAATCACTCAAATTATTATTCACAATGAGAAAACTCAACGATGACAATATACCCAACGAGAAATATTGTAGCAAAGAATTGAATCAATATAAATAAGTAATTGTTCCAAACATAATCAAAGCATTAATCCATTCAATAGAAAAAGCATGACTGAATCTATAAACAAACTGAACCCTTTAATTATTCGAAAAATAAAATCCAATAATAAATTGCGAATGATCATTAAAGAATTTAATAAATAAAAACTACATACAGGAATCAAAAATAAATTAAAATAACCATCTAGTGTACAAGTTCATCCCTAACCCCACTTAGAAATTTAGTTACCCATGTACAGGACGGATAACATAAATTTTACGGAGAAAATCTGAGCCATGGAATAGCTACGCTGATGTTCTTGTCACCTCTGCGTCGCACAGCCGTCCCTTTTCCTCTTCTGTATTCTATTTTCTCCACCACAAGACTGCCCTGTAATCTATATTTCTTTTCTGTTTTGTTAACAGCCGCAACCCCCTTTTTAGGTTTTTTTTTTCTCTCTTTATATTCCTCACCTGGACCCTACAACGCGTTTACTTCAACCCACCACACGGAGCAAGCTGCATCAAGCCAGCGGCTGGGCCCACTTCAACGCAAGCCCAAAACCCTAACTTCAAAACAGTCCTCACACCCAACACCTTTGTTGGTATAGCACCTGGGCCTCGTAGCAACACAAGACCAATAGCCGCATATGATCCAACGCCTCATGCCAAGCCATGGTTTCTTTCTTTCCACTCGCGCCAGGGCCCCACACGTTGAACCTGCGCCTCTCAATCCAGCCCTCAATACACGCACCGCACCGTTCTGAACAGCCGCACAACCCAAGCCTGTCACGTCCCAAATTCCAGCGAACCCGAGGCGCGAATAACGAAACTAAAAGAAAATAAAATAAAGGATAATCTAACGAATTCGACCCAAACTTACATTTGTTTCCTTCAATGTACATCCATGTAAAGCACAGTCAATAAAAACATTCAACATGTCATTTGGGCTTAAGCCCTACATCACAAAATATGCTCCCACGGGCCAAATATCCTCCTAAGCTCATATCTCCTCTACTCTGCAAGACTTCCTCAAGTCTCAAGTGCCGAGAGCGTCATCTGTAATGTGTTATCCCATGAATGGGTCAGCTCAACTGCTGGTATAATATAATGCTAATGCAAGGAACAAAATTAAGGGCGTGGCATGTGCAAGTGTACATTTATATCTACATGTCATTCAATATCATCATACAATGCACTAGCAATAATCTATATGCCATCCAACTCATTAACATAATCTAAGGCGTGGCATGTGCAAGTGTACATTTATATCTACATGCCTTTCTAATCATCATGCAATGTACTGATTATATCCATAAAGCATCCATACAAATTCTACACCACATCTATGAATTCATTAATACGATGTAATGAAAATGTGCGTAACACATCTACACAACTCTACACCACACCCGTGTCAACTCTATGCCGTGTCAACTCTATGCCACACTCATGTCAACTCTATGCCATGTCCATGTCTCGTTTTCGGAACACATCCGATGGAAGCTGAGTACCATGTCTCGTTTTCGGAACACATCCAATGGAAGTTGAGTACTATGTATGACTCACTTTACGGACCTTCCTCGATGGCTTGAGTAACTACGTATGCACAGCACTAAGTGCTCAACCCACACTATGCTTTCAATAAATCACACCATGCCAATATGCTTTAATTTCACCATGCAATAATACAATCTCAGATAAGCAATTTACCAACACATGGAGCATGCTTTTAAACAATGTATTCCACTTAAAGCAATCACAGCATCTGAATAACAAAACCTCTTCCACATAGATGTATGCAATACATGATCAACGAAAATACATGCTCAAGTCATGTGTTCACAATCTTAACAACTCCCCAAAAATATAAATAACGTACAACCCAACGCATAGAATAAATCATATCTCCATGGAGCAGCAAGAAGCACATAAGTAACGTAAACAATCAACTCAAGGTTTCTTTTTAAAAAAACATTCCTTATGTAATTTTCTGACATTAGACAAATAAATATATGATCCATTCAATCAACATGCAAATCATTCCTAAACTTAATCCTATTCCTTACTTAGCACAATATATCATACCTGATGGGTTGGTCTCAAACTTATGAAATTGTGCCTGATTTGTAACTGAACTAAATGATGATGATGTCGGTGGTCAGACTGCTCTCTCATGTACAGTCAGGGTCCCTAAAATCATAAAATACAACTCAGTCTACTGCTATTTAAATTATGTTATTCATCAAATTTTATGTCTTTATTTCACGAGTTTCTATTTTGCTAAAATAAACTCTACCATTGGGTCCGATATGCCAAACAAAGTCGGTATAGGCTTTCGTGGAATTCAATTTGAACATTTGTACTTAAAAGGGCAAAATGATCATTTTGCACTTCACTGGTTTCTAATTCTCGAGGCATCTTCTAGCAAATTGGACTCCACGATTGAATCCGAAATGCTTGAAATAACATAATTTCACTATTCTTTTATTTTAATCGGGGTTCGTTTGACTAGTCTTTGAATCATGGGCATTTTGATAATTTTTAATGTCCCTACGGGTCTTCTATTTTTTGGGACCTTGCCTCATGAATCGGACCTCACCGTTGGGTTCAAAAGGTCCGAGACATGAAGAAAACACTAATGGTTTATTTAATTTGGACTCCAGGGTATTTCGTAATGTTTTAATTAATTTAATTAATTAAACTAATTAATTAATTAAATTAATATTTTATTCAGGAGTCTAATTGTAATAATTGAAGGTTCTGGGTCAAATCTAAGTTTCAAGAAGTTAAGGAGTTAAATCAGAATTGCTGGTTTCACTATCCTAAATCAAAATAGTCAAACAGTAGTCAACTTCTAAAACGGGATAAGATATCCCTATCCCCCAAATTGATTTCAATTGGATTCATTAAACCTGCAACCAAACAGCACCCCCCCCCCCCCCCCCCAAAAAAAAAAAAAAAATCCTTTTTAACCCATCTTATCCAACCCAACCCAAATGGCCCAATAACCTTTAATTAAAACGGGCCCAACAGTTTAAAGTAAAACAGGCCCAATACTTTTAAAACCAAATAGGCCCAAACCGATAATCAAGCAGGCCCAACACCTCAACATGGTTGCCCTGATCTCTCGGTCATGTACTCCGGTGACCTGGCCAGCGCCGATCACTGGAAAGCCGTGGCCCCTCGCCGTTTTCTCAAGCTTTTGACGTCGATTGTTAGCTATTTTGATCCCAAACTGTTCTAAAATGCTTTTAAAGTTTTTCAATATGGTTTTGAGGCTCTCCATTACAATGAAACAGCCCCCAAATTTCCTTCCTCTCAATTTTCTGGCCAAGAATCCTAGATTCCGGCAGCCCTCATTTCTTCACTTTTTAAGCTTATCTCTTCACTGTCTTGTATCTTCACTTTCTCTAAAAATTTTCCTACGCTCATAGGGGTCAATCCTAGGTCATTTAGTTGAAGCTTCTTGCATAAAATGTTAAAAAAAAAAAATCGAAATGATATAGACCTGCAACTCCATCTTTTTCACTTATTTCCTAACCATTTTAGTTCATTCTTTTTGCATTAATCTTTCTTTTAACCTCAATCATATGACCCCATACTATAAAGTAATAGATGCGAAATAAAAAAAAAAACTTCAAGAAAAGAAAAAAAGAACTTCATAAACTCACTAATTTTCTGGTGCAGGTGCAGGTGCAGGTCTCCCCTTGTCCCCCTCTTAGCTTACGTCTGAACTTCGCCAACCTTCAATACTTCTTTTAACTCAGCCTCTCCCTCTTTCTGGTTTCCTTTCTCTTTCTAGCCTAACATATGCATTCCCAATACACACACATGGATATACACAAACATCACCTCACGCAGGCCAACTGTAGCCCATCACTGCCTCTCTTTCCTGACTCTCCTATTGTCCAAATCACCCCTTCTTTTTCAGAGTGCATTAAATGTTGCTTGTTGGCCTAGTTTATCATGTATAGATATATTATATTATACATTACACGTACACACTCACATTGCACACACAGTACACCTTCTGTACACCCATACATAACACTACATATTTTTATATATATACATGCATTATATTTATACACACATACATATACGCATGCCATGACTAACACATACATCACACACTTTTAATATACTAAATAATTAAATAAATGAATAAATAAATAAATGCACACACCACTATTTAAATAATAATAATAATAATAATAATAATAATAATACTAAATAATTAAACAAATGAATAAAAAAATAAATAAAAAAAAATTTCTTCCCAAAATTTCAAATCTTTACAAAGCCTCTCCAGTGCCCTCCTGTAGCGCGCCACACAACGCAAGCTTGGCTTGCTTTTTGCCTTTTTTGATTTTCTGATCAGTTACAAATCGACACTGCTTGGTTTCTTTTTCTCTTCTTATTTCTTTCTTGATCTTCAACTGCAACCTTCAAAACAAGACTAACAATTAATATATATTTGAGATATAAATATTATAAAATAATACTCAAATATATCTCATTGTGAGTAGAAATTAAATTAAATAATATCAATTATATCCCAACATTTCTATTCACTTTCTAGCATTTTAATCCAATAATAAGGTATTTAGAGTGCACTTTCGCGCACTCATCAGGTCCCGACCCAAACCCGAACCCGGATCCGACCCGAGAACGACCCAGAACTATTCATCTTCTTCTTCCCTTCCCCCACTGTGTTGCCCTAATTGCAAAAAATTAAACATCCAATTTCATGGAGTTTTAGGGGCTGGTTTCCTCTAGTTTTGATCATACTTCGATCATGGGAACTCTGCCTACCGTTTTACATTAGTTTGGCGCCTCAAATTGAGCTTAAAGCTCGATTCTTCTTCACCATGGTCGTACCTGAAACTCGGTTATACATGCTTATTTTTTGCCCAAAACTCGTGAGGTTTCATCTATTGTGGTCTATTCATCATAAGGTTCAAGCCCCCATTCTTAAAATCACATTTTAGGGCAGTTTTGTGATATTGGCTTTAAAACCCGAAACCTGCAAGTGGTGATTTGAGGGTCTTTGCCTAGGCTCCTAGGTCTCGGATTAAGGTTTTTGAAACCCACATAAGGTCTAGTTTAGGGCTTAAGCAATAAAAATGAATTCCATGGAAGTTGGTTCAAATCTGCTACATGGGAGGTCCGTTAATGACGGTTTCTTCATGGGTTAGGGTCTTTCAAGCCCTTTTGGCCTTCTAAATTTAATTCTGATAATTTCTTAATAACTACTAAGCTTATGCATGCAGTGTAGGGCTCCTAAATGAACTGAAGTAGTGAGAAGAAATCAAAAGGAAATTTTAGAGTTTTTGGTGCCTTATACCTTCAATCATTCCTTTTCTTTTCTTAGGCTCAAAGTTGAATCCTTAGTGCAGCTCATTCTGCATGTAATATCAGGCTCCCTCCTTCTTCTTATGGCAAGCCCTTCATGCAACACCCACTCTCACTTTCTCTCTCTAGATCTCTCTCTAGCTTTTCTCTCTACATCAGACCTGCACTCACACTTGCACACACTTCACTCTTTTCTGATTTTTGAATTTCCCTTCACTTCACACATGCAACACACAAATATATAGTCATATTTTTATATGATTGTTTTAGCTGCATGAATGGCCATTGGCCAATTTAGGAGGTGGGGCTTTATTTTGATGTGTATATATACATATAAGTTGTATATTTAAGCACAAAAGTGTTGACAGCCCTCTTGGTTATTTTTTTTTTTTTTGGGTGTTTAAATCTTGATCTTACTTGGTCAAGGGTTCAAAACCCCTTGGCCTCACTTTTGGTCATTTTCTCCCATTTTATGCTTATGCCTCGTTTGGCTTGCGCAGTTTATTGTTTTGGTTGTTTCTTTTATATTTTCTTTTCTATTGCTCTTTTTACGAAACGGTTTCTTCTAGTTGTTTCCTACTTGGGTTGGCTTCGAGGTTCAAAGCCTTGCTTCAGTTATTATTTCTTTGTGATCTCCGTAGTTTGCTAATTCAAATTTTTTTATTTGCTTCTTCATGTATTGATTTTATAAATCGTAACCTTATTTATTTGGATTTATTTTCTTTGAGTCGACCTCGTTATTTAAGGTCTTGGCATTTTTGGAATTATCATTTATATCCCGATTAAATTTCTTAATTATTCTTTTTAGGGTCACTAATTAATATTTAACAAATTAATTACTATTTAATCGTGTCGAGGTGTTACACAGTTAGCCACACATGACTCTTCCCAAAGAAGGGGTTCAATTCCTACTACTCTCAAGGAGATGTGGATTTAGTTTGCCCCTCGTAGGATTAGGTTGGGCTTGTCTATCCCAAAGCCCATATTGGAGTGGCCTATATCCTAGTGATAGGTTTTTTTTTTTTATATATATATGTGATATGGGGGTTCTTGTATGTTGGAATGTTCAAGAATTAACAACACATGCAATGTAATAATAAAATAAAATAAAATAACTCTTCTTTATTTTATTTTTCATGAGAGAGGATTGAAGAACGAGTTCTGGTAGTGCAAGAGATAGCGAAATGCCTCGTCCCTAATGGGAATGATTTGGGGATAAAATAAAATATAATCAAAAATTTTCTGCGCGCAGCATTCTTACATTTTCAAGATCTTTAGCGACTTTCTTAGTGTGCATCAGTAATACTAACCATTAACAACACTCAAGCGTGCTTCACTAAAAATGTGTATTTTTTTTTTTTGTAGTATATTAGAGTTATATTCAACATCTACATTTCTCCTCCTAAAATACTATTAAAATTTTGTGTTACTCTATATATGTTGGAAAAAAATCAATAAAATCGTTTATATATATTTATTAGATTTTTATTTTTATTTAAAATAGAACTCTTATAATATAAACAATAGCAGCTGTTACTTCTTTCAATCAAGGACTTATAAATTTGACGGTCAACAGAAAAGGCTGTCCAGTGAGGACTCAATTTACGGTATAATTAAGTGTTTTTTTTTTATGACCAATTAAGTGTTATCTGATCAAGAAGAAAAAAAGTCACATTATGACACTTGGTTAATTATATAAATATATATATATATATTGGTACTGTATAAATATATATATATATATTGGTACTTGATAAATATATATATATATATATTGATATTGTATAAATACTTGATAAAGCAATTTTTAGATGTTGTTTATGTGATGGTAAGGTTTTGCCCATTCAAATTGTGCCATTATTCACTTAAAGAATGTTAACAGGCAAATTTATCAAATGATCTGTCCTACATCATTTCTAATAAGACGGATTTAAAAAATGTATAATCGGGACAGGACGGGACAGGTATGAAATAACATGTTATATAGGATGGGTTTCAAAATGATTTTTCTTGAGCAAAACAGCTTTCCCGATAGGAATATCCTGTTCTATTAAAATTCCTATAATCACCTCCACATTAAAATTAAAGAGAAAAAAGTTCTTTACGTATTTTTGTAGTCCAATTACTAGCAAAATGTCTAGTCCCTAATGGGAATGGTTTGGAGATAAAATAAAATATAATCAAAAATATCTTGCGCGCTATTCTTACTTTTTCACGTTCTTTCGCGATGCTCTTAATATGTGTCGCTAATACTAACCATTAACGACACTCAAGCGTGCATCACTAAAAGTGTGTGTGTGTTTGTTTTTGTATTATATTAGAATTATATTCTACATCTACATTTCTCCTCCTAACACACTATTACAATTTTATGTTACTCTATATATATTGGAAAAAATCAATAAAATTATTTTTATATATTTTATATATTGATTAGATTTTTATTTTTATTTAAAATAGAACTCTTATAATATAAACTATTTTAATATTATTTTAAATTATATTTTTTATTAACATTTATCTTTCTTACATCTCAAATAATATATGAAATAAAAAATAAAAATAATTGCTTTTAAAATTATTAGTTTAGACCTCAGATTGTCGTGAGGTGCAGTACTTCCGGGACACCTTGGGCTGGCCTAATGCGGTGTTAACGGGTATTTGGACATGATCTCTCAATGTTACAGAATTGTCTTACTTTTGTAGCGGATTGTCGGAGCTAAATAAATCAATGGATTGCAAACACAACCGCTCGATCATAAAATTAATAAAATAATTATTTTAAATTTTACTAAAATAATTTCAAATTTTATTTATTTATAGTATAATTAATAAAGTAAAAGTATAAGATTAATAAAACTCTAACTCCACAAGAATGCTCTAAATTTTATATATTTGTAGTATAATCAAATTAGAAATTTAAAATTAATAGAAATATAACCCTACAAAAAAACCCATAAAGACTCTATGAAATAAAAACTTAATTTTATTAATAGAGTTTTATTCGTATTTTACTCTAATATTTTATGCTATCTATTTAAATAAAAAAAAAAAAAGTGTAAAAGCTTTATTATTAGAATTTCATTCAATATATACATATCTCTTGTTGGAAAATAATCACATTTTATATTACAAAAGTAAATATAACTTATATAGAAAATTAATTAAAAACTTACATTAATATTATAAAAAGACTTCATTTAAAGTTAGCACTTTATTGCTTTAAGCCTCTAATTTTATAGAGCCAGTCCTGGTTGCAGAGAATGGTTCATATTTGGAATAAAATTCGCCAAAATTCAAGAAAATATATATTTTTCACTTTTTATATCTCAACTCAAAGTTTGAATGTCTTGTTAAATTTTTACACACCATTTTAAGGATTATAAAAATAAATCTATGGATCATTTTGAATGGATTTGTTTGGAAGAAGATTAATGTAAAAATTCATTTTTCGGAATGGTGATCTTTTTTATATATAAAAATCCAATCATACTTTTCCTTACATAATCATTTTTAGATTTTCTAGGAACGAAAAAAAAATAAAAGATAAAAATAAATATTTAAAACCCTATTCTTGTAAAGAAGAAATTTCTTAAAAAGCAAAAAAAAAAAAAGAATTGGAGAAAGATTTTACAAAAAAAAAAAAAGGAAATAGATTCATGCATGGTGTTGCAAAAGGTTTCTTACATTGTGATTGTATTCAATAAATTTGAAGAAGTGCAAAACTGTAGACCTATACACCACTACAACCGTTTCCAAACAGCACCACCTTACCCAACGCCGTTTCCAAACACATTAAAATGGAAAAAGAAAGACACGACCTTGTCCCTGGATCCCCAGCAGCCATAGCTATCACAATTTCCCAACCAAAAAAATATCGAAAAGAATTATAATACCTATCAAAGATTTTTCCATCGTATAATTGAAACATCACCAATCAAAATAGTTAATGAAAACATGTACAAGTTGTGAGCTGAATGCTCCAATTTTAATAATATTACTTGAGAAATTTTAAAAGAATTTTGGGTCTTTCCTTTCCACCACCCATCCCCATCCCCATCACACTTCACCAACTTTATTAAATTTCTTTCCTCTGGGATTTTTGTTCCTCCTATACAATGTAAACAAAGATATACCCAAGAAAAAAAAAAATAGGGGCTAGATTTTTTTTGAGAAATAATGTTCAGGGAAAAGAAATAGGAAGTTCCACCCGTATGTCTCTCTTCTAAGTTTTTTTTTTTTTTTTTTTTTGTTCAGGGAAAAAAAATAAAAAATATTCTTCAGTTAATCTTTTATGTCATATAATTTATCAAATGTACTTATATTCTACTAAAAAATTTAAATAATATCACATATGTTAAAATAATATATTGACAAGTCATTATAGGAGTTCCATCCAAGAAGTTTTTAAGAAATAAAGTCATAAGTTATTGGGAGGTCCAAGTCATTTGAATATCATGAATGACATAATGCTACCTTTGAGGTGGATTGATGTTGGTCAATTAAATCAAGTCATAAATTTTAGAAAGTTTCTTAATTTGGTTTATTGAGTTCTAATAATATTTGAAATTCTTTTGGATAGTCTTAATAAGATATACTAGTTTATATTGGATTAGATGTCCTAATCAATATAGAATTTAGAATCAATGTTATATATATGTGGATCTCTGTTACATTGAGTTGTGAGTCACATAAATAATAGAAAAGTATGGCGAGTGGTAGAAAAATATAGAGATGACAAAATACAGTGGGTTGAAAAAATGTGAGGTGAGATTATCACAACAGTAGGCGTGTTGTGAGAGTGGGTTGCTATGTAAGTTTTCTTCAATAAAATATCAGTTTATTCACTTTACTTCTTTCCTTGTGTTTTTTTGTTCAACAATTGGTATAATTATCGGTATTATGGTGATTTTAAATCTTACATTTGGTATCAAAGCAAAGTTTGATCTTGGGAGAGCCAGTTACGATCTTGGGGTAATTTATCAGAATCTTGTCTCGATCTTGGGAAGTTGCGGAAAACCAAAGTTTGGTCTCGTTCTTAGATTATTGCAGAGAACTGTAGTTCTCGTTTTACTTAAGATTGCGATCTTGAGTAGTTTGTTGAAGAGTTGTTCGATTGAAATTCAACGACTGTTTGGATCAGAAAAAAAAAATCTTGCAGTGGTACAAATACTTGTAAAACAAAAAAAATAAATTTTGGTTTAATCGATAAGGATGTCAGCTTAATCAGATTGAAGGGAAAAAAAAAAGGGGGGGGAGGGGACGTCGAGATCAATTTTTTAGACAAACTCAAGTACGTGATTTAAATAAATTGTTGATTTGAAATTATGGAGAAAGTTTTGGTTAATGGACAAAAGTTTAAGATTTTAAGAGATGTGGTCAGAATATTGATGAGTAGTTATATCGTGTTACACTCTATCTTAATACTTGCAATGTATTTAATGTAGTGAATATTGTATTGAAGCGTTTATCAAAAGAATTTTATAAGAAAAAAGTTAAATGGTTCTACCAAATAATAAGAAAGACAATACATTGGACACATTGAAATAATTTTGTTTGCATACAAAACTATCTACCATCACATAAGTTTTAATTTGATCTTATTTTGGCATATAAAAATAAACTGCCGAACTATTATGAACCTCTCATAGACAGATATTAGGTGATTGATTTTAAAAAAGATAAGCGTGACAAAAATAAAGAGATTAGTGATTTAAAATTATTTTCAGAATTCATTTCAATTTGAGATGATTCATATAATGTATTGAATTTAGATTCATATGATGCAAGCGAAGTCCCCCTCCCATGAGAGTCAAACTCAACCTTTAATTTTTAACTACCAACTATAAATAGTTTGTAGTTTAGTTGACTTGGATCAACATTCAACTCAAGTTAATAGTCAAGACAATATAAATTTTTATATTTCTAAACAAGACGACATTCACGAAGGAAAAAAAAAAAAACACAAAAATATATAATTTAAGTATAACAAAGCATACGGTGTTTGTGCGACTTGGAAAAGAATAAAAATAAAAACAAACTACAACTTGAAATTTTGGTAATGTCTTGACACATCATTTTTACTCTGAGATTAAATTTAATACGATTCCTTTGCAAATAAAGTTGTTTATGACATCCGATAATAACACGTTAAAAAATTTAAGAAATTTTAAAATAACTTAAATTTGTCTCAAAGTGTAACTAAAGATAAAGAGTAATGCTATTACCATAAAATTTTACCAAATTTTCTTACCTGTTGACGTGACTGGTCTGGTGCTAGTCAATTAAGTCTCTTGATATATGCAGATGCTAGTCAATTAAGTCTTTTAGTGCTAGTCAATTAAGTTTCTTGGACTCACCTGACATGACTAGCACCAAGAGGCTGAATTCACTAGCACTAAAGCAGCCACGTCAGCAGGTAAATTTTTTTGGTAAAATGTTAAGATAAGGATAGCATTACTCAAATGGCCTATTTTGGTAGAATTTATTTTAAAATAAAATTTTAATTTTTTTTATTTTAACCATGGTTCATGAGTTAAAGAGGTTTTTCTTTGATTAAATTTTGAGACAAATTCAAATTATTCTAAATTATCTAACATGTTTCGTTATTATAGGATACCGTATGTTTACAGAAGAACCGTATAAATTTAATCTCTTTCAGTTTATTTTGGATGAAAATTTAAAATATAAATTTGGAAAACATGACCAGGTTAGACTAAACTTAAAATTTAAAGGGCTCGGCCTAGCCCTACGGATCCAGGCCTGCCTATCAAACCTGGGCCTACAATAAACCCTTATGACCCAAGCCACCATCAGTCAATTGTCTCACATCAGATCTATTACCTTGAAAGGGACCAAAAAAGAAAAATAACAATAAAAGGCCAACCATTTTCTTAATAGTGTTGTTTCTTTTTTCTTTATTTTCTTTTCTTTTTCTTTTTTCCTAATGTAACACCTACACATGACCCACATCCCTATCCGGATTTAAAACCCTTTTTTTATTTTTTATTAATTTGAGTAGTAAATTCAGTTGAAATTTGGCATAAAATTTAATATTTAAAAAAAAATTTAATTTAGTTGAATTTGTCAATTAGTAGAAGAAAAAAAAGCATTTATAACCTTTCAATTGAGGCCCTTTTTCCTTTTTTTTTAATCCTCCTAACATGTGCTATTTAATTAGGGCAGTCCTCCACCTCTCAAACCCTTATTTCTTTATATCGTGACAAATTTGACATTCAAAAAATAATTAGTAATTTAAGAATTATTTGAGAAAATATTTTAATAATTGAAAAAAAAAAAGATACATTCTTTTTTAATAACAAACTAGAAAAAGTGGCAGAAACATTTCAAGGATGACCACGCAACCTTATAAAAATAAATCAATTGAAGTTCATAATCAAAATATATAAATAGATATATTGATATTTTTCATGAACATCTGATCACATAAAAAAAAATGTCATTTATTATTAGAAGTTTCACTTTTAATGAGATAATACTGAGTTATGGAAGATTATGGACATTAAATATATTGAGTTACGAAGAGAGGAAAAAGAAATATTGAGTTATAAAAGATTATGAATATTAAATATATTGAGTTACAAAGAGAGAGAGAGAGAGAGAGAGAGAGAGAGAGAGAGAGAGAGAGAGAGAGAGAAATATTGACCTATGAAACATTATGGACATTAAATATATATAGGGTTAAGATCCAAGAAAGGAAAAAGAAATATTGATTTATAAAAGATTATGGATATTAAATATATTGAGTTACAAAGAGAGACGGAAAAAAAAAATATCAAGAGTTATGAAACATTATGAACATTGAAAAAATATTGTGTTAGAAAAGATTGTGGATATTAAATATATTGAATTACAAAGAGAGAGAGAGAGAGAGAGAGAGAGAGAGAGAGAGAGAGAGAGAGAGAAATAAATAAATATTAAGTTATGAAATATTATGGACATTAAATATATAGAGTTACAACGGAAGAAAGAAAAAAGATAAAATAAATATTGAGTTATGAAATATTATGGACATTAAATATATTGAGTTGTGAAGATAAAAGTAAATTATTGAGGTTTAGTGGTTTAGTTGGTGGGTGGATTGTAATTACGTAATATTATTGAGTTGAGTTGATTATAATATTGTAATATCCATTACTTCTATTTTTTTTAAAAAATAAACTATTGAGAATAAAAAAATAAAATAAAAAAGACTCAATGGTGTAAGCGAAACAAAATATATCATGATATTCTTGGGTTAAAATTCTAACATAGAGTAATGTTATTGTTTGCTGCAAACTATTAGGTTTATGGATCATCCGTATTAGCTTTCTAACTTTTTTTAATTGAGTTTAATGGGATGAGTTTGGAAAGAAAATAAATAAAATGAACAAGAATGATAGAAGACATTAAAATCCGACACAAATTCGAGACAAAAACAAATTTAGGTACTTTCATTTCGCCCCACCCACCCGAATCCAATAACCTTTCATTATTCCTATTCCCTTAAATATTTATTGTTCAAACTAGTGGGATGCTCTCATGTCCCGTCCTCATTATTATTAAGAACGAATTAATTAACGGATAATTTTGTACACAGTTTAAATTTATTGTTCAAATTAGTCGAATACTTTAAATAATTAATCGACTGAATCATAAAAAAAAATTATATATATATATATATATAATATACTAAAAAATAAATGAATTGACTTTAATAACCAGTGGAATGATTGTTTTGAAGATAATGAATTCTAACTCTCCCACCCAATGATAATTTATTAATTTAATTTTGAAAAAGCTAATAAAATTAATTTATAAAAATAAACAATACGGGACGGGCAATGAGAGCATCGCAATAGATGTGCTAAGCAACCTGTTAGTGTCAGTTAAAAGTTTAGGCACGCCAATGAATCTGTTAAAATACAAGCCAATTGTAGGCAGCCCTTTGGACAGAGTAAAAAACTCCGTTTAAACAAAACAGAAATGAGAGTGGACCTCACCGCGAGCCGGTGGGCCTGCCATCACCATCTATAATTGCTTTTCTTCTTTATAAAGCACCTAGTCACGTGTTTCATACCACCTTTTAGATTTTTAATATTATATTATTACACTAATCATGGCGTATTGGAGGTTTAAGATGTACGAAAATAACAAAAGGAGTCTTATTAAATTTAAATTAAAGAGAGAAAATAAAAAATGGAAGGTACGATCCAATGACTCCCTTAAAAAAATAGTATTTTATTTTAAAATTATTTGAAATGAGAGGAAGCAACTTCAATTGCAACTGTTGGGTAGCTTGGTCGGTTTGGCAAATAAATTCTGGCCTACTTTTTATGTAACCCAATCAAATAACAAAATAGCACTCGTCCTCTGAGAGACATTTTCAATAATTTGATTATTTTGTATAATACGGTGTTAGTGCTACTATAATTTGAGATCCACAAAAATCTCATAGAGAATAGTACTATACGACCATTTTTTTACTACTATAAGGTGGAAAAAGAGAAAACTATTCTAAGTGTACGTACGTGTGCAACGTGAGACTCGAATTCTAACTTATTGTTTAAAGAGAGAGAATTTAACTACCTCATCTCGATATGTTTCCACCTCAATAAAAACCCTCTAAATTAAAGGATTAGAGTGCTTGTGGGTTTATTCCGGATTGTAAATACCTCTTATTTATGCACGAAATTGCCTAAGTTACTATAATTTTAATCTTTTTGTTTTTTTATTTATTATCTAAAAATATTTTAATTTGAAAATCAAATAGTCACTATCCTTGCGATTATCACGAAACCTAAACATCATACATCCAAGTATAATATTTTTCATTCTGGTTAGGTTCAATATCACCAAAAGAATCAAGTCCAAACATTATATATGCTCTATTTTCATAAGGACGATACTTAAACTCAAATTTGGTAGAAACAACTTTTTTTTTTATTTGAATACGTATCTCGACCACAATCTGTCACATATATAATGTACATGTATCTTTTAATTTATTTAATTTTTTATTTTTTTATTAAAATTAAATAATCATATGATATATATGTGAATGTATATGTACGTACTAAAATTTTGATACGTACGTATGTAAGAATAGGTTCCTCTTACCTGATTTGGAGCTCAATATTGTTATTTTCATAAATAGTGGATCAATAATTATAAACTTAATCATTCATGTATGGTCCCAACCAATCTTTCTATAGTAAGCTCATCAGTTTGAGATTATTTTTCTTATTCTTAAAATTAATAATAAGCCACAGTATGGTGGGTTTCAATCAAAAATTATTGCTCATTATATTTAAGATTATCTATGGTAGGGATCATAGATTTTTTGTAAAAGATAATTAAATATCTTCATTATAGCACATTTTTACTAATCCTTTTAGTCCAATGGTTGGTTAGAGAATAGGGGCATCCCTCCCCCTACCCTATACACTTTTACTAAAATAAAAGCGAGATTTAATCCCAAATTTCTGATATTACATTTTAAAGAGAAATGCTATCTAATTTAAAATTCTATTCTAAATGGTTTAACCGACTAAATATAATGACTATCATGTAATTTATTGTAAGTTCATAAATAGTTATTTTATATATCGAAGTTGGCTTATCACTTTGGTTTGTTATTTCAGACTAAAAAGTTATTTTTAAATTTAAAAATTTTAGCATTTAAGTTAATTGGGCTCTTTTTATTATTTTGGAGAATCATCAATGGGACTCTTCTTCTTCTTCTTCTTCTTTTTTTATCAATGGATGAAGTGTTTATTTACAAGTATAATTTTACAAATAAACACAATTCATTACTGAAAAAAATATATCTACACTACTTGCAAGTTAAGACAGTAAGGCCATAACTGAAATTAGGCTTCGTTTGGTTATATTTTTAAAAACAGATTTTTAATTTTAAAATGCCGGATACCCGTTTGGCAAGATATTCATTTTAATTTTTTAAAATTTAGATTATTATATCCAAATGCATTTTCACAATTTTTAAAAAATTAATTACAAAACTTTTAAAAATATTTTTCAAAAAATTATATCTGAATTACTATCCAAGCTAAACATTCCACCACAACTCCCATATGGGGAATCATTAATTGGACTCATTCTTACCATTTGAAATTCATTTCAATTGAAGAACAAAACAGTGAAACTAACACTAAGTAAATATGATATGGTTTTCATTGAGTTTAGGTGTCCATTCAATACCAA
Source organism: Nyssa sinensis (assembly GCA_008638375.1). Classification (NCBI taxonomy): domain Eukaryota; kingdom Viridiplantae; phylum Streptophyta; class Magnoliopsida; order Cornales; family Nyssaceae; genus Nyssa; species Nyssa sinensis. The sequence continues at coordinate 15,080,367 of CM018033.1, read as the reverse complement.
CTTTTTTCAAAGTCTGAAGTAAACTAAACTTGTTGAATGGAAAGTAAATTAGAACAAAAGTGTCATGGTCAAGCAGCCTCAGTTTGATGGAAAGTCCCCCACTTTTTTCTTTCTTTCTTTTGTTTTTTGTTTGGCAAGTAGGAGAAGTATCTTGAAGATAAAGTGACTTAATTTGTGGCTCTATGATGGTAGGAGAATTTGAGTAGAATGAAAAGTCAAATTAAGTGGATTTTCGTTGGCTGTTTCCTAAGCTAAACTGGCCATTTGGAGAAGAGACAGACCAGAAGTCAACACCAAGTTAGGCATGAAAATTCAAAGGTCACCTAATTGAATACCTAATCCCCTTATCTGAGATTTACACAACTGGCCTTGGGATATTTTATCGACTTTCTTTTCTTTTTTCTTTTCTCTATTTCAAATAAAAATTATTAAAATTTTATTATGTAAGGGATTTTCATGGTTTCTCTACTTTCAGTCCTCTAATCATTAATTTTATGTGACTTAATAGTTTTTTATGAATCAACTTTATTTTAGGGTGACTAATTAATAATTCTAGTATTCAATAACAATTTTTTTAATAAAATTGATATTATTATATGAAAACAAAATACACACACACACACACACACACACACATATATATATATATATATATATATATATTGGTAATTGAAAGGGAATTAAGAGTTTCTATCTTCTTTTTCTTGACCAGTAGGAATTTCCTTTTAACTTAGATGAGATATATAATTATTTTTTCTGTATGAAGATTTTTCATTATCCATAGAAATATATATATATATATATGACCTTTTTATGTTGAAAACTACATATATGTGAAGAAATTCTCTTTATTAACAAAATAATTAGAAAATTTTGAAAATTAATAGTTTAATTAAATAATAAAATCTAAATCTATCAAAATTATTATTTATTAAAGAATTGACTAAATTATTGGATTAAAACAACCACTTGATGTGAAATGGCCATTATAAAAAGAACCAATAACAAGGGCATTATGATTGGCCAGGTCACCTATTGAAGGCATCCCATTTGCAGGAAGACGTTTTATTTGTGTTTGACATTTGACGATAATTTGGGAACCTCCTTTAAGGGATTATCTGTTTGGGCTCTTGTGAACATGAATGGTACTTTGACAGACAGAATATATATATATATATATATATATAACACCTATGCTGATGTTGATGCTTTACATATTGGGTAACATTTCATATAATAATGGCGAAGAGTTGATGTGTTTTGAATGAGAAGGTACAGAACAGCAGTGATGCCATTTTATATTTTAACTATTAATAGAATGTTTTTGGTCATTAAATTTGCTTGGTTATTCTCTTTTCTTTTCAAGAATATATTATATATATATATAATTATATATGTATATTTGCTTTTATTTTGTGGATGACAAAATAGGTCGTTATTCATCTCTTTAAAATACTATTGGTGGTAATATAGTGCAAAATGTGGACATGGCATTTAAATGTTGTGATGTGAGTTTATAATATTACTAACTTTCTAATAAGAAAAAAAACAATTTTTAAATTTTTTTTTTCTTTGTTTAAAAAAACCCTTTGATAATTATTTCTCAAAAAAAAATAATCTCAATATTAGTTTTTATTAAAATTATTCTTAAAAAATAAAATAGATATCAAGACTATTGCACCGCCACTATATCACCCATCACTTAAAAAATGATGTTTTTTTCAAAGTCATTATACCTATTAATTTCAAAGTCATCTCTATTTCACAAGACACTAACTGCAAAATGATTCTTGAACCAACTCATTATTGTGATGGCATTGACTGTTAGGAAATTTGAGTTATAATAATTGTTAAATTTTCTTCTACTATTGCATCAATTGGAAATTCATTCTAAAAGTCTGTAATTGTTAGGTTAAATTAAGTTTTGTTACAATTACAATGTTAGTTATTCGGTTCTTTGAAGACTTAATCATGCCGAACTCAAATTACAACTTCTTGCTTTTGAAGATGAATAACATCATTGATAGATCTTGATACTTTAAATGTACTATCCATACATCATGTATTCATGTTAGGCACATACCTCTATCAGAGTAATGTTGGCTTTGGTGACTTATCTTGATCTAGAATTGGAGCAGTTGGATGTAAAGATAGTTTTCCTTCATAGTGATTTGGAGGAACAGAACAACTAAAAGGGTTCAAGCAACCTAAGGCAAAGCATTTTGTCTGCAAATTGAATAAGGCACTTTATGGGCTAAAACAGTCTCCACGACATAGTACAAAAGGTTTGACTCTTATATGATTCAGATTAGTTACACGCGCTGTGAGTATGACTGTTGTGTTTATGTTAAGGCTTTTGAAGATGGTTCTCATATTTTTCCATTGCTTTATATGGATAATATGTTTATTGCTGCTAAGAGTATGTGTGAAGTTGACAAGTTGAAATGCTTATTACACAAGGAGTTTGATATGAAAGACTTAGGTGCTACTAAAAAGATTCTTGGTATGGAGATTTGTAGGGACAGGGAGGTAGGCAAACTATGGGTGTCTCATAAAAAAATCAAAAAGGTGCTAGAACAGTTTATTATGGAGAATTCTAAACCAGTAAGTACACTATTGGTGAATCACTTCAAATTATCTTCTAACCAATGCCCAAAATCAAAGGAACAGATTGAAGACATGTCAAAGGTCGCATATGCTAGCGCAGTAGAATGTTTGATGTATACAATGATTTATACCAGGCCTGATTTGGCATATGCAGTTAGCACAGTCAGCAAATATATGAAAAATTTAGAAAGAAAACATTGGAAGGCAGTCAAATGGGTTTTCAGATACTTGAGAGGTACAACTAAAAATAGAATTATGTTTGCAAGACAATAATGATGTGCTTCAGTCGTGAGTTCTGTAGATACAGATTATGCAAGTGATTTGGATGATAGAAGATCTACTGCAAGTTATGTTTACATGATGAAAAGTGGACCTATTTGTCGGAGATCCATGCTACAATCCCTAATAGCGATGTCTACAGTAAAATCTAAGTACATGGTAGTGGCTGAAGCTGCTAAAGAAGTATTGTGGTTAAAGGGGCTAGTCAAAGAGCTTTGTTTAGAACAAGGTGAAGTTTAGTTGCATTGTTATAATCAGAGTGCCATATACTTGGCAATGCATCACATCTATCATGCTAGAACAAAGCATATAGATGTGAGGTTTCACAAAATAAGAGAACTTATTACTACAGGTGAAGTGATACTTGAGAAAATTCACACTTCAGAGAATGTAGCTGATATATTGACAAAGCCTATTCCTACAACCAAGTTCAAGTATTGCTTGGACTTGGTCAATATTTCTACATGTTGAAAGAAGACATTCCCAACCTATCAATTCAAGGTGGAGGCACAAGAACTTGTTGACAATTTATAAAGGGTTGAATATTTCTCTAAGGTATAGATTGTTAGTGATATGGCTTATATTATTGTAACACATAATACCCATGCGACTTAACCTAAGTTGTGTTGTTAAAGACGAATAATAGGTTGACGGGTGTGTGGGGCTTAGCCCCCGCAATACGATAAGGGTATATTGAGAAATTTTAATGTATCCGATTAGGGTTAGGATTTAAATGTGATGCAGTATAAATATGTTATAACCCTGTTTTCTAATTAGTGTAAAAGATAGTTGCACCCGTGAACGTAGGCACATTGCCCAACCACGTAAATTCTGTGTCGATTTCTTTCTTTCTCTCTAATTCTTATTGCATAGATAATTAATTACACAACAACTTTACATTCTTGTTAAGCAGTAATGAATTATATGAATCATTGTGATTAATTCTATTCTTTAAGAGTTTGAATTTCATATAGTCCATTCTTCACAAAGGTAATTTTGAAAATTTTGCATTTAAGAGAGCATCTTAGGAATTTTTTTTACCATTATACTGGTATGTATGAATCTGAAGACTATCAAATCGTGGATAAAGTGGTTGCTATGAAGAGATCAACTTGAAGACATAATAAAAGAACAAATGAACATTACAGAAAGAACTATGTAGATGATTGACAAACAGTGTAAGTTTACAACGAATTGCAAGAAGTTAGTAATCAGTTATTTGGTGTTCATTATACTAATTGATTTCATAGTGATAGTTCTCTTGTAGTGTTGTGGATTTTATTCTCCAAAAATATTTTTCATGTAAAAGTGGTGTCTCCCATTTAAGGATGTGCTTTTTTCTATTTTGTGCTTATTATTATTGTGATTATTTTAGCCATAATACCAATAGAAACAACGTATTTAAATAACTATCTTGAGCACTTGGTTAATTCACTTAAGTCACAATTCATGTCTAATTAATTGAGTTAATTAATTAAAAAACTAATTTAAGACTATTTGCATTATTCTGTGAAGTAGTAGTTAATTGGTTAAATTAATTTTATTATAACCCTAAATCGTTTTAGTGGGATGTGGGTTGAAAAATAGTTTGAGAGGACTCTGAGGAGAATGTCTATTTTGCTTTAACATGGAGTTAACAATGCCATAATGATTTTCATGTGCATTGCATTTCGACATGAAGTAATTTTTTAAATAATATAGTAATTCAATTTGGTTAAGTTGACGGTGGTGGTAACGGTGATAGTGGTGGTAGTCAAGGACAGGAGCCAGTGAAGGCGAGGGGTCAATTGCACCCCCCTTCAACTTTTTTTATTTAAGAATTTTTTTATATTTTTTAAAGATGTTTCAAATATATCCATCTAATTTCTATTTTTTTCCCCTCCTTAGTTGAAAGTTTTCATTTAAGTCCTCTTTGTTTATAATTTTCTAATAAATCCTTTCAAGAAGTGTTTCATATATTCGACTAAACGCTCAAAACTTTCATTTGTTCTATTCGAATGAAGAAAAATAAAAACTCTCTGCCCATTAATGCCTTTTCGAGTCTCTCTCACAAAGCTTCCTTACTCAACTTTTATAATAAGAGCTAAGTTATGATTGAATACTGAGAACAAATTTTGCCCCGTCTCGAGTAAATTCTTAGCTCTGTCCCTAGTGGTAGTGGTGGTGTTAAGGTGCGATGGTAATTGTGATAGAGTTAGTGGATGTGACGGACTAATAAACGAGACTTTGTTTGGGACTCGAGAGATTTTGGCAAAATCTGTGCTGATTGCTCAGCCCAGTTTGATTCATCAAAACGATCAAAATGATGAAGCAAAACTATAAAATTTTACTTTTTGTGGGATTGTAAAATTTTATAATTTCTCTACTATTGATTTTTTTTAATTATCGTGCTTCAAATACTAGTGTTTTTTTCACAAACTTCCTTAAAAGTCTCTTTTAACCATCTGACTTGTGGCTCAGAAAATATGAGTAAAAGTAATAACATTTGGAAGTTTTTCTATTTTTATAAAATTGTAAAATTTTATAGTTTTTATTGAAAAATTATAAAATTTTACTCTCTCATTGGAATGAAATTTTATAATTTTGGAGTGATTATTTTTTTTTCAAGATTTTATATGTAATATGGATGTTGTTGATATATCTCGATTTTTAGAATCTAAATATATAAATTTTATTAAAAACAGATCTATATTTTACAAATTATTAAATTTTAAAGTGTACAAAATTTTCTTGAAAAAGTATCCTATGTATAGGATAATTCAGTTAGAGAATGGGTATTTTAATTACCAAATAATTAAAGGACTTGTGAGATTAATATCTTTAAGTGTGAATCATTTTTTATCTTTTTGAAATATAAAAAAAATATATAATATATTTAGTATTACTCAAATTCAAATTCATTTGTAACACATTCACTTGAATTTTCCAAGAATGTCAGTTACGTCAAGATGGCATTTAATATTGTTTGGGTAATACAGAGAACCAACCGTCAAAATTTAATGTCTTAATTCAATGGTATTTAAATAACATGCCATAAATTAAAAAAATAAAAAATATAATATTATATTATATATATATATATATATATATATATATATATATATATATATATATATATATATATATACACACACATTCTTTTAGATTAACGCAACTAACAATTCCTTTGATTTTTTCTTTGCCATTAATGTAGAGAACTTGAACCACTTCACTATGGTATTATTATAATAATTTTTAAATATATTCAAACCTTTTCATATTGTTTTTTCTTTTTTGCAAAATTAATACATTTTAAATTAAATTATTGCAAAAATATAAAATAAATTATGCAATATTTTTTTTTAATAATACAGGATATCTTAAACCAACTTGTGCACACCAAATTAAGTCTCTATAGTCCCTCCCAGAACTATTTTATACTCGTGTATAGAAGTGAGGTACCCCAAAAATTGCTAGTGAGAAATGAGAATAACTATTTCACAGGCTTGTATGTGGAAGTGAGGTGGCCTTAATAATTGCTAGGAACCTGAGAGTTTAGGATAGTAAGTTTCTAAACTAGCAGTCCAACGCTATCTCAACTAATCCTTTGGGATTACAATATTACCTTTTGGTTCCTATTTCAATATTTATCGAGGGACAATCTACGGTTAAGAATTTGGAAGTTGTGGTTTTAGAGCTTTATGTTTTCATATTTGCGGTTCAAAACTTAAGGTCGGGTTTTGGACATTTTAATTTTTTGTCAATATTAAGTTGGAAAATTATTAAATCACTACATGTTATAGTTGAGAGACTTGAAAATGCGACTTGTTCTATAAAAAAAAAAAAGTACAAAATATCACTCGACTATTAAAAACTTTGACAAATTTAGGTTTTAAAATAATAAAAAATTAGGATTAAAAGTCGGATTAGATCAATTTTTGTGTATGGGATTTTAAAATCTCAACTTAAGGACAGGGTTTATAATTTTAGAAGATTCACATACACTACCATCAATGTACTTTGAAAGCCCAAAATTGATTCTCTCTAAATGCTTAGGATAGAAAAATACAGAAAGGGAAAGAAAATGAACTTCAAGAGAAAGAGAAGGATCTTCCCCTCTGTTATTTGATCGAGTAGAAAGGAAATATAAAGTGAAATAAATGTTGTGTAATTTTATTATTATATTCTTTAATTAATAACAAAAACATTATATCTTAGAGTTATATAATATTAATAATTAAAATTAAAAAAGAATTGATTTAGAATTGTGTTTGACATGATATTGAACCTCCATCTCCATCGATCCCAAGGGGACAAGACGAAACATCAGGTGAACAGTAAACAAGCGACCTTTGTCTCCTGCAATAGTGGAGCCCTGCTCTCCACTGTGGAATCTTAATCATATAAGCACTAATTGTTTTGACTCTATATAGCCACACGCAGAGAACGTACAGTGGTCCACTTCTTTGAAATGGCAGCAGGTCGGGGGCTTGTGGGGTCTGTACTCTGTACCTTCATTCAAGAAAACGATAACTCTCTTTTTTAACTATTTGTTTCTAATAATAACACCAAAAAAAACAAACACTTTACTATACACCAAAGGATCAATAGAAACCAAGTGTAGAATTATGACCTTGGGTTTTACTTACTCAACTATTCTAAGGATTGAAAAATAATTAAGAAGACAAATAAATTTTCTTTTCTCATTTGTTCTCATGAAAAATAGGGGCCAACTACTTAATTTTACACTTCCCTTATCTTTTTCCTTTTTGTTTTTTTTGTTATCCATTGTTTTTTGAGAATTTTTCAATCTAATTTCATTTACATACATATAATAGAACATATTAGAATTTTTATCTTTTTTTAATAATTGATTGTCTATCTAAACCTGAGTTCTTTTCCTAAAGAAAACACTCCCTCTCTTAAATTATATCTCTTTTATCATTTATACTAAAATATGTGAGGTATGCAATCATATGTTGATATCATGTACCTATTTCTTTTTAACTAAAACAATAAACATGTATTGTACAAGTAAAAGCTTGTAGTTGAGAGGTGATATGCCATAATTCAAACCACCAATCTTAAAAAATGACACGGTTTCTCAATTGGGTATGCAGTATACGGAGTATGGATGTGTCCATCTCTCCCGATCTATTGGTTTTAGAAGACTAGCACAAAGGATTCCGAGCTAGCAACTGCCTTCAATGAGCTACGACCTAGAATAAAAAAATAGAGTTTAACATATTAATTATTATACATGGATATATTCAAATTCTTATTTTTATGACTCCTAATCCTTATATCTATAGTTTATAAATAAGGTCAGAATATATGTTTTCAATTCAGGTTCAATTTTTCTATTTCAATTATTCACATTATCTTTTATTAACTTCATCATCAGAACGACTACTATCGAAAACTTTCCGATAGTCCTTTGACATTGTGTTCCTAACAAATAATTAGAGTGAAGTAATATTTAGATCAGAAAAGAGAAACATCAACATGTATTTAAATAAAAAGAAATCATGTTACCTAAATTGAAGTCAAGTATTATCATATAAATAAATCTTAGCAATTCGTATAAATTGTTATTTAATTACCACAAAAAATAAGATTATGTATTGTTTTCTATGATTGTTATAAATTTTGTTCCATTAAAGGAATTACAATAATTAAAGAAGATACTCATCGAGGGAAGTAAAATTCGGCAAGAACTAATCTAGAAAATCTGTCCTATTTTTTCAAGCTCGTACTAAATGAAACAAGCATGGGCAGACTAAATTAGTACTATGTGTTTAAAGTTGTGTCCCTTTATCTGGGAGGCGCCATAAAAATATTTAAATGCCTAAGACATATGTTGCAAGTTCCGCAAGAGGTAAACTATAAAGAGAAGAGTAATGCTATCCTTATCATAAAGTTTTATCAAATTTTTTTACCTGCTACTCAGGTGCTAGTCAATTAAGTATCTTGGTATATGAGGGTGCTAGTCAATTAAGTCTTTTAGTGCTAGTCAATTAAGTCTTTTAGTACTAATCAATTAAGTCTCTTAAATTCACTTAACATGACTAGCACTAAGATGTTAAATTCACTAACATCAAGAGTAGTCACGTAAGGTGATGCTGCACTTTTCGGCTCGCAATAAGTGAGGGCTCCGCGACCTGTAGAACACTCAGAAAGACGATCAGAGGTCCACCGGATTGGCTCCGGCGGTAGCCGCTCCGATGCTTAAGTAAGTAAAAAGGAATTGAAAGACTGTATTGAAAGCCAAAGAATGAGCATGAAAAATAAAGCGTACCTTTAGGGTTTAATTTATAGACCGTGGCCTTCCTAATTTGATTAGGATTCGATGCCATGAATATAGGGATTTGATCATCGGAGATTGCAGTTACCTTGTGGAGTATTGCTTAGAGATAACCATAGATGGTAGTTCCCTTGTTGAAGATTGTTTCCTTGTTGAAGACTGCTTCTTTATTCCCTGCTCGGCATCCGCTAAGGCGGTGACGAGGTCTGGAGTGTTGGTCTGGACCTTGTGATAAGTTCTGAGACCCTTGCCTGGATATATGTGCTCTGAAGGCATATGTTTGGTCACTTCCGACCTTTTGTGCTGATCTGGATGCTTGAGCTTTAAGTCATTAGCTGAATGAGAACCGTGTTGGCCGAGTATGAGTTGGATTATGGTCATACGTGTCACGTGCTGATTGACCTGCTCTTTATGGTATATCAGTTACTCCCCCCCCAAGTCCTAGTTTGATGCTAGCAAGCAACTAGGGCTAAGCTTTTTTCGGAGAGTCATGTGTCCTGCCTGTTCGCCTTCCAAGGCAACTGTTGGGGCGCCATTTATTGCGCAGCCGGAGATTAGGTCTTTTCAAGGTCATTATTTGTACTGGCCGATAGTTGGGTTTCCCGCAATCATCATTGTTCCGAACCGTCATGGCGTTTGGACTTGGTGGGTCCCTTCTGATACTGTGCTTATAAATACGGGGTAAGATTTTGAAATGACCTTTTTCCTGTCATTTTCACTGTGCTAAAAGACTTCATCTGCCATTGTTAGTCTGTGCGACCTTGAAGAATACCGATTTCCTGAGTCTAGAACAGGTTCGACTGATTTTTTCTCTTCTCTTGCTTCTTTCTTCTTAAATCTGGGAATAATGTCTGCTCCTTTTGAATCCTCAAATGCAAGTGAGGGAGTAGGAAATTCTTCTGAGATGGCTGTACCGTCTCCTATGGAAGATGTAGGTGACCCTGCTCCCGAAGATATTGGGGAGAGGCCTGTTGAACCTCCCCCTAGTCTTGGGGTTAGGATAGTTGATGCCTTCGAAGAGCCCCGAGACAGGGCTGGGGAGACCTCTGGTAGGTCTTTCCATAGAGAAGAGGGTGAGAGTGCTGTTACTCAGAGCCTTCTGGACGAGTGGAGGGTAAAATACCATTTTCCCCAAATGTGACCTGCAGAGTTCCAGGCCCCATGGATCGCCCCCAAAATGTTGAAGCCGGGGAGATTTGTGTTTACCTTGCCTGGTTCAAAATGGGCTTGAGACTCCCATTGCCGGATTTAGTCAAGCAATTCTTTTGTTGGTACAAGCTCTGCCCTGCCGACCTGAATCTCAATAGCTGGCGGCAGCTTCTAGGGTTCATAGTATTGGGACACCAAAACAAGATGGATGTGTCCCTGGACTTGATCCGTAGCAATATGGATCTGAAGTTCAAACAGGCAGAAGGCCTTTTCTATATGTCCTTCGAGAAGGGGTTCCGACCCCTGTCCTCCGTTCCTACTTCCAACAAAACGTGGAAGAAGTGGTACTTCTTCGTCGGAGGAGGATGGGAGCATGGAGACTTCCAGGAAGGAGAGGCCTCGCCATTCCCTCGTGCTACGGGTCATAAGGGTGAGGCTTATTCCCTTGGGTTTGCTTTAGCTTTGTTTATGCCTTCAGAACTAATAAACTGATATATCATTCCTTACTTCTGTGCAGTCAAGAGTGCTTGGAAGAGGCCCGATTTTACTAAAGCACTACGAGATCAGTACCAAGTGCTGCTTTCGACTTCTAACTGGGCTCATTCTATCATTGTAACTCCAGAGAACTTGATGGCTGCCTATGCTGCAGAGCTTAAAAAGAGGTTGACATCGAAATGGGCAGTGCTGGAGGCCCAAGTGGTGGGGGAGGCTTCCTCCCGAGCTGAGACTGATGCCCCCCTTGAAGTAAAAAGGAGGAGGTTGATTTCTGGCTCTCCCGAGCCAGCCCCTGCCGAGGCTGAGAAGGAGGCCGAACCTGCCGTTCCTGTTTCGGCTGCTCCTTCTGCCCTTTCCGGTCCGAGCAGAAGGACTAGGAAGGGGAAAGCACCTGCCGTACCGTCCGAGCCGTTTGATGAGCCGGACTATCAAATTGCCAAGAAGGCATTTGACCAAATATGGGCTCGGGGCCCTCACCGATACAGAGGGGACGACCCCTCAAAGCTGATGGCTGAGATGATGAATCTCCAGATGAGGGTAACTTCTGAAGCTGTTCTTGTCTTTACTGTTTGTTCATTTGTTCAATCTAAATTGTCTTTCTTGCTTTGTACAGAGCATGCATAGTTTGGCCGCTCTGATGGTGACCCCCATGGGCCTTGAGGAGGCTGAGAAGCTGAAGGCCGAAGTGGAAGAGATGAGGCTGGAGCTTGGGACAGCCCAATCCAAGGTTCAGACCTCTGAGGAGGGTCTGAAGGAAGCTACCACCAACCTTACCGTGGCAGAGTCTGAGAGGGACATATATGCTCAGCAGGTTGAGGGGCTTCAGGTAGAGTTGGTTGAGCTCCGGAATTCCTTTAATCAGAAGGTTCAGGAGGTAGCTGATCAAGCCAAGGTTGAGGCTGAGATGGAATTGAAAGGTGAAGTTGAACAGATGGGTGATGACCTGATCCGGTTTGGCTTTGAAAGCTTTCGAACTAGATTTCAGGTTCAGTTCCCAGGTTTCGACGTGTCGTCAATCGTTCCTCCTGAGCCTGCCTCGCCTGGTCCTGACCCGTACAAGACGGCTGGGGCTACTGCTCTTAACTTGGAAGATGATCCAGGCCCTTCTAACAAGGCTTGAGGCTCTATGGGCTTTTTGATTTTTTTTTTTTTTTTTTGCTATTTCCTTTTGATGTAATGAATGTATACTTCTGATCAGTAAAATTAACTTTCCTTCAGATTCTTCTTGTGTTCTTTCCTCCTGTGCAATTTTATCGTAAGTGTAGCTGTTCTGAGCCTCTTGCATGTTAGGTCAACCGTCCAGTAGTCGATAGCTACCTTCCGAGCTTCGATATTTGCAATTGAATAATAAATGTAGATTAACTTCAACTGTTTCATCATAATGAGATAAGAAAGCAAGCATAATCAGATAGATAGAGCCCAATAGAGTGGGCGTAAATTTTTGTAGATCTCTGAGATAGACTGCTCTGAATCAAGAGCTCGTGAAGATAATCAGGCAGCTTGTGCTTGTCATTATGATGCTCGGCATGCTGTTTTCGAGTACTCAGGATCGGGTTATGTCCGAGCTGTTTTGGCCTTTGTCATGTGACTAGCCTGTCATAAAATAGTTACGACTATAAGTTCTGAATCTTGGATAGGAGGCCTGTACATTTAGACTTTGTCCCCCTCTCTTTATCAATTTAGAAGCTCCAGTACTGGATTGTGATTTTCGTTCACAGAGTTCTGTACCCTGTCTCTTGGTATATCGAAGAGGCATATTTAATGCACCATTTATTTATTCGATTGCTGTTTGGGATTTCGAGGCCAATCTCTTTTTCACCGTTGCGACGGTTCAGTTGGGTGGCTTTTGGACTTCAAGGGTCTATATATATGGAAACGAGGGCACTCGGTTGCATTCAACCCTTTTATTCCCAAACTGTTTCCTCATAGGAGAGACTTTAGATGCTGCCGAAATTTTGTCACTCGCCCGGAGATGATGGAGGATTCCCTATCTGAGTTAGGAATGATTAAACTGTGGCCGAGAGTTAACCTTCCCCCTTTTTCAGTCTCCAAGGAAGGATTAAAGGGGGCACAAGTCCTCTTGTCCCCTTTTGTATCCGGTCGAGATGCCTCCGATTGGTGGTGGTCCCTCCCTGATTCAACCGAGGCTTGGAGCGCCGGTGATGAAGGTGCAAGTGGGGTGCCTCCTCTTCTTCGTGTCTTGTCAGAGGCCCTTGCTTCAATCGGCTGGGTGGTAACAACTGACGTGAGGAAGACGAATGGCGGTCCCTTGAGACCCAGAGCCCTCATCCTCCGTTGGTCGTGAGATCAATGATAGTGATGATGAAATGGCCTAGGTGCTCCTTGATGCGGATTGGGGTTCAGGATTCCTTCCTTTCAAATGGAGCCAGCGACGGCGGTAATGGAATCTTGGATGCTGTGCCCCTTTATCATCCGAGGAAGAAAGCCACGATGTTGCAAGTTGTAGCCTCTGTAGTAGCTTCTGTAGCAGCTTATGTAATGATCTCTGTATTGTAGCCTCTATTTTATTTCCAGTCTCTGTACTGATGTAAATCTTCTGAATTATCAATAAAATTGAGTTTCTTTTTCTCAGATCTGATGTTATTCGAATGTACTCTTCTGTAGTTAAAACACCTTCTCGTGTACTTCTGATATATGAATGTTCTAAGAATAGATCAAAGAAACTTAAAAGAATGCTTGAATCAAAGTACTTCACTCCTGATCGGTATTATAGTACTTGTTGCTTGTTTGACAGATAAGCCAAATAACATACATATCAGATCTGAGGTATTCCGATCTAGGAACTTTAGTTTTGTAGATGTTCGGAACTTCTGTCTTTGGATGGACTGGATTATAGAATCTGTTTTTTAAAGATAGACCAAGCTGAAGAGACCTGTGTATTATAAATGGACCAAGTCCTAAAACTTGTGCATTATAAATGGACCAAGTACGAAGACTTGTACATTATGGACCAGGCTCTGGAGGCCTGTGCATTATAAATGGACCAAGTCCTAAGACTTGTGCATTATGGACCAGGCTATGGAGGCCTGTGCATTTATAGATGGACCGAGTGTAAAAGCTCGTACATTATGGACAAGGCCCTGGAGGCCTGTGCATTTATAGATGGACCGAGTGTAAAAACTCGTACATTATGGACCAGGCTCTAGAGGCCTGTGCGTTTATAGATGGACCGAGTGTAAAAGCTCGTACATTATGGACCAGGCTCTGGAGGCCTGTGCGTTTATAGATGGACCGAGTGTAAAAGCTCGTACATTATGGACCAGGCTCTGGAGGCCTGTGCGTTTATAGATGGACCGAGTGTAAAAGCTCGTACATTATGGACCAGGCTCTAGAGGCCTGTGCCTTTATAGATGGACCGAGTGTAAAAGCTCGTACATTATGGACCAGGCTCTAGAGGCCTGTGCATTTATAGATGGACAGAGTATAAAAGCTCGTACATTATGGACCAGGCTCTAGAGGCCTGTGCATTTATAGATGGACCGAGTATAAAAGCTCGTACATTATGGACCAGGCTCTAGAGGCCTGTGCATTTATAGATGGACCGAGTGTAAAAGCTCGTACATTATGGACCAGGCTCTAGAGGCCTGTGCATTTATAGATGGACTGAGTGTAAAAGCTCGTACATTATGGACCATGCTCTGGAGGCCTGTGCATTTATAGATGGACCGAATATATAAAAGCTCGTACATTATGGACCAGGCTCTGGAGGCCTGTGCATTTATAGATGAATATTTTATGGAAGTAAAAGAAACATCTCTACTGATAATACTTCCGTAAGTGTTCCACGTTCCATGGCCTAGGAACAGGCTTCCCAGTCATGTCTTCTAGCCAATAGGTAGTAGGCCGAACAACTTTTGTTACTTTGTAGGGGCCTTCCCAGTTTGGTGACAACTTTCCCATAGTGGGATCCTTGGTGTTTTGAAAGACTCTTCTTAAGACATAGTCTCCGACTTGAAAGCTGACTGTCTTGAGTCCTACCTTGGATTTGTCGACCATTCTCTGTTGATAGGCTTCCATCCTGATGCTGGCTTGATCCCTCCTCTCTTCGAGCAAATCCAAGTTTTCCATCAGCTGTTGATCATTGGATTCTTGCTCAAAGGCTTCTGTTCTTAGGGTTGGCATACCGATCTCAACTGGAATTACTGCTTCTATCCCATAGGCTAGTGAGAAGGGAGTCTCAGAGGTGGGAGTTCTTCTGGCCATTCTGTAGGCCCAAAGGACTCCAGGGAGTTCTTCTGCCCACTTTTCTTTGGCCTACTCCAACCTTTTCTTTAACCCGTCAAGGATTGTTCGGTTGGTGACCTCCGCTTGGCCATTTGCTTGTGGATGGCCTGCAGAGGCAAAGTGCTGCCTAATGTTGAGATTTTCGTAGAATGTCTTGAAGCCTTTACCAGTGAATTGTGTCCCATTGTCGGAGATAATTACACGTGGTATGCCGAATCTGCACACAATGTTCTTCCAGGTGAAGCTCTCAACTTCCTTTTCTGTGATATGTGTCAGAGGTTCGGCTTCGGCCCATTTAGAGAAGTAGTCGATGGCCACCAAGAGATATTTCCTATTTGGAGGTGCCCTTGGTAATGGACCCACAATGTCCATCCCCCACTGAGCAAAGGGCCATGGACTAGGAATCGGGATAAGCTCATGATGAGGCTGATGTTGGTACGGGGCAAATCTCTGGCATTTGTCGCACTTCCGAACATATTCCTTAGCCTGTTTCAACATGCCAGGCCAGTAATAGCCCTGCGATAGAGCTCGGTGGGCTATAGTTCTGCCCCCATTATGATTCTCGCAAATTCCTTCATGTATTTCAGCCAAAACATATTGTGACTCGTCTGGAGCTAAGCATTTTAACAGAGGTTGAGAATACGACCTTCTGTAAAGCTTGTTGTTTAGGATCAGGTACCGAACTACTCTGATTCGGATTCTCCTGGCTTTGTTTTTGTCCTCTGGAAGGAGCTCGGATCTTAGATACTAGAGGATTGGGGTCATCCAGTTCTGGGGCTGTTCATCAATTTGAGCAATTTGGGCTTCCTCAATGCTGGATCCTGGCTGAAAGGAGATTTTAATTGTGGAGTTTGCTTCAGACTTGCTGCGGGAGGCCATGTTAGCCAGAGCATCTGCTCTACAATTCTGGCTTCTCTCAATTTTCTGGATAGTAAATGTCTGGAAGGAATGCTTCAAGTGGTTCACCAGTTCGGAGTACCGGAGCATCCTATCATCTTTAATGGAAAATTCTCCCAAGACTTGGCTCACCACCAGTTGGGAGTCAGAGAAGACATCGAGATTCTGAGCCTCGCATTCTAAGGCGAGCTTCATGCCTAAGATTAGGGCTTCATATTCGGCTTCATTATTAGAAGCTTTGAATTCCAAGCTGACTGCTTTTTCTGACGTGAGCCCATCAAGAGACTGTAGTACCAGGCCTACCCCTGAACCTTGATCGGTTGACGATCCATCAATGTATAGCAGCCAGGTTCCCGAAATTTCAGTGAGTTGTGCTTTGTTCTGAAGTGTTGGGGTGAAGTCGGCAACGAAATCAGCTAAGGCCTGTCCTTTGATGGAGTTTCGGGGTACATATGATATGTCGAACTCCCCTAGCTCCACAGACCACTTCACCAATCTTCCCGATACCTCAGGTTTCCTCAGTATTGACTTCAGAGGATAGGCAGTTGGGATCTCGATTGGATGGGCTTGGAAATAAGGTCGAAGCTTCCGAGCTGATATGACCAAGGCATAGGCCAGTTTCTCTACTTCTGGGTATCTCTTTTCCGTGTCAAGTAGTGCCCTACTGACGTAGAATATAGGCCTCTGTAGTCCTCTGTCCTGTCTGATCAATGCGGAACTGACCGCGATTTCGGAAACTGCAAGGTACAGGAGCAGCTTTCCCCTTGAACTGGTTTTGACAGGAGCTCTAGAGAGGCTAGATACTCCTTTAGTTCTTGAAAGGATTTCTCGCATTCTTCCATCCACTGCAGAGCTTTGCTGCCCTTTAGAGCCTTGAAGAAAGGCAGGCAACGATCGGTGGATTTGGATATAAATCTGCTCAGTGCCGCAATTCTGCCATTCAGTGCCTGAATTTCCTTTTTGGTCCTTGGTGAGGTCAGTCCAATTAGAGCTTGGATCTGAGTGGGGTCTACTTCGATACCCCTCTGAGAGACAATGTATCCCAAGAATTTTCCCTTCGTAACTCCAAAGGTACATTTCGAGGGATTGAGCTTCATCCTGTGCTGTTTGAGGATATCGAAGGTCTGGGCCAAGTGCTGGAGGTGACTGCCTTTCTGAAGACTCTTTACCAGCATGTCGTCGATGTATACCTCCATGGTGCTGCCGAGCAGTGGGCTGAACATCTTGTTCACCAACCGCTGATAAGTAGCTCCAGCATTCTTTAACCCGAAAGGCATTACTCTGTAGCAGTAGAGCCCTCATTCGGTTATGAAGGTTGTCTTCTCTTGGTTTGGAGGGTACATCTGGATCTGGTTGTACCCAGAATAGGCGTCTATGAAACTCATAAGCTCATGCCCTGCAGTGGCGTCAACCAGTTGGTCTATTCTTGGCAGTGGAAAGCTGTCCTTGGGGCATGCCTTGTTGAGGTCTGTATAATCAACACAGACTCTCCACTTGCCATTTTTCTTCTTAACAAGCACGGTGTTGGCTAGCCACTCATGATAGAATACTTCCCGTATCATCCTAGCGTCCAGCAGTCTTTGGACTTTTTCATTTATAATCCGATGCCGTTCAGGAGCAATCGGTCTTCTCTTCTGTCTGACTGGCGGGTGATCCGGATCCACCATCAGCTTGTGAGTTATAAGAGTGGGATCTATTCCCTCCATGTCTTTGGTCTCCCAAGCAAAGATAGAGAGGTTGTTTTTCAAGAACCTGACTATCTTTTCCTTCTCGGTGTGCGTTAGGTCTGGGCCGATGTACAAATAACGCCCCTCTGCTTCTGAACTGACCAATACTTTAATGGGCTCGCCAACAGGTTTGGCTCGGCTGTCGCGTCCCCTTGGGCTCAGGGGTTCTTCAATGTTGGATGGGCAATCTTCCACCTCGGGAGAGTGAGTGAGAACCGGATCTGCACAGTCCCGAGTGTACTGTAATTGCTATTTAGGAGCCTTCTCCTTGAAGGCAATAGCGTGGCACTCTCGAGAGGTTGGCTGACACCCTCTGACCGAGTGGACGCTCTGGTTGTGGACGTACTTCAGACACTGATAGAGGGTCGAAGTGACTGCTCCTATCTGATGCAACCAGGGTCTCCCGATTATGACGTTGTAGGGAGATTTCATGTTTAACACCATGTACTCCGAGATGGTGGTCTTCTGCCCTTCACCCTCTCCTACGGTGGTAGGAAGGTCGACTCTCCCCAAAGGGGTACTGAGGTTGCCATCAAAAGCTGCCATCACGGCAGTGGTGGGCTTGACGTTGTCATGGTCTATCCCCATCTGTTTAAGTGGCTCATAGAACAGTATGTTGACGGAGCTGCCAGTATCGACCAGGACTCTCCTGGTCTCGAAGTTGGCGATTCTGAGGGTGATGACAAAGGCATCACTGTGAGGGCAATGTACCCCTGCTAGATCTTGCTCAGTGAATTGAATCTCCTGTGCTGGCTTGAGCCTCTTTTCTACGTTGGAGATCTGTACTATGTTCGGGGCAACTCTGGCCTCCCGAGCATATCTCTTTCTTGCCCTGTTGGACATTCTTGTGATAGGGGAGTCAGCATGGAGGACGTAGATAACATGGTTGTTCTGCCTCTGAGGCTCGTTTCGCCTTTCCCTCTGCTCTTGCCTCTGTTCAGGCCTTTGATCTGGCCGTTGTTGAGGCTTGTCATCTTGGGGGTTCTGCCTTCCGTCCAGCTTGACGAACTCCCGAAGACGCCCCTTCTTTATGAGCTGCTCTATCTCATACTGGAGGGTCCTGCATGTGTTAGTTGTATGTCTATGATCTTTATGGAAATTACAATACTTACTTTGGTCCCGCAGGCTGGGGTCTCCTTTGATTGGTTCCGGCCACCTCAGGTTCTCCCGATCTCGGATCTGCCGGAGTACCTGGTTCGGTGTGGTGTTTAAAGGAGTGAAGTTGGTGAACTCCCTTGGTCCGGAGTTGTACACAGCTCGGGGTGCTGCTCTCTTCTCTGGGCTCTTGGCCCTCTTTTTGTTGGAGTCTCTTCTGTGATCTTCCTTCTTGTGGTCCTCCCTCTTCGGATTGTCCCTCTGGGTCTGATCTTTGCCCTTCTGGGATGTGCGGATGGCTTCTTCCAGGTTGATGTACTTTCTGGCCCGATCCATTAATGCTGCCATATCGGCTGGAGGGCTCTTTGTTAAGGAATCTCTGAATCCACCTTGGGCAAGCCCAGCAGTCAGGGCTGCTACAAGGAATTTCGGGCTGCAGTCAGTGATCTCCGTGAGTTCGGTATTGAAGTGCGCGATGTAGGCTCTGAGGGATTCCTCCCTAGTCTGTTTGATGTTTAGCAGGAACTCTAGACGCCTTCTGAGCCTCCTGCTGGTCATAAACCTGTGCAAGAACTATCTACCAAGCTCGTAGAAGCTGGTAATTGAGTTTGGAGGGAGGTTGTGGAACCACTTTAGAGTAGTTCCCTTCAAGCTGGTGATGAAGGTTCGGCACATGAAAGCATCAGAGGCTCCGTGAAGGGCCATCGTATGCTGATAGTGCGAGAGATGATCCCCTGGATCTCCGGATCCATCATATAGGGTGAACTTGGGCACCATGAACTTTCTGGGCCTCTCTTCTGACATGATGGTGTGAGTGAACGGAGTGGCTAGTCTTTCGAGCAGCCTGGCCAACTCGTCTTGTTCTGGAGGGTTCTGAGGTCCTCTCAGGGCGATTGTTCGGTCCATAGATTCGGCAATTTCCTCTACCCTCTGCGGGTCCCTGATTCTGACATCTTGCGAACCCTGCCCGACAGCCTGAGCTTCAGGGTAGTAGGGTTGAGCACGCCCTTTGGACGGAGGAGGATTCTGAACCGGAGGGATTGGTGCTGCATGGGGATGAGGCTCCTGTGGTGCCGGATGTGCTCCCGAGGCCCTTGGAGTTGGGGCCCGAGTAGTACTCCGGTAATGGACGTCAGGAACGAAGGCTGATGTTCCCCAGCCTGGAGCTGACGGTTGTGGATCTCTGCCAACGCGGGCAACGCTCGGGGGGTGCCCAGGCTGGTTAGTTGGAGCCTGCTCATGGAGTTTTTCATTCTCCGTGGCAACAGGAGGTTGCGTTCCTGCGGTGAAGTTGACCGGCGGGTTAGGAGGACCCGCTGCTTGGTTTTGTGTGAGTGTTGCCAGCGTTCCAATGATGGCAAGCAACTGTTCTTGCACCAGTTCATTGTGTCGTTTGATCGATTCGATCTCTTGTCACATGGGGTTAACCGCTGGTCCCTTTGTACGAGGAGCAGGCGGCTGACGCTGAGAGTTTTACGAATTCTGAGTATTCTGTCGTGGTCGGAGATTTGGTGCCATGGTTTTCCGGTGAGGAAAGAGATGGGTTTATGAATAGAGCACTTAGAGATTAGTCGTTCCCACAGACGGCGCCAAACTGATGCTGCACTTTTCGGCTCGCAATAAGTGAGGGCTCCGCGACCTGTAGAACACTCAGAAAGACGATCAGAGGTCCACCGGATTGGCTCCGGCGGTAGCCGCTCCGATGCTTAAGTAAGTAAAAAGGAATTGAAAGACTGTATTGAAAGCCAAAGAATGAGCATGAAAAATAAAGCGTACCTTTAGGGTTTAATTTATAGACCATGGCCTTCCTAATTTGATTAGGATTCGATGCCATGAATATAGGGATTTGATCATCGGAGATTGCAGTTACCTTGTGGAGTATTGCTTAGAGATAACCATAGATGGTAGTTCCCTTGTTGAAGATTGTTTCCTTGTTGAAAACTGCTTCTTTATTCCCTGCTCGGCATCCGCTAAAGCGGTGACGAGGTCTGGAGTGTTGGTCTGGACCTTGTGATAAGTTCTGAGACCCTTGCCTAGATATATGTGCTCTGAAGGCATATGTTTGGTCACTTCCGACCTTTTGTGCTGATCTGGATGCTTGAGCTTTAAGTCATTAGCTGAATGAAAGCCGTGTTGGCCGAGTATGAGTTGGATTATGGTCATACGTGTCACGTGTTGATTGGCCTGCTCTTTATGGTATATCATAAGGTAAATTTTTTTAATAAAATGTTAAGGTAAGGATAGTATTATTCTTAAGAGAATGGATATTTATCCCCCAAAAAAATATTTAAATGCCTAAGACATACGTGGCAAGTTCTGCAAGAGGTAAACTATTAAGACAATGGATCTTTATCTCTACAACATATTTCTTACCGTATGCTTTAAAATTATTAAGAATAATATATATATATATATATATATATATATATCTCATCTCTCATTACCTATTTTTATTC
This sequence comes from Nyssa sinensis, assembly GCA_008638375.1. NCBI lineage: Eukaryota > Viridiplantae > Streptophyta > Magnoliopsida > Cornales > Nyssaceae > Nyssa > Nyssa sinensis. Next base: position 15,059,134 of record CM018033.1, on the reverse strand, counting down.
ATTTTTTTTTATAAAAGTTAAATTGAGTTATGAGAGATGAAACATCAATCATTTTTGAATTATTACATTCGAGCAACATAATTGTTATTATAAGAAACAAATACTAGTTTTACTTTGCAGAAACAGATTAATAAATTGAATTTCAAAATAGTAAATAAATTACTTAATAGAGATTTGCAGTAATATAAAAAGGCACGCTCCAAGTGTAACTATGATCTAACTCTCTCGTAGTATGCAAAATTATTTTTTATACATCATAGAATAATTATGAGATGATAGAATCAATCGTTTAAATTTTAATTTTCTTGCGCATAAGATGTATAATGATTCTTCACAATATCATGATGCTTCCTTGCATGTTTGATATTTGAATTAGGTGGGACTTCCATGGAACGAAAATGAGATGTAAATACGAATGTAAATATGTATGAAATAATCACACAAGAATGTAGAGGGGGGCACGACCTCTGTTGGCCCTTCCATCTCTATGCCCCTGATTATAAGCTTTATATCTATGTTCTAAACCTCTACAACCCTAAAATCATGTGCCTAAAGTGAGATGCATGATATGCACTTCAACTGTATCTTGAATTACACACTTGTCAGGCATCATCATACTTGTGAGACTTGACTTGAGTCCTAAATTACAGCTAGTATAATACACAACTCAATTTGACTCAAGAAATATAATTTTTGAAAAAGAATTTTCAACATAAAATTACATAATTTTTCTTCATAAAATAAGATGGTAGGACAATAGTGTATCAAAAACCCATAAAATTTAATTTATTTACTATGATATTTTTGTAAATACAATGTGTCCTAAGGGTAAAAGTGTAATTTTATTATATAAATGGGTTGGGGTTGGGTGATCGTCCCTCAACCTCGCCCCAACCCAGTCCAGTTTTTAAATCTTAACTCCACCTCGCTCAAACTTGTTTATGATCACTCCATTAGAGATAGTGCGAGTCCTCAAGGGAATGGGTTAATTTTCCATCCCTACTTGTGACGTTATTAACATAAATAGGTAGCCCAATTTCCATAACCGCATCTTATGAGAACGGATTCAAAAATTGAATTGCCCTTAAAAAAATTAAAACCTTTATTTGGATGTTTCTATATGATAACATTCTCACTAATAAATTAAGAGCTAACAAAAGGATGTATGATGCTTAATCCTATCCTATATGTGGTTCTGATCAAGAATCTATAGTTCACTATCTTAGGGATTGCCATGAGGTCTAGTTGGTTTGAACTGCTAACCACCCCCCCCCCCCCCCCCCCCCCCCCCCCCCCCCCCCGCCCTTAAGTTAGCCTCAGATGGGAAATTGGCACGCCCCCTAAGTTAGTTTCAAATGAAAAATTGGCAGGGGGCAACTCAAGAGAATTTGTGACCTAAAGTAACAGCTCTAAATGATACTTATTTATTTATTTATTTTCTTTTTTTGAGATGCAAGAAGAACAAACTTTTAATAAAAAAAAAGTTTAATTAAAAAAGTTTTAATTATGAAATAGTGAAATTTTGTCCTTGGGAAACAATAAAATTTCACTTTTCACCAGCAAATAGTGAATTCCACTGTATTAAGCCTTGAAACAAAAAATAAAAAAGAGAGGGAGAGAATGATCAAAGAATAGCAATCCAGAAACATAGTAATATTTTAATAAACTTGATTCAAAAAAAAAATCACTATATCAACGCAGAAATTTTACTAACTCTAAATTTTATTGTTTTTATCAAAATAGTGAAATTTCACTATTTTACAATATTGACATTCCCTTGCATTAAGAATTCCAATACCCCTGCAAAATTCATAGTACAAAGAGAGTTTATCACCATGGATGTTTGCTTATTGCAAAACCCTGAGTGCCATGGTTGCTTCGACTTTCCTAACCGAATATTTCCTTGTCAAAACTCAAACCTATCATAATAGTGGGTGTTTGATCGTGTAATCATGATGATGAGTAATGATAAGAGGTTGCAAAACTTGTGAGGCCATGATGATGAGTTTTGGTTCTTTGTAAAACTTATGGCAGCATTGAAGTTGTTGTCTTGATTTGATGTGGCGTCGCTCCAAAAATTATAACAAACATATATCACAACCAACAGACGGAGAGATTGAAGAGGAGATCGGAGATGTTGACGGCGATTGGAGATGAGAGGTGACAGAGATCGGACTTGCTGGTGGCCACGAGTTTATCTCACCAAAAGTCATTGTTCCCGTGGAAAACAGACTAATGGGATATGGTCGAGAGAGATTGAAAAGATGATTTTGAAGAGAAACTCGACGTACAGTTATGAAGATGCATAAAAATTATATTGGAATAAAATAGTCATAAAAAAATATCTGCCAATTCATCCGATCCACAAAAGATCTAAACTCAAAAACACACATGTGCAAGTAGACTTGTGACAAAAAAAAAACTATTAGGCACTATATCTACGATCCTACAAAGTTCATATAAGAAATTTATCACTACTTATCCCTATAAAAATTTGTAATTTTTTTTAAAAATGGGGTCTAAAACATTACTTTGTTCGCGTGAAGGTGGAGTCGGTCTTGTTGATTGGTTTGTCATGAACTTTTTGGGTTCATATATTGTTTCAATAATATTAGACTTACTTAAAAATTCTATCAAAAGTATTTACCTTCATGAATTGGCAGTATTGTATTGGCTGGATATCACATTATGATGTGTTATGATGTGATATCCAGCTAATATAACACTGCCAACTCATGAAGCTAAATGTTTTTGGTAAAATATGAAGGTAAGACTAGCCTTACTCGTATTGTTTTCATTTCTTGCCTTTGGGAAATCTAATGAGTGGGTTTTTAATGGCACCACTACCAATCATGTCTCCATCTTTGGAAGGATCTATAATATGGGTAAAGATATCGTTGATGCCGTTTTGGCTTCTAAAATTCTTCTTGTCTGCAAAACAATGAAGCTGGTGAAATGGTGTGCCTCGTGATAAAGCATGAAGTTAATATTTTGGGTTATGTTCAACAATGGGGCATCGTATGGGGTGTCAAGGGTGCTACTCCAAGGAAACTTTTTTAAACGATTTCTAATAAGGAAAAAATTAATTTTTTCATGTATTTTTTTTGGCTTGAAAACAAAAGATGAAAAAGAAAAATTTATTTGATAATCATTTATTAAAAGCAAAATAAACCAAACACTACTTTTAATTTTTTTACTTATTTAAAAAAAAACCGAAATATACTTACTAAAAGCAGTATAAAACAATACGTTCAAATCCTCATTCCTCATCCTTAGGCTACGTTTGGTACGCTGAAATGGAATATGACAGGAATGGAATAGAGTAGGAATGGAATAAGAATAATTATTCCATTCTTTTGTTTGGCTGAATAGCTAGTAATGGAATGATAATTTTGTTCTTGTGATTGGTTTGAACCATCAAATTGTTGGAATAGAATGAAAATAATTAATTCCATTCTTTTGTTTGGATACCCAGTAATGAAAAAAAAAACGTTCAATCTACATTTTTTTTATTGTCAAAAAAAAAATTTATTGGGAAAAAAAAATCAACTTGCATTTGTTTTATTGGCAAAAAAAAAGAAGTTAATTCAACCTGCATTTGTTTTATTAGCAAAAAAAAAAAATAGAACTTATATAGTAATCCTGGTTTCACGTACAAGTTAACTTCTTATAATTAATATTTAATAAATTAATAATATTTATAAATTAATAAATTTTTAAGAAATATAATTAGTTTTATGATAAATAATTAATAATTATATTACTTAATAATTAAAATTTTTTAAAAATATATCTTTTATAATATTAATTATTAAAAAATTAAAATAATTATACATATATTTATATATATATCCTATTTATAATATTTTTGGCAAATATATTTGTAATTTTATTTAAATTAGAGTTAAATATATTGTAATTCATCTATATGTATAAAATATTTTTTTAGTAATAAAAGTATAAGAAAATTTATAATTATTAATTTTAATAATTAATAAATTTTTCATCCACCAAGTTTATTAATTATAAGAAAATTAACTGTACTTGTAGTCGTGGGTTGTAGAGATGGATGGTCATTTCGTTAGGAATGGAATAGGCATTCCTTAGGTTTTATCAAGGAATGCTTATTCCTGTGCTAAGTGGAATAGCCATTCCGAACGGAATGGTCATTCCATCATGTTTAAGCATACCAAACGCAAGAATGGAATGGGGGCAGGAATGCTCATTCCATTCCTGACTTCATTCCTGCGTACCAAACATAGCCTTAGTATTGTCTTAGCCCTTGGGATATCCCATTCAGTAGTTGAGTTGTCCAACGTCCAAACAAACAATCCAATCACTCTTCTATTAACTTTGGATAAATTACATTGACATCTTTAAGGTTTCTGATTGTTTTAGTAATTTTTTTTACTTTATTTAACAATGTACAAATACATCTTTCTAATCAATTTTTTCTTTCAAAATAATAAAACAACTCATTTTATTTATTTATTTTTGCATTTTTTTGAAATTTGACAATTTTTTTTAAAGATTTTATTATTATTTTATTTAAAAATAAAATTTAAGGTAAATAAATTAATTTTATTTTATATAAAAATAAATTTAAGATTTTTATCAATATTTATTTACAAAGTTAAAAAACATTTGTCAAAATTTTAAAAATTGAAAAAAAATATGAAAGGAGTATTTTTGTCATTTTGAAGAAAAAATTGATTGAAGGGGTTATCTGTAAATTATCAGGTAAAATAAGAGAGGTAAACATAATTCTCAGAAATTTAAAAACAAATTAGTATAATTGTCAGAAATTTTAAGAAAAGTCAGTGTAATTTTTCTTTTAAGTCATATTCTACCAAAAAACCACAGCCTAAACTTTGTCTTGTGTATTGCATAGATTTTGTTTCCCTACTCATAAATTCATTTCCAAAATTTGAAGGATGAGATTTAATTTGGAGTCCTAAATTTCTTTCTGCACTTTAAAAATGTTTGGAATGTAAGAAAGGGAGAGGAGAGAATAAAAGTCTCTTTCTAAAGTAAAAGTGGAGAGAAAATAAAAAAATAAAAAAGAAGAGAGAAAGAGAAGATATGAGAAGAGGGTAAAAGGGGTGAGAAAAATGAGTAAAAATTTATTTCTCTAATTTGATAGGAGAAGGGATAGCCAAAAAAAAAAAAAAACAGAGAAAGCAGGATGATTTTTTTTTTTCTTGTTATATAGTAGGAAAAAGTGGAAAGAAAAGAAATAAAAATAAAAAAAATGAGAAAAATGGAAAAAAGAGGAGAAGTTTATTGTCTTTCTTTGTTTGGTTGATAAGAGGAAAAAAGAAAAGAAATTTTGAACATATTTTCAATAGTCCAATGTCATTTTAATGAGCAGTGATAAATAAATGTTTCACCTCTCATAACTCATCTTTATTTCTATATTTTTTTACAAAATGTGAAATTCATTCATACAAGGGCAGATCTTAGGGGGCTTGGTTGGACTCCAGCCCCACTCAAATTTTAGAAAATAAAATTTTGGCCATTTGAGTTAAATCTTTATTCATTATTTTTCTAATTTTCACAAAAAATTATAGCCTATCTCTCAATTTTTCTGACCTAATCTTTATTCATCATTTTTCTCATTTTTTACTCTTAAATTTTGGCTGGTATCAAAATTTTTTCTCCAAAGTTTTCTTCAAAAATTTTGTAGTCCCATCCTAATTTTTTTCTTAATTCACCCTCACACTCATGAGTCGACTATGAAATCCACGAGAGACCGGAAAGTTCCTCTCTGTTACTCTTTCATTTAATTTCTTTCAAGGTAACACATTATCTATTTTTTAATAGTAAATAAATGATTTATTATGTATCGAGAATTCTAATAAAAAAAATTAAGAAAAAAATGTAACAGAGATGGTCTTAATTAATGAGATACCTACTTTTACAAAAAGAAATGAAAAAAAGGGTTAGAATTATGAAAAATGAGATATTTATTTTTTTTACATTTTAATTAATAATTTTTTTAATGTTGGAAACTAAGAATTTCCATGTTTAGGTGTTGGTGCATTATTGGTTGCTTCAAAGTTGCCACCCCGCATTCATCGCCTTTGGCCCGTTACTACCTAGGAAATTAAAAACAGAAAGCAACATGATTCAACCCAAAAAAACAAAAAAAAAAGATACACTTGCAGATATATACATATACACATACATATACATATAGACGCAACCAACTTGGGAGGCTATTGGTGAAGGCCGGGAGACAACGCAGGGTCCAACAGGGACTTCCAATATATATGAACACATGAAAAGGCGGAAAAGAGAAAAATAGGGAAATGATAAGTGTTTGATTTTGTGTGCTCTCTCTCTCATCACACTAAACAACAAGGGAGCGGAGAAACCTCCGCGTAATATTAGAACTCTCTTCTCTTTCTCTCTTTTACAATTCAAACGTAACCACGGGACCGGGGACGATCTTTCTCCTTCCCTTCTCCTTGTACCTTCTTTCTCTTTCTACGCTTCCTCTATCTCTCGTGTTTCCCTAATCCGTCTGGTTTTTTTAAATTCATTCATATTCAGGTAATCGTCTTTTTATATTTGAGACTTGGTTTCTATTGGCTCTTACTGTTTACAGATCTTGTGATCGTTGAAATTCTATACATATAGAAGCTGTATATGTATAGTTTTGGTGCTTTTGGGCCTACTCCTTAAATAAATTTCCTTCTCTGTCTTCTTTGTTATACATCCGACTATCTAAGGTTTTAATGCTATTCATTTCAGTACAATTTTGCAAATTTTAATCATTTTGCGTTTCTCCAAAGGTTTTTGACTTTCTGTTCATTGTAGTTCTCTTCTCTTTTAGGGCTTATTTTATTTTTATTTTTATTTTTTATGACGTTTTGTTTTCTCTCATATTCTTCTTGGCATGTTTGTCTCGAAAATTTGATTTGGAATTTTTAATGGATTCTTGTTGATGGATCGTTTTTAAATATTGAAAACTTGAATTTTTGGATTTTCTTTCTCCGTCTCTTCCTATTTGGGTTTGTTTATCTTGATTTTTCTCAACATATGTTTTAAGTTTGGGTTTTCTTCAAAAATATGAAGGTTGAATTTGAATTTTTCCCAATTTTGAATTGAGTCTCTTTCGTTAATGGTTATCATTTTGGGTCTTTTTAGGTCTTTGAACTTTTGAATTTGTTAATCCATTTTAAGTTATGATTATTTCAGGTTTTTGTTTGTGATAAAAATTTGAACATCTTGTTTAATTCTGCGTTTTCTTAATGTGAGATTTTGTTGTGAGTTATTTATAATTATTACTATTTTAGATTTTTCTGATCAGTGGTTATTTGTTTGTTGCAACAGATTACACCAAATCCGCATTCAGTGGTTATTTGTTTGTTGCAGCAGATTACGCCAAATCCGCATTCAAGGAGGATTCTTACTTGATCATTGATTTCAAGGCATAAAGTTTGATTTATTAACATATTAGCATTGAAGAGATATTCTAAATGCTAAATTTTAGCAGGACAAGAACTCAGCCAAGGTCTACAAGATCTTTGTCTTTAGGAGGTCAGGTTCCTTTCAATTTATTGTTTAACGGGTATTTGAATTTTTTTTTTTCTTTTTCTGTCAATATTATGAAAGTTTTTTTTTTATTATATTTTCCCATGGTTTGAATTAACTAAATTATGGCTAAAAATCATGAATTTTGGTCTTGGAAAATTTTCTTTTACTATAATGTCGGTCAGCAATTTTGTGTATAGTTTGTATCTGCATACTGAAAAGTATATCATATAAATGTGTAAATCACGAATTAAATTATTACAATCTGTTCAGTTAAACCTGGAAGCCTTATTCGAGGGCACGTTAGTAGGCAGGGGGACTAAGGGAGCCCATGTCACCCCCCTCCCCTACCCAAAAAAAATTGAAATTTGAAAAATTAGGAGTTGAACCGCCCCCCACCCCTAATCCCAAAAAACTTTTATGTATTCGCAAGTGTCTACTAAATTCTACTGCCAATGCTCATAGGGATAGCGGCTGCAGCTAATTATTAAGTTGTTCCGAATTATATTTTTCAGCTCCTCTTCTTTAATATGCTGTTACTGAAATATTTTGTGATTACTTAGGGACTATAATATTAATTTGTTGGGTGATATTGTAAATTTTACACGTATTTACTGGGTTGTAAGCTTTATTCATCCTTCTGTGCTTGTAGGCATGGATTATGCAGACCCGAAGAAGAAGAGCAACTTTGTAGGAAAAATTCTTTTGGCTGCTGCCCTCACAGCATTATGCATTCTCATGCTCAAACAGTCCCCAAGTTTTAACAGCCCAAGCCCTGTAATTTCCTGATTTCATTCATTACCCTGTTAAAGTTATTTCAATATAATGGACATGCTTAGAGTACTATTTATCTAGATTTGGTTTCATTTTTATATGAAGTCAATTTTTTTGCCAAGATAACAAACAGTTCATTGCTGCTTATCCTTTCGATTATGGATTCTATTTTTCCTAATTATGTTATGGTGAGGATTGGAGTGGAATTATAGAAGCCTGTATCAATCTAGATCAGGGTTATATGAATTATGGATTTAGTGAAATGTTAAAAGAATAGATGATTTTTTCTTCTTTTTTTTTTAATGGGTGGGGATGGAGCTTCCATCACTCTCATCATTCTACAGAAAATGCACAAAACTGAATGTGTTTTCACTTTTCACGTAATTAGCATCTCTTTGATGAGGCTATGCTTGAAAAGGAAGTTCTGGTGAGCCTCTTTTATTATGTGTTGTCACACCTTTTCCTATTTTTCACAATGCATCATCTGGGTTACCTAAACCTGGTTTGAAACATTATTTGCTTTTAATGCCACTGCTTAAAAAGTAGAACTAAAATTGGTGCATGCTTATTAATTTTAAAGATACGTAGGAGATTTCTTACTATCAACATTGACAAGTTGAGACACCAATGCAAAATATGTCTATGCATCCACTGTCAGCTGGGACAATTATGAAAGAGTCCATTTTATGCATTGATGCATTTTAGCTTTTCCTTTGTGGAAACATATTTGACTAAGGGCAATGAGATATGTCATTGGTATCCAAAAAGAAAATGATCAGCACGAAGATTCAAGAAATTGCTAAGCACATGACAATTAAATGTGACTCCTTGCATTTCTTCTTTACAAGCATGGATGCTTACAGACAGACTTGCACTTGTAATAATGTCCCCTGGTCTAAATTTAGTGGTAATTAAATACATACAGATATATACATACAGATATTGAATCAAAATGATTTCCACTGATAAATTAATTCGAAGAATTAAAAGATGACCCCCAATTTGGTCTTACTCTTTGTTTTACGTGTATAAACTTTCTTGATGGAAATAGTTCTGAAGAAAATTAGGCTACAAGCTATGTAGTATTTAATAAAATATTGTTAATGAGGAAAAATCTGATTAAGAGCAGAACAATTATGCCATCAGTTGGATTTTTCTTGCCTTTTCATTTTGCCTTTGTCACTCGGTTCTTCGTTACTTTTTTATAAACATAGAAACCCACACTTCTTTTATAAATCACGTACAGTTCGTTTGGATAAGTAAGAGGGAAAGGAAAGAAAATGAGAGTATCAGTTATGAGGGAAAGGGAAGGAGAGGAGAGGAGAGGAGAGACTAATCCCTCCTTTATGTTTGGATAACTAATGAAAGGAAAGGAGAGGAAAGACTAATATAATCATTTCATCTTGTTTGAGAATGATAAAGGAGGGAAAGGAAAGGAAATAATTTTATATTATTTTATTATTATACCCTTTGAATGTCTTAGGATATATGTGCCATTTTTATTTTGACTTTTATAATTTTAAGGATAATATTGGTATTATCAAAAATTCATTAAATCTTTCTTTCCTTTCCCTCCATTTCCGCCCACTTTTGAAGGGATAACAAAATTGCTAAAATAAGGGTTAAGCTCTCCCTCCCTCTCCCTTCCTTTCCCTCCTTTTCCTTCCTAATTTTTAAAACAAACATAATATAAGCTCCCCTTCCTTCTCCTTCCCTTCCCTTTCTTTCCAATTCCTTCCATCCAAACATAGTGGTAGTGTCCTCATCAGTGTTTATTGTAGTTCACAAATTATTTAATCATTTTTGTTTATTGAAATTATCATTATTATTTATCTCAATTTCAATTATTATTATTTGTCTCAATTTCAATTATACTCCTCTGATTACCAAGAAGACATGAAAGGAATTGAAAATTTTGAATCTAAAAATGGGTGTTGTTGGAGTGGCTCTTGTAAGATTCCAAGTTTGTTTTATTTTGCAGTGGCTTTTCAACAATCAAAAGGATTTTTATGTCATTGGAAATCTGACACAGTTTCTGTTATCTATTGTCTCAGTTTTCCCATCATGAATCAGGAGTTACTCATGTCTTAGTAACAGGAGGTGCTGGCTATATTGGTTCTCATGCTGCACTACGGCTTCTGAAGGACTCATACCGTGTAACTATAGTGGTATGTCTCTTTAATGATATATAAATATTTCCTTTTTAAATTATCCGCAATCCGTTAATCCTACTTAATTGAGATTTTGAAGGAGAAAATATTTCCTCATGTCACAGGACAATCTTTCTCGAGGAAACCTAGGTGCTGTCAAGATTTTACAAGAACTATTTCCAGGACCCGGGAGACTTCAGTTTATATATGCTGACTTGGGGGATGCAAATGCTGTATCCTGATCACATTTTTTTTATGAGATACTCCTCAAGATGTTTATTGTTGTGAGAACATCAAACTTGCATTGTGCATCTTGTTTCCTTGATAAATATTACAGGTGAACAAAATTTTTTCAGAAAATGCATTTGATGCTGTGATGCATTTTGCAGCTGTTGCATATGTTGGAGAAAGCACCCTTGATCCTTTGAAGTAAGCATATCTTGACTATGATACTAGTTTAAATGTATAGATACACACATCTATAACATACCTGCACAGTGCAACCCCCCCCCCCCCCCACCCAAAACAAAAAAAAGCACATACATATGCACATGCATGCATTTGGCTTTTGAGAACTGGTTTCCATTGACTTTTGACATGCAGCAATGGATAGTGTGATTAAGGAATTTTAAGCTTGAGCTTTTGTTTAAGTAGGAGATTTTTTAGAATATTAGATACAAGTTTTTCCTCTTAAGGTTGGATGGTGGTGATGAATATGCATGCCTCTAAGGTTTGTTTCTTCATGCTATTATGTTTATAAAATTAAAATAGAGCATGGCTTTTTTTGGAAGCCTAAAACAAAAATTGCTTAAGAAATGAGGTAGTGATTTCATTGAATGCTCCTCAAGGATGAGATGGTACAAAGATTCATAGGTGGATAATAGTGGTTGTGGGATGGATTTTGGTATTGACAATCATTGAACGTGGATGCAGAAAGCTAGGGCAGATGTGGTCTACCCTGACTTTGATCTTACCTTGGCTCGGGCACAAGCCTTATAGGATAAGGTTAAAGCTAGATATAGCCTGATTAGAATGAAATAAATGAGAGTACTATTAATATCTCATTTCATTAATCATGAGTTTAATATAAATCAGTAAGTAAATCTTTTTTGTCGAAATAATCATTAAGTTAATATTGGCCAAGCACATTTAGACTTGTGGGCTAGTTATTTAGTCCCAGCTAGGCCGAATGAGGGTTTTTTTTGGTTATAACCAAGCCCCTTGCCTATTTGGGTTGGGGTAATGGGCAAGGTCTATCGCTTTGGTCCATGAAACATTGATGCCCCCAAGGTGGGCGATCATGCAACTTTAGTGATGGCATGTGATCTCATATAGCAAAAGAATGGTCCATGATCCATTCCGTGGAAGTTGGAACCTTTATAGTTGGGTTTGTTTGCTTGGTTCCAAAAACTTTAAAGTTGTTCTCCTCTGATAAGTTGTTTCTGCTGGCAGCTAGTTTGCTAAGAATGGCTTTACATGTAAGTAAAAAATGGGTAACATGCTAGGCATTCTTTGTATTACATTGGAATTACTACTTTTCCTTCTAATGCTAGGAAATATTAAAGGATAAAATAAAATTTACACCTTTATTGGCTAGAGATGTGTGGAAGGAGAAAGAGACTATTAATCACCTCTTCCTTTATTGTTTGTTGGCTAGAGATGGGTGCCTTGCTTTTTCACTTTGGTAGTAATTGGGAAATGCATGCTACATGGGTAAGGGGGTTGCTTCAGGGATAGGGGAGAGAGGGGGGGGGGGGGTTGTGTTAAGGTGGAACATGAGAAAGTTTGGAGGTTAGTTCTACTTTTGTCTTTTTTAATGCTTATGGAAGGTGAGAAACAAAAGAATTTTTGAAGGAAATAAATGTCTTGTTATAGGATCAAAGATAGTTTTTTGAAATTGCTATTCTTTTGGGCAATAGAATCTTTTCCATGTTTTGTAAATTTTTTGGGAGACTAGTCGCTTTACTTTTGTGAGTTGTCTCCTTTTTGTAAGTGGTTTGCCCTCCTCAGGTGGCATTTGTGTATAGTACTTATAAAATAACACTTTTATCGGTAACAAATAAGAGTTAAAAGAGCGCCTTAATGAAAATGAAAAAAATATGTTGCCTATAAAAGTAAAGTTTATCTTTTACTGGTTTATCAGCAGTGCATCATCACCACAAGGGGTGGAAAGGGGGTGTGTTAATCTGTTTAACTTGCCCCCATAGATTTTGTCACAAGAATTGTCGAATGCATACAATAGAGTTGGGTCAAATGATGGGTGTTTGAAACTTAGTTTGGATTTAAATTTGATTTATACATGTTGCATTGTCTTTTAATGGCTTATAATTTTTTCTTTTACGTTGTCTACATGTAAGGTCTGATAGGAAACAAGAAAGACTAGTCCATAGCCATACATCTTCGATCTTGAAGGATAGGATAAGACTATGATTTTCTTTTTGAATTTTAAATTTGATAGTTTAAATGTTTATCTTTTTACTTATCTTTTTATGGTTTGCTTATAAATAGGCTGATTGTAAATGAATAATTAGATTTTGGTCGAATGATAATTTGTTTCTTTTGGTATTGGTGTGGATTCCATTACCCTCCCTAGGTGCAGATTCCTAGGTTTTACAATTTTTCCTTCCTTAGGTGCGGATTCCTAAGGTCGTTAAAGGTGTCTTGCATCATAGTCACTTCTCAATTGGTTAAGGAGGTAACTGGTCATGCCTTGTTCCCAATGAATAGTGTTGGGAGAAATAACACAAGCCTCCCCCCTCTTTTTTTGAGGGTTTGAGGTGGGTGGACTTAGGTCCGGTCTAACTGTCCGGTGGAGTTGCGTGTTGCCAATCTTAATAGCTGGTATTGGCCAAGAAAACTATCACCCATCTCAATTGTTAATACAGGCACCAAGGGCACTACCATCATTCTTATTTTGTTGTTGCCACCAATACCCTACCACTATCTCATTGCGGCCATCACACTATCCTATTATAGCATCACTGTTGCCACTTGCATCTCTATTGTTGCGTTCATTGACGGCATATCCAACATGTCATATATCTCACTTTGCAGACAGCTTGACACATTCATTATAGATGGTGTAGAAACAAAATCATTGCCACATGGGTGGCGAGTGAGCAAATACACTGTCATGTTATGATCTCTCCCCTCCTGCTCCAAGGTTGGGAGACCACCACATACACATCTTCATCACATGAGGAGACCACTATTAATTTACTGTTACCCTCAACATTGTTGGTGCCTTTCCATGGCTAGATAGGCTTGAAAGTATTAGGGGAGACGATAAAAGATGGTGTTAGACTTGTCTCTCAGTGTGACAAAAATGTATGGAATACATCTCCTCACCTTATTGATATCTGACATGGCTGGGTCATAATATGGTCTTGTTTGTAAGAAAGAGGGGTTTCTTTTCCACTGTAACAGACAAGGGGCTTTCTACTCTCTCCCCCACCCTCTCTCCCTTCTTCTCCATCTCTACAATCACATTTATGTATGAACCATGTATCTGCACAGTTTTTACTACTCTTCCAAAGATAACCTCCCAGTCCTCTATTTTTTGCTTTCATGACTCGTGAAAATCTTCTGAATTTTGGTAAACTTACTATGGATAATGATTGAAGTAAAGTCTTCAGATTTATTATTATATCTATTTTATTTAAATACCTTTCGTACATTGTGGTATGCTTTTTTCACAAGGGTTGTCTTTTTTCTCCAAATTGTTGCCCTGTATGATGTTTTCCATATTTTTAATTTTATAAGGTATTGGTTTCTAGGCTTCTCTCTTTTGCCATACTTGCTTTGAAAATTGATGACATAAAATTTGCACTTTTCTTTTTTCTCAATCATTAAAGTGAAAAACAAGGTAATGAAAGTTTAGTTACCTTTTCTGCTTTGCAAAATTATTGCCAACATTAGCCAAAGTGAATAAATAACTATTGATAAAAAAAAGTGAAAAAATAACTAAATATCAAGACTGAATAAGTAAAAAATGTATTAGATATTGGGGCTTTGGAATTCATTCAGATATGTTTGCACTAGAGAAGTACTAGGCTACAATTCTTCAAGGAAGATTCTGTTTCGATGCCTTATCTTAACGGGTGGTGGGAGAGTTATTCACATAATGTCTGCAATATTAAATTTTCAATTATAATCATAAGGTTTAGGATAAATTACACTGACTTCCCTGAAATTTCTGACAATTACATTGACCTCTCATACTTTACCTGACAATATACAAATACCCTCCTACAGTCTATTTTTTATTCTTCAAAATGACAAAACTACTCATTTTATTATTATTTTTTTCAATTTTTAAATTTTGACCATTTTTTGAATTTTTTTTCATTTTCAAAATAAATATTGATTAATACCTTAAATTTATTTTTATGTCAAACTAAATTTTTTTTTTTAAAAACATTAGAAATAAATTGGTCAAAATTCAAAAAATAAAAAGAGGTAGTTTTGTCATTTTGATTAAAAATTTTGACTGGAGGGGGATATTTGTATATTGTTAAGTAAAGTAGGAGAGATCATTGTAATTTTAGAAACTTCATGGGTGGTCAGTGTAATTGTCAGAAACCCAGGAGAGGTCAGTGTAATTTACCCTGAGGTTTAATACTCGGTGGAGGCGTAAGTTATAGATTATAATTTTTGATTGAACTAGAAAATGTTTTGGCTTTTCTTGCTTTCCAAAATAATTGCCCACATTACCAAATGTGAATAAATAACTAAATAGTAAGATTAAGCAAGCAAACAATGAATCAGATAGTGGGACTTTGAAAGTCATTCAGATATGGCGGCACCAGAGAAGTACTGAATACAATTCTTTGGAGAAGATTCTGTTTTGATATCTAATCTCAATAAAGATCGTTTTTACAATTTTTTTTTTGTGTTTTTTTTTTTTTTGGGGGGGGGGGGGGGGGGGATGGAGGTGGGTTAGTATTGAGTTATTGGCAGCCTGTGATATTGAATTTTTTTATTAAAATAATAAGGTTTAATAGTTTAATACTTGGTGGATGCATAAGTTTTACATTATAGTTTTCTGATTGATCTGGAAAATGTATTGAATTTTCTCTAGGATACAATAGAAACAATTTTAAGAATCTACTGTCTTTTTAACCACTTTGAATTTATTGCCTTATTGTTTTAGTCCATGTTTGTTTGCATGAGACATTTGGAGTGTGGAAGTTGCCCTGTCCTGTTTTTCTTTGCTTATTATTTTCTTTATATATAATGACAATACAGGTATTATCACAATATTACATCAAATACCCTTGTAGTATTAGAGGCGATGGCAGCACATGGTGTGAAGACATTGATATATTCTAGTACATGCGCAACATATGGAGAGCCTGAAAAGATGCCCATTACAGAAGGAACTCCTCAGGTGAGGCTCTAAAACTGTTCTGCCTATGTAGTCTACAATATTATGGGTTGTTTATCTGCTTGTGGTGACGAGATACGAGATTGGTTTGATACTACCTGGTTTGATGTGTTTAAAGTTGTATTGCAAAACAACTCATCTCCTATTTTGCCATAAATGCAGCTCCCTATTAATCCATATGGAAAAGCCAAGAAGATGGCAGAAGATATCATCCTGGATTTCCATAAAAACGTGGACATGGCTGTCATGATCTTAAGGTATATATTCTTATATTTCAAAATCGTATTGTGAATATTTTTTTATTGAAATTGTCATAATGTTACTTATCTTTAGTATTCTCACACAATTTTTTTCAGCTAGTTTTAAGTTTTCACGAGGACATTCATATAATTTTTTTTTTTTAAATTTCTCTCTTTCTAGTGCAAGTAGAAAGGAAAGGATATCCACACAATGAACATACCCAAAAAAATTGACTACATACTTGCTGCAAGCCATGGGAGTTGTATGTTGCTATGTGAACCACTTTCTGGCTGAAAATGCTCTTCATGAGGCTTTTTTCTTTTAACAGGACAACAGTCTTATTAGTAATGTCTCCCATAATGTCCGTTGTCCATTAATTGAGTCAACCAACTTCTGTAACATAGAATAATTTTTAGTTTCTTTCAAGCTTGGAGCCAAAGCCAAGTCCAACTCGAAATATTACTGTCAAACTTATATCTGAACTTAAAATTGCCTTTACATTTTTAGTGGTTCTCCAAATCAGTCGTTTATCAACATTTTTAGTATATTCAATTTCTTAAGAAGGCATATTAACCCCACAAGTTAATGCCGACTTTCTTCTTTTGATTGAGTCATCCTAGTGGCACAGTAAATTGTCAAATCCATTGTGAAAAGTAACATTTATATCTGATCAAATCCGGATATAAGACCCTGCCATATTTAAATTCAAATTCAATGCTTTGGGAACAGCTGCCTGACCACAAGTGTTCAAGACCTACTGTGATCGTAGGTTTTCCAATTTTTAATTTGATAATGATTAGTGTAATCATTCACTCAGATTGCTTTGGACTCATTTCTTCTGTTGAAAAAATTCAGATACTTCAATGTTATTGGTTCCGATCCAGAAGGAAGATTAGGAGAAGCTCCCAGACCAGAATTGCGCGAACATGGAAGGATATCTGGTGCCTGTTTTGATGCAGCTCGAGGAATTATTCCTGGGCTTAAGGTCTGATTTCTGATCCTTGGTCCTATCCTCTTTACAATGGCATCAATGAATCTGGCATATACTTCTTTTTCATTCCTATTCACAAGTGCTGCTGACATTGAATGAAAGATTAATTCTTATCAAGTATGGCTGATTTTTGGGAACTCAAACAGGAGGATTCTTGAGAAATGATAATTAGTTGATCTCTCTCCTCTTAATTTTTGAGCAATGCTACACTTCCTAAGGTTGTATCCCAAATTTTGCAACCCAAATGATGTGGCAGTGCATCATTATGCCACATCAATTACATGATTCAAGTCAAAAATGCAATGCCACAATATTTGAGATAGAAATTTGGGAAATATAGCACTACTGTTAGTTTCAGAATAATATTATGGCTGTTAAAATTAGACAGTTTGCCACAGCTTACCCATAATTCAACAATTTGCATGAATTCAGATTTGGAAATTACTTTTGTTATGTTAGAAGAAAACCAGATGGTGGTATATGAATTAATAAACATGATTTTCACTTGAAAATGCCATCTAGTAAGGGTCTGCACTGCAGACCCCGGAGAATTAAAATTCCCAAGGTCTGCTCTCCTGGCTACTTTTAGCAAAAGTACCTCATCTGCCAATTTTTTAAATCATAAAAATGCCCCTGAATATTGACCAACCATGTTTTTGTGGATCAGAACTGTTTCGTTTTGTGGGAACTAGGATGGTCATGGGAATTGTAACTCCTGATAATGTGAAAATGAACAATCCTGCGTTGTAAACAAGCCCCGAGTCTGTGTGTTTTATATCTATGGTAATGTGTGCAATACAGCTGAAATTTGCTAATCTAATTATGTTTTGGTTCCAATGCAGGTTAGAGGAACAGACTATAAAACAGCGGATGGAACTTGCATACGAGACTACATTGATGTTACTGATCTGGTTGATGCTCATGTGAAAGCTCTTGAGAAGGCAGAGCCTCGGAAAGTTGGAATCTACAATGTTGGCACAGGAAGAGGTGTTGTATTCTGTTTTCATTCGAGTATAACGTTGAAATGCTTATAGAAAACTGTTCCTGAAAACATGTTTTTCCTTGTCCATGATCAGGTAGATCAGTGAAGGAGTTTGTGGAGGCATGTAAGAAGGCAACAGGGGTGAATATCAAAGTAGAATTCCTCCCACGCAGGCCAGGTGACTACGCTGAAGTGTTCAGCAACCCGACCAAGATCAGGGATGAGCTGAACTGGACAGCACAGTACACCAATCTTCAAGAGAGTTTGCAGATCGCGTGGAGATGGCAGAAGTCGCATTCGAATGGGTATGGAACTCCTCCGGTGATGGGTTCGTAATAGATTTGAGCACAGTTTTCGTGGTAAAAGGACTAACGCGAAACCCATGGGAGCCGATTCCTGCCCACTGTTGAATCAGTCTCTTTTTAGGTGAAGAGTTTTGTTATAATTCTTTTTTCCATATCTATTCAATTATATGGGGTAGAGTGGTAGGAAGCAGCCAGCCCATTCGTTATGTGTATTCGAAACAGATAAAAAAAAAAAGAAGTTCAATAATAATAATAATGCCTAGTCTGTTTTAGCTTATTTCACTGCTCTTGTTTCTTTCTTTTTGGTAGCTTTCTGTGGGGCCAGAAGCAAAAGAGGCTAAATGTGTGCAACTTTGATAAGGTCACTTGATTCTAGGGTTGGTCTAACTTTGATTAAGCCCAAAAAGAAAATTTTAGTTGAGATTGGAATCGTAGTTACTTTCTTTCCGAATATCTATGCATAGTTCTAAGTTATGGGTGCCGAGTTGGCGGTAGCGGTAGAGAGTAATTTAGGGATTTGTCTCTGAGGTCGCCAAGTCGAATTTTAGTGGATGTCATTTTTTTCTAGAGCTACTTTATATGGGATGTTGTTTTGACTATAATTGAGTTCTTGTTAGTAGATGGTCGGATTGATCTTCCGTCGAATTAGTTAACTTGAAAGATCATATACTGAGTTGTTAAAAAAGTTATGTACCTATTTATTCATTAAGTTGAATACTTAGTAGAAAAGATTCAAACAAGAAAATGTTAAACATAACAAAAAAGCAGTTATATATAACATTATTCCTTTAAAAATCATTAAAAGCCTATTTTTTTTTCTTTCTTGATTGCTATTTTTGGATTATTATATTATAGGCATAGTTATCAAAATTTGATCAGACGATAAATCAGTGAAGGAATCGGTTTACTAGTTATATAATTAATTATTAAAAATATACATAAATATATTAAAAATTAAGAAAATAATAAGAAAAAAAATATTTTTTATTATCTAGTGATAAATAACGAAATATAAGTATAATCATTGGAATTATCTTAATGTATAAGTTTTATATATTTGTATATATAACAAATTATATGTAGCAATATCTTATTTTTTATCAAATTTTATTATTTAATCATCAAATATAAAAAGTTTTTGTAAGAAAAAAAAGTTGTAGGTAATAAAGTCAAAAGGTGGTTCAACTGAAATTTTTTTTTAAAAATCAGCCGGTTCATTAGGTTGGTTGTTTAGCAAAAACGGTATATTAATCAAACTTAACCGATTTAATGTTCGATTTCGGTTAAACCGATTGACCTGGCTGGTTGATTCAATCCGGTTCTAATAACTAATAAGCTTTTAACTTTTCAAAAATAGGAATAGAAAGAGAGGGATACTTGGAAACCTTCAAAAATACTTTACGTAGGGGTTGATAATTTTATTTTTTAAAATGGAAACAAAATGACAGCATTTTCCACTTATTGCTCTTCTTTCTTGGTACAACATGCAAGGGTTTCCTCATTGTAGAATAAAGAATATTATTGAATTGGTTTCCATTTTTTTTTTTTTAAATATTCGATAAGTATCTTTTAGTGATACAATAGTTCATATTTGTTCTTAAAAAAAATATGATTTGATATTGAGAAATCAGATAAGTTAAGGAGACAATCCTGGCTCAAACAATGGTTTTGGGAGTTGTAATGGAAAATAGCATTATAATTTAGAAGAAAAAAATCAGATATATTCTTAAATAGAAAAAGTTACATGAGTTAAAAAAGCTAAAAGTTATATTCTTAAAACTGTTTTTAGTACGTTTACATTTTTAAGTTTTTATTTTTATTTCTGTGTTTTGAGAATAAAAACAATGAGAATTTGAAACTAATGCATTCATATTTATGAAAATACAACAATCTACTAGTAGGTTCATTAAAAATGGATTTTTCAGGGGAAAAAAACATTTCAAAAACATTTTTCTGACAATTACGTTTGTTGTCACTATTTTTAATTTTCTGTTTTCAAAAAATAAAAAATAAAAAAAGGAAAAGTAATCCAATGAAGCTATCATCCACCAGATTTTCTTCTTGATAAAGTTAGACAGACAGCCCAAAGTTGAAATAATGAAATGGGCCTATTCTAATTGAGGTTGGGAAACCAGAATCTAGCCCTTTTATTAAAGAGTTGTCATTACTGGCTTCAAGCCCATAGGACCTGTTGGGTTTGGTGGGACTTGAGATGTTGGGCTGTCGAGGGTTTCTATTAGGTATAACTTGGGTGGACTAACTCCAGTTCGGCTTGAATTGTTTAAGATTTGGGCTTCATTTTTTACAATTAGGGTTAGGCTTGGAGAAAAGAATTCAGACCCGATCTAAAATAGGATTGGGCTTGGGTTGAGACTTTGGAAACCTAAGCCCAACCTGAACCCGAATCCGAATCCGAATCCGAATTCAATATTTTGAGTCGGTTCGGGCTCAGGTTGGATTGTTCGGGTTCAAGATCAGGTTCGGGCCGGACTCGGATTGACTGTTTTAGAGTTTGGATTGGACTTAGACATGTCTCAACCCGAATTCAACCCGTCCAAGTTGTACCTCTAGTTTCTCTCTCTACATGAAACAATGGGTTTGGATGGGGCTTGGATTTAGTGTCCTCTTTTCTGTAAGAGTTTGTGGTAAATTTTGGGTACAAAGTATCATGATCACATGTGAAAAAGTATTTATAAATATACAAGTAACTTATTATCTCGTCGTTGGGTGCATTGGTCTAGGAGTATTGTATAATTTTTTTTCTCATTTTTAATTTAGTTTTATTTTTTATTTGTAGCAATTAAAAAAATCTTTTTGTAGAAAAATTATTCATTAATTCAAGTGCAATGCACCGCACCGCACCCAAGTGAGAATAACACAAGCAAAAAAGTTTAGTGTGGCCTCCACATTTTGTTCATGTGTCATTCAATCAATAGATTAGATGCATTGTTCTGGACCAACGAATCCGTTCTCCTCTTGAAGCACTCGGCTAATCCCCAGTCACATAACACATGACTCCCTCAAAGAGTAATTAATGATATACACGTCCTATATTTTGGTACAAAAACTTAAATTTCAAATGATGTGATGTAAGAGTTTACTTAGGGTGCAAAGTTTGACACTAGAAGTAGAAGAAAGAGCTTTACTGTCCCTAAAATATAAGAATCCTTTATTTATGACGTTAATTATTTTAGCATATTGTGCTTAAAACTTATTGCTCTAATCTGTATTGAGTTCAGTGATGTAATATTTTATTAATGAAAATAAAAAAAAAAAAAAGTGTAGAAATCTAAGCATTTTCCATCTAAATGTAAGTTAGGGTGTTTTTGAGGCAGAAGATGAACCTCATTTTAACTTTTCTATTACACTATTCTCAAAACACTCTATTATATGAAAGGAGTTGAAATTAATTTGTTGAAATATTGAGACAGAGCTAATATTGGTACTTGATCTATTATTTGCAACCCATTTTATAAGGGAATTTCATATTACACTTACCTCTCCTACTTTATTTGATAATATACAGATATTTCATCCAATCAACTTTTTTTATTCAAAATGATAAAATTTCTCATTTTATTTATTTATTTTTACAATTTTTAATTTTGACCAAATTTTTTTCTAACTTTTTAAAAAGATTTTTTATTATTTTATTTAAAAATAAATTTAAGGTAAATAACTTGTTTTTATTTAATATAAAAATAAATTTAAATTTTTTATCAATTTTATTTGGAAAATGAAAAAAAAATTGGTCAAAATTTTAAACATTGAAAAAAAAAAACATGAAATTGGTAGTTTTGTCATTTTGAAGGAAAAAATTGACTAGAGAGGTGTATATGTATATTGCCATGTAAAGCAGGGGATGTCAGTATAATTTCAAAAACTTTAGAGGAGATTAGTATAATTGTCAAAAATTATAGGAGAAGTAAGTATAATTTACCCTTTAAACTATTATTTGTGTGAAATAAAAATTGAGATTGCATCATTCTTAGCGACTTATAACATGGTCATGGTTAAATGTTACGTTAAGAGAAGAATCTCTCTCTCACTCACTCACTCACACATGCACACAGCCAACCTACCACCCACTGTCCAGTTTTGGGTGTTTGAAACACAAATCATGTCATGTTGATGCAGAGGACAACAGTTGTGCAACCTTAAATAAATGAGTTAATTAATGTAAACCCCCTAAAAAAGATACTAATTAGTGTAAAGTACAAGCACTTTCCACCTTTGAGTTGAATGGTAATTGGGATGTTTTATTTTAAGCTTAGGTCCATGTTGTCGAGCTGTCATTTCTATTTTTTTTTCAAAATGACAAACATACCCTATATAAGATTTATCCTTTTACCTAACCCATGCATCTCTATACTTGCTGAGGCACCTCCCGAAATCCCCACTCCACAAATCATGTGCCACTACCATCAACCGCCATAAACTCACCACCGATGGCCACTATGGTAACTTTTAGACCCTAATTTAGTTAGCTTGGCAACATGGGCATGAGGAGGCATTCCGTGCCTTAGTTTTCTTGAGAATTGCCAAGAGTTGGTGGACTTGAACATTTTGACAATAGTTGGTTGCATGCCTTGGGCAGCCTTAGCCAAGGTAGTGTAGAGATGGGTGCATGCAGTAGGTGGCTGGGGTATGATGACTATGCAAGAGGATATGTCTACTCATGTTAGCCCGGCAAAAGTCACTTTGACATATATAGGGGGGACATTCTCCTGAGCTGGGTGCCATGGGCAAGCAAGCCATGTGCACAGAGGGCCTTGGCACCTTTGGGGCAAGGTTGTTGGCTAGAGCAAAGGCATGCGTTGTGGGGCATGAAGTGGCTCCACCTTCCAGCACCACCGAGGACGGCAGTGGTCGGTGATCTGACTTGGGCATGACTCAAGGGCATGACATAGGTTCAAGCTAGCATCCCAATCATATAAAGACCACGTCATGAGTGGTCATAGCTTGGCACAGTTTGTGGGCACCATGGAACAACATTTCTTAGGCATGGCATGGGCGCACCCCCAGTATGCAAGTGGTTCAGTTGGCTAGAGTTGGCCAAGGCGTGGTTCAGGCCTTGGGCACCAGTAGGCTAGTCCGTGTGCACTAGAGCTGGTTTGGTGGTTTGGCTCGAAAAATGGTTGGCTAAGACAAACTTGGCCATGTTGAAGTTCAGACATTAGGGCGACCGTTAGAAGTGTCATGACTAGGACAACCTCCAAGTTGGTAGGAGAAATGTATTAGCTTTAGACATGGAAATCTGATTCAGTTGTGCTGGTCAGTTAGGGCTGATGTGGTGCATGACCCCTTGCATGACAGTTCGTGGGTAACTACCATGTCCCTTTAGTGGCTGAATTGGTGCAATAACATAAGTAACTACCATGTATTTTAGTGGCAGAATTAGTGTAGCAACATGAGAAACTGCTATGATCATGGAGTGCTAGTGTAGGTCATGTCAATAGCACTTAAAGGCAACTACATTGACATGTGGCATGGGTTGGAGCAATGCAGCAGAATTGCTTAACTGCCATGCATAGGTAGCAGCAAATTAGAGGGCTTCTATAATTGTTGGGCACATATAGCAGTATAACTGCTCGAGACAAATGGCATAGTTTAAGGCCTTTATGTTTGTAATTGTTGTATGTAATGTGCCTATATATTTGAGTGCTTGTATGCCATTGTTGAGCAGAGAGGCAGTGAGAAAGAATCTACAAGTGAGTTTGTGTGCAAAGTGCCTAGTGCACCATTGTAAGCCTTGGTAGCTCAGAATGTCCTTTGTATTCATAAAGAGTTTGTGAATAAAAGGTTTTGGGAGTTTTTCCCTTGTAATTTTGTGTGTCCTTGAGTGTGTGTTTGAGTGGCTGGTTGTAGGGCAACACCATCATAGGCTAAAGCCTCTATTTTTCGCACTTAAAAAAATAACCCCGTGATAGAAACCACCATCCATAGCCCTGAAAATTTGCTTTTATACCAATTTCAACGGTAGCAAGTAAGTGAAACTTTTCAACACACAGTTCGATCTTTTCTATGTAACAATTTTTTTTAGTTTTCTCATCTTTTCTTATTCAGAGATCTATGAATGTTATTCGAGGGTTGTTGCCCGTGCCGTTGCTGGAGATAAAGTAGGTGATTTTGGGCAGAGGTGGGAAGGGACCTTTTCTCCATGGAGATGTTTTCAACGACAAGTTTCCATGGAGCATTTATAGCTTTTTTAGATCCATTTTTTGTTTTGATTTTGTATTCTGAGTCATTTCAATTCATTCCATCCCTTTCCCAATTGGGTAAAAATGATCCAATCACCAAGATGAATTTGATAGTGTTTTGCAATTATCTCTCCATAGAGCATTGTGTTTTTACTGAACCACATTTTGAGAAAGATACGTGTACTCCATATAAAGTCATGAATTTGACACTTAGTGTTTGATGGATTTAGGAGTTGTGATGGTTAACTAGGTGCAGATTGTTAAGTTGGAGATAACTAAGGTGGCTGGTTGTGAGAGGTTGAATAGGGTGCAACGGGCTTTCTGTGGACAAACTTCAAAGGATTCAAATTTGATTCATGTGGATGGGGTACACATAAATTGAAGGGACTCAATTGAATTACTTTGATTTGGGTACTCATACACATATTGGTGTGTTAATTTTAGGGATGGCAATTTGCCCCGCCTCATCAAAGACCTGCTCGCCCCTAATGGGATGGGTATAGATTCAATTTGCATGGTTTACCTACACCACCCTGCCAACTGGAAAGGGAATACACATTTGGGCTCAGATACTCACCCACCGAGGAAGATTTTCGTGAAAAATTTTTGGCCGCACGAGCCAAGAAAATTTCTTGAGAGTAGGGGCTGCCCGTCCCCCCAAGCTTATAGAAATAAAGCCTTACTTTCCCACCTTGAATGGGAGCTTTGTCAAGCAAAGAGAGAATTATTCGTACTATGGGTTCTTTGAGCCATGGTACAATGCTAAAGCTAAGACTAGAGTTCTCGGTTGGGAAATATTCAGTGACTGTACCTGTGGTTTCGATGAAAAAGTGTGGTACCAGTTGAACAACATGATCCTCAGCAAGAGGACTGGATCAAATAGCTCGGAAGACTGACAAATTGCTTCACTAAGATGGAGCTCATTGATGATATGGTTGACATGATCTCTACAGGCAACATAAGAGAAGATCCAGTTAAAGACATTACACCCATCCAAGCTCCAATCAACAATTGGCTCCTAGTCAAAAGGGTACCAGCTTCAGATGCATAAGTTGAGTAGGAATTCGGTTACTCAGAGTTGACTGATACAGATTCTGACAATGTTTTTGACTTTGAGTCTGAGGACTCTCTTTCTTTATATTTCATTAATCTTGATGAACTCGTTGACTTTATTTTTTACTTCTTTCGATAAAATAAAATTTTCTTCTAAGTATCCTTTAATTGTAACTAATGAACATGATGATGAATTTGAAAAATACAATAATCTTGACATAGAGGATAAGAAGTTTCTAATAGAATTGGCCAAAACAGTCACTAAATGTCAAGATAGGGCTCAACTTATGATAGCACAAATGGTGACCATTAACCTAGGGTTAGAAGGTGAGACTAGAGAGGTCAAGATCGGTGTAACCCTTAGCCAGGGTGAACAATAAATCATGTCTGAACTATTATGAGAATTCCAAGATGTCTTTGCATGGTTCTACAAGGACATGCCCAGTTTGGACGTAGACATAGTCCAACACAAAAATCTTGACTTATCCTGATGCCAAACCAATCAAGCAAAAATTGAGAAAACTTAGGCAATAGTGGTCCTTCAAAGTCAAAGAGGAAGTCGAGAAACAGTTAGTCGTAGGGTTCTTGGCCGTGGTTGAATACCCGCAATGGTTAGCTAATATCGTCCCTGTCCCCAAAAAGGATGGGCGAGTCCGTATGTGCGTTGACTATAGGTGCCTCAACAAAGCCTATCCAAAAGATGACTTTGCCTTACTAAACATAGACCTTTTGGTAGACAACACAGATTAATATGCCATGATGTCCTTTGTAGATAGCTTCACGGGATATAATCAAATCAAGATGCACCCCGATCACATAGAAAAAACTGCTTTCACAACACAGTGGGGCACATACTGCTACACAGTTATGTTGTTTGCCCTGAAAAATGCAGGGGCTACATATCAAAGGGCAACCATTACCATCCTACATGACCTTATCGATAAAGATTTCGAAGTTTATGTCGATGACATGATCATAAAATCCAAAGGCAGAGTAGGTCATTCCGACTGCCTCAGAAGGTTCTTTGAAAGAATTAGGGAATACAAAATGGGACTAATAAAAAATGTGTGTTCGGGGTCACATCAAAAAAACTCCTAGGCTTCATGATAAGTTAAAGAGGGATAGAGATGGATCCTGCAAAAATCAAAGCCATTATAGAGATGCCTCAGCCCAAAACAAAAAAGAAAGTTAAGGGTTTCCTAGGGAGACCTCAATACATTAGCAAATTTATATCGTAACTAACCACTATCTGTTAACCCATTTTCAAACTCTTGAAGAAAGATTCCCCCAAAAAGTGGAACCCTTCATGCCAAGAGGCTTTTGAAAAGATCAAAGAATATCTCAGCAATCCTCTAGTCTTGGTTCTCCCACAACCCTGACTTTCCTTTGTTACTATACTTCACAATAATTGATACAGCTACTGAGGCCATGTTGCTCCAAAATCAAACACAAGAAAGAAATGAGAAGGTCATTTACTATATGAGCCAAAAGTTGATTTCATATGAGCAAAACTATAATGCCCTTAAAAATATGTGCGCTGCTCTTGTCTGGGTTGCCAAAAGCTTCGCCATTATATGATGACCTATACAATACACTTGGTATCTCTTTGAAAAACTGGTCCTATCAAACCGCACTACTTGGTGGCTACTATTGCTTTTCGAATTTGATATAGTGCACATAACTAAAAAATCCATCAAAGGAAAGGCCATGGCCGACTACCTAGCAGATTGCCCAATTGAGGGTGAGATTGTTAAGAAAGCTGAATTCCCAATGAAGAAATCATACAGATTCATACATAAGGATATATGGTGTCTTCTCTTTGACGGCGTCGCCAACAAAAAAGGATATGGCATTGGCATGCTTCTACTAGCCACAAACAGGTCACATACGCCTCTAGCCATGAAGTTTCAACACCCCTCTACCAACAATACCACAGAGTATGAAGCCTATATAGTGGGCCTGCAAGTGGCTTTAGAATTGAAAGTCGAATTTTAGATGTATACGGGGGTTCAGCCCTCGTTATTGGCCAGGTCCAAAAAATATGGAAGATCAAAGAGGAAAAACTCCTACCCTACCACCAGTACCTAGAGATTGTAATAACCAAGTTCAAAGTTGTACTATTCTACTACATACCTAGGGCTAAGAATAGTTTCACAGACACCCTAGCCACCCTTACCTTAATGGTGGACATCCTGGAAGAAGCCACAATTAAACCGCTATTGGTATAAACTTAGAAAATTCTGATATATTGCTGCAACACCAATGAAGTCATAGAGGATTCGACATCTTCACCTTAGTACAACGAGGTTTGGTCATTCATCAGACACTTAGAATACCTTGAAGGATATAACAATGAGGACAGAGCAGCCCTGAGACGATAGGCCACCCAATTCATCATTTGTGGGGGAAAACTTTTCAAAAGATCTTTCAATGGAATACACCTTTTGTACTTGCATAAGTATGAAGCTAAACATGTCATAACAGAAATCCATGAAGGAGTCTATGGACCTCATATGAATGGACACATGCTAGCCAAAAAAATAGTCTGACAATGTTACTACTGGAATACCATGGATGAAGACTGTATTGCCTTCGTAAAAAAATGCCCCAAATGTCAAATACATGCCAATCTTCAACATCTCCCTCCTAAGGAGTTGTACAACTTGACATCCCCTTGGCCCTTTCCAACTTGGGGAATAGTTATTATTGGCAAAATCACATCGAAAACCTCCAATGACCATGAGTTTATTTTGATAGCCATTGATTACTTTATCAAATGGGTAGAGGTTGCTTCCTATGTTGTCCTCAATGCAAGGAAAGTAGCTTAGTTCATTAGGGCCAACATCATTTGCTGATATAAGGTACTTGATGAACTAATTTTAGACAATGACTTGCACTTCAAAGGGGAAGTCACTAATTTGGTCGAAGAGTTCAGAATCACCCATCACATTCCTCACCTTACCGACCTCAAACAAACGAAGTAGTAGAAGCGGCAAACAAAACTTTGAAGAACATTTTAAGGAGAACAAAAATAACCAACAAAAATTGGCATGAGAAACTCCATTTTTTTCTTTATGGGGGTATCGCACATCTATCAGAAAGCCTACCGTACAAACCCCATACTCCCTAACATGCGGGATGGAGACAGTGTTACCTATCGAGCTAGAAATACCCTCACTCAAGGTACTTCTCGATAATCAAGTTACGGAAACTGATTGGTTACAAAGCAGATACAATGAGTTAGCCTTCCTAGATGAAAGGTAGCTCAAAGCTTTATATCAGACACAGGGGTATCACAGAAGGATAGTCTGACCCTTTAACAAGAAGGTGAAAAAAAGAGGCCTGAATGTGGGAGATTTGGTTTTAAAGGGAAACCGATCACTAGTACTTGACCCTGAAGGTAAATTTAGGCCCAACTGGAGTAGCCCATTCATTATCAAATCTATAGCCACTAGAGGAACAGTGTGGCTCACTAATATGGATGGAGACGAGTTTTCATCACCTACTAACCTTGACCAGCTCAAGAAATATTTTGTTTAGCAGCTAGCTACCCATTGTACTAAACTACGATGACCTGACCCCCCATTACATATTTTTGCTACACATGCAATACGGAGGTACGTAGGTAGCTTACGAAGTTACTGTGAGTGCGGTCAAAAAAATTGCAATAAAAGTTTTATTATTTCAAATCCAAAAAGTTAAAGATCATTTTTTATTCAATAACAGGTAAAAGCCATATTAACTTGGTCTAAGTCTAACATGGAACTAATTTCCTAAAAAAAAAAAAATTCTAAATCTTTATTACTGAAGGATACTCAGATCATCTCTTTTCCTTACTCTTTCTTCTCTACCAACCTACCTTCTAACTCAAAGCGGTGTCCTGTCTCTTTCTTAATGAAACCTAGGTAATTCCTTGCTGAGTCTACATGTAGAGAAAAATGCCCAAAGACCAGCTCACCATTGTTATATTTGAATTCTGGTGTCATCTTAGGTTTTACTCATTTCCTTTTCAAGCTTAAAGAGGCTACTGCCTCTGTTTTCGTCACACCTCGGGGTTGGCTCACCACTTCCCAGTCCAACTTTACCATTCATCCTCCTTCAAAGTCTTTGTAAGCTTCCTTGATCACTTCTAACTTTGAAGTTATGTCCACACTAATGTCTATTCCAGTCTCTTCAAAAAAGATAGAATCCCTAATTTCTTCTTTTTCACTGATTAGGTCCCAGAGCCACTATAATTGTTCTTCTGTTATAAGAACTTTGTTGGAATAATCTGTATTATCCAAGTCTGGAACATGAGCACATTCCCAACAATTGGATATCTTTGTGGCTACAGATGGAGTCAATCTTTCCACAATGAAATGGGGACCTAAGTCTTCGGAGCAACCTGCATACACCGAAATTGATGCAATATCTGGATGAGATAATAAAATGAGGTCTTTCTCAAGGCTGCCAAGATAACACAAGAATAACCAATAAAACGCAAGTGAGGGGCTTTGTTTTGCCAGTGAATAGTGGACCAATCAATATCATAAGATGAAAGTTGAGCAAGGAACTCGCACTAATCTCTCTCATTATCTTTGGTCACTAACAAGGCCCTTGAAAAATAGTGTTTTGACATATAAGGGATGGTAACTGAAGGTGCCAAGAGTTTCAACTTATCACGCAGCCACATTATCAGCAGTAAAAGGCTACCTCTAAAAACATTTGAGTCATCATGAACAAGGTCCAAGCCATTCAAAATCTCGACAAGAACAATACCCATTATATTTTTTCCTTATTCAATTCAATCACAACATCAATTAGGCGGATATTAGCTTGATTAGGATTTTAGATAATCAGGAGCCTCGGGATAATGCACAGAGCGAAGGTATACAGCTTGGTGCGACTAGCCTCTTGATTCATGAAAATTTCCAATATGGGAAGTAAGGAAAAAGATTCATTTTGAACTAATTCCTTTGCCTTCTCAACATCCAAGTCAAGTAAAGAAAACAGAGATAAGAATAACCACGTTGTACAGAAGAGACGATCAATTTACCTTGAACTGTGACATCAAAAAGAGCACAAAACTCTTTAAAGGTTCGACATATTTCTTCTAGATGAAAGCGAAAACAGTGATCAACAGGATCCCAAAAGTGAGCAAAAGCTCGCAACAGATGCCAGTCTACAGTAGCTCGGGCAAGAGAGAAAATAGTTTCCAGTCTTAATGCCCCCACGTTAATCTTTTTCGAGCCCGAGAGACAGTATAGCCATATACAGATTTGTTTGTTAAAAACAACCACATCTATAATTCTAGAAGCCATTAGAACAAAGAGGCAAAAAATACAGCAATAGAGTTGTCAAGAGGTTGAATATGATGAATTAGGAGGTTTAGGGTTTTCAATATATCCTGGAATACTTGCAATTCGTTTCTAAGTTAGCTTAGGAGACTAATTTTAGAAAAACATGCAAAACTGCAAAACAGGCTGCGAAACTACCCGAGATAGAACACGCTATCGATCAGGATACAGGCTAAGGAAACCCCTCTCTTTGTGTGCCGATAGGCACAGAGAGAGGATTCAGGCCACTTTGCTCGATTTCGCATGTTTTCGTTGTTTTCTTCCTATTTTGTCAATTTGAAACATGTCGGATACCAATTCTTGTTCATTTTTTCTAGTATTGCACACATTCATAAATAAAAATGCATGCACTAATCATTCATTTATTCAAAACAAAATAATAAAAAATAAGAAAATAGAAAAAGGATAAATTGTTCATCAAACAAAGTGTTCATAAAAAAAGAGAAGTGTCATCTAACGGCACCCTTGCCGTCCTCTTTCTTATTGTCAAGACTAACGGGGAGGAGCCTCCTCCTCTTCAGTGTCCTCACTCTCGTTCTCCAACACTTGTCTCGACGTTCTAGTCGGCCTAGCTGGTTGAGTTTAAGAGCTACTCGGTTGACTTTTGCCTTCTTCTTAGGCTCTCCTTCTCACCTCTTGCTAGGAATCCCTCCTCCAGGACGATCATGTCCTCGGTTCATGTTTTCAAGGCAAAAAACCCGAATAACCTAAAGATTCATGAGTTTCAATTCAAAATCAATGCAATATCAAAATGCGGTCAATACATGGATAGTCAAAATAGGGGATCATGTCCTTATAATGTCAGAGTATGTCTAACAAGTGGTTTTCTGCCATGACTCCAGGGTGACTTGGGCTACCTAATGCTTCAGGGCCGTGATCTAGACACATGCCTCCTCATAAATGGTCCGGGCCACCTGAATTCCAAACAAAATCTCGTTTCAATTAAAAAAAAGTCAAAAGACCATGGAATATTTTTAGGCAAAAGAAAACTCTTACACCAGTCAAATGGTCGAGAGCAAGTAGTCCTTCAATAGCCCCTGTTGGCCGAGATAACCCTTCCAACCTAAAATTTCCATCATCGATCATGATGAATACATTGAAAGCTAAGAAAACTACCGATAGCCCTACATCACCCATTATGGTGGCGGCCTCCTAGGATAACCTATCACTCATACTTGGCCTCCCAGCCCTAGATGGAGGAGGTGGACCCCTAGTCAAGGGAGGCATCAACTCCTCTAAATAGTTCGTCATATGGCCGAATTGGTTGAAAAACTGTTGCATGGCCATTCCTTAATAAAGCTCCAAAAAGTTGAGATCGAAGTCAGACAAGTCCAAGTCTCTGATGTTAACTGGAGGCGATATAGGCTACGCAGCTGTGTCTACTTGGCCAATCACTCTCTCACCCAAGTAATATACCCTCTCAAAAGGGCCTTTCAAAATCAAGTGTTGGCGCGCTATACCAATACTCCGCTCCACTGAGGGCTGGACCACCCTCCAAGGATTCCCTCGAATCTGTCATAAATGAAAATCATGAGTTTCTTACATCACGTATCAACAAAAGAAAATTCCAAATAGAGGAACTAACCGAGTCTGTTTGGAGCATGTCCAAGGCCTCTCCAAATCTCTACACCACATTCGCCCCCCGACGAGCCCCCTATTCGCCTTCAGCCACCACCACATCACGTACTAATGGATAGGGCAACAGATGGAGGACTTTATAGGTCCAAATCTATCCAAAATAGGAAAGTTAATCAAAATGACATTTTTTTTTTGAAAAAGGGAAATGAGGGAATTCAAAAACTCATACCTCCCAAACAATGTTGAAACCACTAAGTCCTTTGGTGACTGCCCAGAATAGTACGCACATCCAGCTGTACAAAGCAGCCATTGTGACACCTCCCCAGTTGAAGCACCCAAAGTTTTCCACATCCTCCAAAGTAGGGAGGCACCAAAGGTGGATAGTGTCACTAGCATTAGCAAGAGGGTCCGGCCAAAGACAAAGAGCATGTGAGCTCTAGTCAAATGATCCTCCTCAAAAGCATTACAACACTCCCAGAAGCGAAAGCTCTCTAAGATATGACTAACTCGCACCGCACCACCAACGCCCAATGTGGGCCGCCCCCCAAAAAGTCCAGAAATCTCATCACCCTGGCTGTGCATTTCACTATCCCATGGAATTCGATCACTGCTGACCCGAAAGCCCGTGATCATTGAGAAGTCGAAGAGAGTCAATGTTACCTCCCTGAACTGGAGGTGGAAAGTGTTGGTGATGTCCCACCATCTCTTTTCCAGAGCATAAATAATCTTTCGGTCATGGTTAACATGGACTATTCGGTCTAAGAACAGCCTAAAACTGACCGTTTTCACCTGCCCTTGGCATCGGATGGGCAAATCAGCCCACCACTCTGCTATATTCACCGTCGAGCCCCGAGCTCGGACTTCTAAGTCCAGCTGCAAGGAATCAAGAGCAATATGTTAGAAAATCCTTTCAACTGTCTTAAGCATGCCAAAAAAGCATCAACCAAATGCAAAAAATTAAGGAAAAGCAAAAATTGCCCATTCGGGCATTTTCACAAGCGCATAGTGTACACTTTCCAAAAGGCACGTGGGTGAAATGCCCATGCATGCATGCAACCACATTTTCATGCAAAACGCTTTCAAAGAATGAAAAACAAACCAAGTGCATCAAGAATTAACTCAAAAATCTCAAAACAATTGGAAGAAAACTCAAGAAAATCCATACTTGGCCATTCCGGTACCATTGCTACAAATGGTGTACTGCTTCTTAGAGAAAGCTCATGTTGTTCTGAAAGCCCGAGCCTGGTTTATGTCGAATTGTCACGATCCGAAACCCACCCTCTGCGGATTACCGGATCGCGATCGCCGCCCCGAGACCCGAAGGCCCCGAGACAAGGCTCGCATCTACAGCGGTATCGAATAGATGTGCTACACATGATTGCGGAAGCGTGAAAAACTTTTTTTTTTCTTTTCTCATTTTAAAATTAGGCACATCCGTCCGATACTGCTGTTTCCATACATAGCATACATGGTTACACATTCAGAGTATAACTAAACTTAAAAACTTCATACATTAATATAATACATATTCAGTTGCCCTGAGGGCTTATTACATATTCTTACTTGTTTATTAATACAAAACGTACTACTAATGTTCATAGGTTCTTCAAAAGAAACTACTTAAACACATTCTTCCAAAAACAGCTAGACTCATCGTCGTTGTCCTTAAGACCCTGTCTGCTGCATCACCTGAAAGGGGGGTCCGAACAAAGTCCGGGTAAGCTAATCTAAGCTTGTGAGCAATTCCAGTGTTCGTCATGGGGTTTTCAATTAGCAGTGGTTTTTAGTACATAAGAGTTGTAAAACATTCACTGCCAATTGCTTATACAATTTAGAATACAACGTACATGCATTCTTAAAACAAATAGCTTTGAAACATTTTAAGTGTTCAAGCTATACTTATACTTGTCAAATGGAGTGTATAACTCGGAACATATGCATTTCAAATAAATAGCTTTGAAACATTTAAAGTATTCAAGCTAAGCTCGTACTTCGTAAAATAGAGTATATAACTCAAAACATATGCATTTCAAATGACTTGAAACATTTAAGATATTCAAGCAAAACTCGTACTTCAATAAATAGAGTATATAACTCAAACATATGCATTTCAAATAACTTGGAAACATTTAAGGTATCCAAGCAAAACTCGTACTTCATCAGATAAAGTATATAACTTTAAACCACATCAATATGTATTTGAAAATGAGGGTATAACCTGCTTTCATTTCCAAAATCACTTTGTTATCTTTTCTCTTTAATTAGGTGGAATTTGTTTCGAACCAGACTCCCGTTTTACTGCCAATACTGTCGATCTCATTTGCCTGGGGGATTAGATCCTGCTACCGGGCATTTACTGTTGAATCCCGAAGGATTTCAACGTCACATGGGGTGGTACTTAGTACCATTTATCTTGTAAAACATTTATCACATAACTTCTTCAATAAATACTTTCATGAATGTTTAAAAACATGAAATGTATAATTTCTACAATAGGACTTCAAATACTTGTAACTATCAAATTCAGGATATTTAACATAATTTGGCATTTAAAACTTTAGACATGCTGAAATATGTTTTAAGAAAACTATGATAAATACCAATCACTGAGCATGTCATAATAGAGTTATAAACAGTACTATTAAAAGCTGAATCATATAAATACTGAATTTGAAACTTCAAATATTTCACATTTTTGAACTTAAAACTTTTTCAAATCCATGGAGTTAAATCTCCAATTCAAACACAGGGTTACTCACCTCGTACTTCTAGTCCTGCTCTATTTGGGCGCTTTTCCCTTGGCTTTCTTTAACCTTTGACGCCATTCTTGCAACGTTTCCGTATCCTCCTGTTTCTTAAGCTGTTTCGCTGCTAATTGCTCCTTAGTTATAGTCTTGTAAATAAAGGGGCTAACACAGCACACTTCGTTCGTTTTGGAAATTCGAATGCGATTTTGAATCAGCTGGAGCTGTTTTTCTAGTTTCTCCCGGAAAACCTTCTGTTTGGGATCCTTTGCTAGTTGTGCCCTCGTCATCATAGGAGTAACTTCTCGTTCTTGGCTCATTTTTGTGTTTAATAAATTCTCTGTTTAAAAACACAATTTACCGTGTCAAGAAAACAGATTTCTATAATCATACCCTTCTGGGAGTTCCATTAACTTTAATTTAAAGTTATTTCTTTGACATGTTTACGTGTCGTGTCTTTTCGCATTTCGTTTCTCGTACTTGCCTTAGTATTAGTACTTTGGCATCATTTCAGTTCATAGTCATCTAACAGATGCTATTCATCAAATTTTATGTCTTTTTATTTTAGACATTTCTTTAGGTCGAATAGACTCTACCATTGAGTCCGGAGTGTCGAAGAAAGTCAGTTTAGGCTTTCCTAACATTTAATTCGGACTGTTATATGTAAAAGGGCAAAATGGTCATTTATCGTTTTACGTGTCATATTTTTCTGTACTTCGTTTCATAATTTGGACTCCATTTTTGAGTCCGGGATGTCAAAGAAAGTTAATTTAGACCTTTTCTGATCTCATTTCGGCTTTAGGGGTACCAGGGGTATTTTGGTCTTTTTACCCCTTTACGTGTCTTTATTTTTCGGGACTCCATTTCGTGTTGTGGACCTCACCATTGGACTCAGAAGGTCCAAGATAGTAAGAATACACTAATAACTTGTAAAGTTTGGGTCAGGGGTATTTTGGTCATTTACCCTTTACGTGTATTTATTTTTTCGGGCCCCGTCTCGTAAAACGGACCCTACCATTGATCTCAGAATGTCCAAAATAGTAAAATTACACTATTCATATGTTTAATTTGGACTTTGTTTGGCTTATTCATGGGGCAGGGGCATTTTGGTCATTTTGACATTTTTTTTAGGGGTCTCAAATTTTTCGGGACCTCATCTCATGTCGTGGACCTCACCAATGGGCTCAGGGGGTCCAAGATAGTAAGGTTACATATATAACTTATCCCGTTTGGACATCGGGGCATTTCGTGAGTATTTAATTTAATTAATTTAATTAATTAAATTAATTTGATTAAGTATAATATATATATATATATATATATATATTATTTTGCACTTAATATGACAGGTTGAATAGGATGGCACGCTGGCCAGCGTGCCATCTCCCTCCCCATACCACGCACGTTCGAAATTCAGTAGGTGCAGTTGCACCTTTTATTTTTCTGTTTTATTTTATATATAAATTTTACCCCATGTGTGACACACGCGCATGCGTGGCCGAGGGGAAAATGAGGGCTTCCCCGCGCGCGAGGGTCAGGGATCGAAACCCCGTAACCTCGGTTCCTTCCCTTTTCTTCCAAAATTTGAACTTTTAAACGTATAACCTATATACGACTCAAAACGACGCCGTCCCTATTAATCGGTGGCAAGCCCAGAGGCTGCCACCTGTCCGAGTCAACCCAGCCCCATTTTAAAATCGAGTCAACCCGTCATCGTCTTCCCCAATCGACCGACTGAAAAACCCTAGTTCCCGAAATCCATTTCTTCCTATTTCGTGCATTTGTACACAGCCAAACCCCACTGTTTTGGTCCCAAATTATCCCCAAGGTATATACAAATCGATTGGCATTCATTTTAGGCTTTAAAACCCCTTCATAAGTTCGGTTTTGGTTTGGATAATCCAAACTGTCATTTCGGTCGTTCATGCTTATTTCTTAACCAAATTTCATGGGATTTTGTTTGTTATGATCCCCTCTTCATGGGGATTCATATCTTGTTCCTAAACATCGATTTAAACTAAGTTTTAAAAGGGTTGGGGTGTAACCCGTAACCTACAACTAAACATTTGAGGGTCATTTTTTGAGATTTTAGGTCACGGTCACATGTTTTTATAACCTTCATGGCTTCTTCTTGAAGCCTTGATATACCATTTTTGGTTTAGTTGCCATGGGTTCAGACCTGCTTCAAGCAAGGTCCTCCCATGGCGGTTCCTCTGGATTTCATGTTTGTGAGTCGTTTTCATGGCCTAATTTCATGCTCAATCAAGTCTTAAACACATATAATACATTATACGCATGAAAATAACCCTAAACAGTTCACATGAAATCAAACTTCTAGAGAGAGAATTTTAATTGTTTATGGGTTTACCTTTTTTCTACACTGTTTTCTCCTTCTTTCTTGCTCTGAACCTTCTTCTCTTCTCCTCAGTTTCCTCTTCTTTTGGTTTCTTCGTGAGAGATCAACATGCTTTGCATGTTTTGGCTTTTAAAGCAAGAGTAGCCAACCTCTCTCTCTCCTCCATTCTCTCTCTCTCTCTCTCTCTCTGATTTCTAGCCCTACAATAGACTTCCCATCTCATAAATTCTACTTTTCTCTTTTCTTCTTTGCATTTAATTTTCATAAGATATTTTACATATATTATATACATATATATACATATACACATATATACAAGACACACACACACACACCAGCCGACACACACACACACATTCACATACTATTCAACTTTTCCACTTTTCATTCTTTTAACATTTTCATTTTTCATTCATTTAATATATATATATATATATTTATACATATACATACATTTAACTAATACATATAAATATCCATTCCTATAATTAATTAATTAATGTAATAATTAATTAATTATATATATATATATATAATTTCTTTTCCTCGTAATACGTGTCATGTGACCTGGTATCCCGGGTCGGGATATTACACGAACAATTGTCCTGTGCACCAGTTCAGACATCCCCAAATCATGATCAATGTCGAACATTGGGTCCGAGTGACCAAGGCCTTCACTTGACATTTTCTCTTGAAATTTTTGAATTTGTTGTTGAAAATCAAGTTGTTTAATCTTCTGATAGGTCAAAACAAGTGCCAAATACTTCAATCTAACCTTCTTCACAACTCTGCAAAAAATAGTCACAAGAGGGGTAAAAGAGTACTCAAGAACGCAATGAGAAAAACCAAAAGTCACAATACTTTAAAGTTTACTGCCCAGGCACTCGAGTGCCGATCGGCACTCATGGGTAGCCAATCGGCACTCCCGGGTAGCCAATCGACACACAGGGGCTAGGAAGACCAATTTTTGGGCTTTGACCCATTTTTGCAAATCTTGGCCCATTTCAGCCCATTCTTTGTCAAAATCAAACCTTTTTGCCAAAATATGTCCAAGAAATCCACCATGATTCAACACCGAACATTGTAGGGAAAATTGGTAATTTTCAAAAACCAGTTAATGTTAACCAACATGTCATTTAGTGGTGTAGGCCCACTAATTTGAAACCGTCATCAAGTAACTCACAATTTCTTTCAAAAGATTGTGCACGTAGCGTTTCCTTTGGTGGTCCCTCAAGATCCGGGCCGTGTTTTTTAAGTGAGACATAATTGCTCATTTCTCAAACAAATCAAAATCACTGAGTCAAACTCAGTCCATTCCTTAGTGAAGTCCAAACCATTGTCATTTTCTCAAGGAAATTCATCTCCCCAGCAAAAATACATTCTGGCATTCCCCATTGGAATCCTTATTCTTCACAAAAATCATCTGAGGGCGTAATCCATCTCGATAAAATTGTCTTAGAACGTAATCCATCTCGAAAAAATTGTCTAAGGACATAATTCATCTTAACAATTCATTCATTAAGGATATTGTCTCATGAAAATTCTATTAGGATAGCATTCCTTTTAGAAGAATCCTGTTAGGATAGCATTCTTTTCGGGTAAGCCGTCTATCGCATCACTATCCTATTATGATAGCATTCCTTTCGGGTAAGTCGTCTATCATACCACTTTTTATCATCTTGTTATAATAGTATTCATTTCGAGTAAGCCATCTATCGTACCACTTTTCACCATTATGTTAGGATAGCATTTCGCTCGGGTAAGTCATCTATCACACCACTTTTTATCATCCTATTATGATCGCATTTATTTCGGATAAGCCATCTGTTGCATCATCGTCTTGTTAGGATAGTGTTCCTTTCTGGTAAGTCGTTTATCACACCATCGTCCTGTTATGATAGTATTCATTTCGGGTAAGCCGTTTATCGCATCATGTTTTATCATCCTGTTGGGATAGCGTTCTTTTAGAGTAAGCCGTTTATCGCATTCTCTCTTGTCAACCTATTAGGATGAAATTTCCTTTTAGGTAGAACGTCTGAGGACATAAAACCATCTCATGAGAGCACAACCTCATGAAAGACTTGTTAGGATCACATTTTTTATCAAGTAAGACCCTGATGAGTCATTTTTGAGGGCATAACCTCACAATAATCGTATCGATACGAGTCTCTTTGGAGAAATCTAATAAGGATAACACTTATTTTCTCTAGTCACAAACTACAAATGGTTTGATTCCCCTGAGGGTGGTACGTAGGAATCTCATAGAGGAATAAATCCAACCACGTCAAGCAAAAAAATCATAAATCAATGTCAAAATGGCTGTTTCTTTTTCTTACGTTGATGTTTACTTGCTTGCAAGTTCCATTAATGAGGGGCTTTCTATAGATACCTCATTTTGTGACCCATGATTAAGTAAGTAGCAATCCAGTAATTATACCAAGAAAACTATTTCGAGTAGGACTCTTCCCAAGAGAGCCCTATTCCCATTAGGACTCCTCCTAACGGAGTCCAATACCCGCTAGGACTCTCCTACCAAAGTCCTAGTTCCATTAAGACTCTTCCATATAGAGTCCTATTCCCATTAGGACTCCTCTTGACAGAGTCTTATTTTCGCTAGGACTTTCCTAACAGAGTCTCAGTTCCATTAGAACTCCTTTTAACAAAGTCCTATTCTCATTAGGACTCCTCTTGACAAGTCCTATTCCCGCTAGGACTCTCCTACCAGAGTCCTAGTTCCATTAGGACTCCTCCTAACAAAATCCTAATCCAAGTAGGAGTCTTTCCAATAGAGTCCCACTCCCGTTGGGACTCTTATGCTAAAGTCCTAGTCCAAGTATGTCTCTTTTCGATAGAGTCCTACTCCCATTAGGATTCTCTTGCCAGAGTCCCAATCCAAGTAGGACTTTTCCTAATAGAGTCTCACTCTCGTTAAAACTCTCCTATCAGAATCCCAGTCCAAGTAGGACTCTTTCCGATAGAGTCCCACTCCCGTTAGGACTCTTTTACCCATCGAATGACATTTCGATAATTTTGGAACCTTTTTGCCCACTAAGGGCATTTTGGCATAATCCTACCCTCAATAGGATTTCCTAGTCACTTGAGGGGCGTTTTCATAATTTCTATATCATTTTACCATATAGGGGGTAATTTAGTAATTTCAGCCTTTTGGTGACAAATTAGGGGTAATTTGGTCATTTCACATGTATATGGCAATCTAGATATTCTCCACCAAATTGGGGGCGATTTAGTAATCTTGAGTGATAGTAGTCTATTTAGGCTTAATTAGGACTTTTCACTTTTAGAGTTTTCATAAATCTGGTTGCTTGATATTTCCTTAAATAGAGATACATTGAACCTAAATATTTTCATTTTAGAGTTTATTTTTCAATAAAATTCTATTTCTCTTTTATCTCATTGGCTCTTGCATGTAAACACCAATTCTATTGGTTCGTGCATTATCATAATTGTTTATTAATTCATTTAATTAGAATAATCATTCTTACATAGTTTTTTTATTTATTTAAATAGATAATTATTACTCAATACATGATCCTAGCCCTCTATTTTAGGGTTTTATCTTAGACCCTTGGATTGAATCTCTATATTTTCTCATAAATAGAACCCCCAGGCCAGCAGTTTCAAGGGACGGAGAAAGACACGATTTCTATAGCCTCACACTGTTAGTTTAATTCTAGAGTTTTCTCTACGAGAACTCTCCCTCTCCTGAGGCCAAAGCCTTGCCAAAGTGACAGCATCCCTTCACGAAGCAAGCTGAAGCAACGCTTTCCAATCTGAAGAATAAACCAAAGATCTGCCTTACTGAAGCATCCAAATTAGACTTCCCTAGCTGAAGTGCTGCCCTACTCCCATGACTGAATAAGGTATGCTTTCCAACCTTTAATAGTTTCTTTTTCTTTAGATCTGGATGATCTCATCTCTTTTATCACTCTTGATAAAAGAGGGTAAATTGGAGAACTAAGTGACCCTGATTCCATTTTCTGAACGAATACGTAGGAAGCCTTCGGGCCCGAGTCAAATCTTCTTTCTGTCTTTTCTGTTCTATTTTATCTCTTTACAGTAGATCTTCTATTATTTATCACTTCCGAACTCACATCTCTTTTTTCAGTTTTCTCATGAAAAAATAGCCTTGCAAGTGAATATTTGAGACCGATCCATTCAGATCAGGCGGGGTAGGTACCTAACACCTTCCCACTCTATACCTTAGCCCTTGGATCTATGTTTTCTTTGGTTTCACTTTATTTCACTACCTTATTTTATTTGATCCATGTCAAGGGATCTTTAGAATATAATTAGGAGACAAGGCGATGTAAATTTTGATTATTTCATTCCTTTTCGGTTTTCTTTTAATGATGTTATGTTGTAATGGGTTTTCTTGTTACTTGCCCAAAAATAAGTCGGTGACTCCTCAATCTCTCTATCTTTCATAAGAGGCGTTTCTTCGCACCTTTAGGGAATATGATAGCCAGGATCCCTCTAAATCCATAAAAAGGATGACACACCTTTCCTTTTTTTTCGGTGGTGGTGCCCACATCCGCCTCTATGGTAAATATTTGGGCAATAAAAGACTTTTTAATATTACCAAGCTATAGCAGCTGAATATGAAAGATATGCCTTCTTGTGATGCATTTCAACTTTCAAGCATTTCGTCCTATGCTCACATCATTATTCTTGAAAAACTTTCTATTAGCTGCGAATTAAAAGTTCTATAAGTTAGCATGTCAAAAAAAGAATATTAAATTATGTTCTTTCTTCATTTTTTCATGCATTGTACTCACAGTGCTCGAGGTGTCCTTTTCCTCAGTCAGTTTTATAATGTCTTCAAAATATATGAAATCAATAGCTCCATTTGAGTAGACAGTTGCACTATCATTATCATTAAGTGAAAATGGCATAATTAGATGTTTATACAAATGTGTAGAACTTTATAGTGTAATACAATTGGTACTTGAAAATTCAAATTTATGTATTTACTCATTTCCTTCTAACTCATACATCCTTGACAATAGCTGGATTTCATTTTTCTAAAATGATTTTGAAACAACTGTGTTTCTTAGCCTTATCTCAATTCTTTGACTTAGAGACTTTTTTGGAATTGATTTCTTCAGTGGCTCATTAGGAGTTGCTTCTGTCTCATCCTCTGCAATATCAGTGGGTTTCTCAAGCACTCCACTTTTTGTTCATCTTTTAGGTTGTCTCCTTGTCAGTATTTTTTCCTTTTTGGTTTCAATTTCACTTATTGCCTTGGCCTTTTTGCAACAATCTCAACCTTAGCCTCATCTCCCTTTTTTTTTTTGCCTATTTCCACCTCTACTCAACTCATATTCATAATAAGACATATGTTTTTCTTTCTTTGCTTTGTCTTTATCCTTTTCACATATGAATGTTTTTCTTTTGGTGTTATTTTCTTTTCTTATTGCTCTTGTTTTTGCTGCTGCCTGAGTTTTTGTGTGACCTCATGTGTTGTGATCTCATCTATTTGTTCAAGCAGCAAATTTTTGTCATCTTGGAGGCTTTCAACTGTTTTGGTTAAATCCATAATAAATTTATCTTTGTCAGCTAACTTTTTTTCAAAACTAGTATCCTAATTTGTGCAAATGTTCCTCAATTTACGTATCTAGAAATACATTAAAATAACTACTGATTATTTTTTTGCAACAAAAATTGCATACAAGGATGTATAGTGAGTTGTTCGATAGTTTAAAATTTTACACACAAAGTCATACACAACTAGAGTGTCTGAATGTGTAAAACTAGTAGCCTGATTTGTGCAAATGTTCCTCAATTTATGTATCTGAAAATACATTAAAATAACTATTGATTATTTTTTTGCAAAAAAAAATTGCAACAAGGATGTATAATGAGTTGTTCAACAGTGTAAAATTTTACACACAAAGTCATACATAACTAGAGTGTCTGAATGTGTAAAATTTTACACTGTTGAAATCTAGCACAACTAGTGTTTAAACGTGTAAAACTTTACAATACTAGAGTGTCTAAACGTGTAAAATTTTACACTTCTGAATCTTTACATAACTTAAGTGTCTGGATATATAATATTCTATACATTAACCAATGTGGTTTGTGAACAAATGTAGAGTATCATTTTTACATACTTAATCTTTGGCAACTGTAAGTTCTTCACTATCTTTATTGTTGATTTTTATTAGCTAGGTTATTGACTGAGCAACAAGTTCTTGATGTTGCTCCTCCAAAGCATTTGCCCGATCATGTTTTTTGTTATAGTCTTTCATGAGATTTGAGTTCTCTTGTTTTAGTTGATGATAATCCCTCTCAGATCCAGTCAATTTAACACGCAATTCTTCATTTTCTTGCAAAATTCCATTAATTCTTTCTTGTGGTTGTCTTTTCTCTTCAATTAGAACTGAAATCTCCTTTCAGAGCTTTTCTTCCACCTTCATTTTTTTGGTGTTTCATGTCATATTATGTTTTCTCTTTCTCTTCAAACAAAACTGCTTCCATGTTGTGGGATTCTTGAACTTGTTCCTCAAGTTTTTTTTTTGCATTCAGCCATCAATGTGTCGCAGATTGTATCAATTGATGCAAGAGTAGTTGTGA
This sequence comes from Nyssa sinensis, assembly GCA_008638375.1. Classification (NCBI taxonomy): domain Eukaryota; kingdom Viridiplantae; phylum Streptophyta; class Magnoliopsida; order Cornales; family Nyssaceae; genus Nyssa; species Nyssa sinensis. The sequence continues at coordinate 15,014,903 of CM018033.1, read as the reverse complement.
GTTGGATATCATCGAAACCCTCTTGTGGCAATTGGACTGTTTATCCCATCTCTTTGTAGTTCCCTATAACCTTCCTCATTTTCCAAATCTTCATTTTTTTTCCTCAATCCTTGTTTAAGTACTAGTGTTTCTAGCACAATTATTTTAAATTCATCATATCCAATACTTTCACTTCTTTCTATGCATGCATCTTTCTTTCTTTTTTGTTTAAAGTCTACCGACGGACCACCACTTTCACTTTCTGTCGAATCAAGATATTGACCAATATCTGCACTTGAACTTTCTATTTCGGATGAAGTTGAATCATCATCTTTTGAATTCAGATTTAGCTCTTCATTGGTCATTTTGTTCAATTTTGCTATGTTTACCTAATTAAAAAATGAATCATGATTTACATATATCACATCGTTTTGTAATATGATTAAGGTTAACATCTCAAAACCAAAAAAAAATATGGAAAGTTTCCATATTTTTACACTTTCTGAAAACGTGTAAATTTTTACACTTTCTAAAATACTATATTATTTATGTGTAAATTTTTACACATTCAAACAAGGTCTACATTGAGTGTACAATTTTACACATTCAAACAAGTTTTATTATAACACCCTGACCCGATTTAATGATAATTAAGTCACTAATTATTAATTAGTGACCTTAAAAGGAATAATTAAGAAATTTAAACGGGAAATAGATGACGATTCTGAGACCTTAAAATCAAGGTTGACTCCGGGAAAAATAAAATACGATTACGATTTATAAAATCGGTACATGAAAAGAGTAATATTTAATATAAAATCACAAGGTGAAAATAAAGCAAATAATTAAAATAAATAAATTAAATGCCAAATAAGGCACAAAGAAGAAAATAGCAAAAATAAGCTCAAATTGAGGCCAATGGGTTTTTGAACCCTTGACCCAAGGTAGACAAAACACTTAGCCCAAAAAAAATACCACTTGGGCTGCCCACTTGTTTGTGTCTTAAATTACAATATATATGTATATATACACATAGTATTTTCCCTCCACCTCCCAAATTGGACAATGGCCTACATGCAACCAAAAGAATTGATTTTAAAATAAAACAAATAAAATAATAAGTGTCATTATATATCTACATTACGTGTGTGTAATCCCCATTTCAGAAATCAGATTTGTGATACAAGTATAAGTTAGCTAGAGAGAGAGAGGGAGTTAGAGAGAGAAAGTGAAGAAAGAAGGAAGAAGAGGGAGAATAAGGGGGAAGAGGATGCTTGCATGCAACTGGTCACTCAAGAAGAACCAAGGAGGATCTAGATCCAAGCAAGAGAGGAGGGAAACACCACTGTTTAAAGGTATAAAACACAAACCCAAAAATTTTCTCTCTCTAAAAATTTTGTGTATATGCAAGTTGTTTGGGTCTCATTTGTGCATGCATGATATCTAAAGTTTGTAATCTTGAATGAGGCACGGAATTAGGACCCTAGACAGCTTGAAACAGCCCAGAACACTAAAACCCGTGTACAACCGCCATGGATGGACCTTAGAAGTATAGGTCTGAAAACACTTGCATCGAACCTAGTTTGGCCTATTAAGACTTCAACTAGACTTCACCAGCATCTCAAAAACCTAAATATGCTACCCCAAAGACTTAGATTCGACCCCCTAATCACGAATTACAGGTTCAGGTTTAAAACCCAACCTCACCAAAACCTCAATTAAACTGGATTTTTAGGATGGGGACTTGAACCCCACGATGCAAGGATCACAACAAAGGAAACCTCATGAAGATTGGGCCAAAAATGAGCATTTAGGAACTAGTTGCAAGTTTGGCTATTCTTCTTGGACAGAACCATTTGAGCACGATTTGATGCTTCAATGAATGCTAAAACGTTTGTAAGGCTTCCA